>QLNU02014802.1:136710247-136775614 GCA_006491805.2 Dysdera silvatica
GAGCCCCTATAATTATTGAACAACTACGCCCATGATGCTAGCTCGTATACGATTACTTAAAGTGCTCTGGTATTTAAGAGGTTCCTGTTATACAATCAGGTGCACCCTATGCACAAAAGTGCAACTTAACTATCGTGCATTAGCACCTGGATTTTAAATAGTTCTTCTATACCGAGTTTGCAAGCTGTATTTCACAAAGAATTCATCATTATTTTATTCAGGACATGATAGTTGCAAGACGACGCTTAATTGGGTAGTTTGCTGCCGGGATCTCGAATATATTAGTTCTCTAACAGTTAAAAATTGAAATCGAAGGACGGGGGCCCGGTGTGCGCGCCCCAATCAAAACCGAATGGTGGTCGCGCATGCCGCGTCAACCCTGGGCAAAACGTCACCAAGCTTATCAACCCCACTTTGGTTTCCATGGTAACGTACGCCGGGTCTCTTCGCTTGAAAACATCCTATCTAGCTCGCAGAATAGCATTGCCAAAATCAAGCTCTGAAAAGTCGGTTTACACAGAAAGCTTAAAGAATTTGCTATTATATTTCTTCGGAGAAATTCGTTTGTACGTTTGCAACCGTCATTCGTGTCGGTGCAATAAACTATAGTGCCACCACGTGCAGCACAGCCGACAATAGACGCAGCGTCACTAAGGTAAGTTATTGGAAATTTCTAAAATAGATTCCACTTCTGTGTTCGTCGAAAGGGAGCGCTTATTAGCCGCTTAACGCTTAAAAAAGTGAGCTGTTTTTGCAGCAGCCCTGCTTTTGTAATAAGCGCTTTCAGATGCATAACTTTGTTTTGGTTTACAAGTTCCAGAATTTCCGGAAATTGTGGAAATTAGGCATGTATGCTTGCTCCCCCAAACATTACCACCTGCAAACAGGAGGGGGGTATTGGCAAATTTTAATGCAGTAAAAAGAAAATAAAATTTTATAAATAATTAGATTTTTTCCGTTAATGCCAATTTATTTGTCATAAGAAAATTATGCACAACTACTGAGGGAAAAGGTCCCTATATATGAGTATTACAATAAGGGTTGAATAACAAACTGCATATCTATATATGCTGTCATATACATATTAAATATTAAGTTATATATGAAGTTTGTCGTATGCAGTCATTTTTTTTTAATGTTCACTTTTGTTTTTGTGTATTTTTTAATATACAGCTTTTATTTTAAGTAACAGTAAACAAAAAGTCGTGTGTGTATATATATATAATTGGCACTACAAAAGGGCTGCTGGTAACATCTAACTGGAAGGAACCCACATGCTACGAACATGTGATGTGTGAAACAGGCCGAGCCAGTAATGTATCTTACCCGGCTTTGCTACACGGATAGAAAGGCGGAAGGGGAGGGCTAATTCACCAACCCGTCTAGCCAGCGTGGTGAAATTATGGCTAATTCCTCCATTATGTTGACACACCAGAAACCATGGCCCCTAGTCTCCAGGTGCTGGAGTGCTCCTGATCAAGGCAGCGGTCAGTGTGGCATGAAAGCAGGGGGTGCTAAGAATCACTGGAATGGCCCAGGCTGCCGTTTGTTATTGACCTTGGCTACGTTTAATGGACGATCCCTTGCTTCTGAAGCAAAACTTCAGGAATTGGAAGAAGAACTTGACAAGATCAAATGGGACATTGTAGGACTCAGTGAAGTTAGAAGAAAAGGTGAAGAGTTGGTGGAACTTAAAAGTGGACATTTGTTTTATTATAGAGGAACGGAAACTGGAAGAACAAGTGGTGTTGGCTTCTTAATCAACAAAAGAATTAAAGACTGTCTTCTGGAAGTTGAAAGTACATCAGATCGAGCAGCGAGGCTTGTTGTTCAACTAACCCAGCGATACCAACTTCAAATAGTACAGGTATATGCACCAACATCAAGCCATACCGACGAAGAGGTTGAAGAATTTTATGAAGAAATCAAAGAGTTACACACCAAAGGGAAACAACATATCAAGCTCATCATGGGGGATTTCAATGCAAGAATTGGACAACAGGAACAAGGAGAGACATCGGTTGGTAAATACGGATATGGGGAAAGGAATGAACGTGGCGATCAACTCATCGAATTTGCAGAAGCTGAAAACCTTAGCATCATGAATTCATTTTTTAAGAAGAAACCGCAAAGAAAATGGACATGGAAACACCCAAATGGGGGAACTAGTGAAATTGACTATATCCTGGCAAACAAGAAATCAATTATTGAAGATTGCAGTGTACTGAACAGATTTAATACTGGAAGTGATCATCGAATGGTGAGATGTAAAGTGCACTTAAATACTAAATTAGAACGACAGAAGCTCATTAGGAAACAAGTAAGTAAGAGGGTGGATCTAATGAAACTGAAAGTAAATACCGAGGCATTCAAGTTGGAATTAAAAAATCGCTTTTCTGCACTGGAAGGACTTATTGATGAAAGTGATATCTCAGAAGCAAATGAAAACATTGTTAAGACAATAGTTGAAACTGCTGGGGAAATTGGTGGTGTAACCTGTAAAAAGCACAATAGCAAATTATCTGAGAAGACGAAACAGCTCATGAAAAGGCGAAGAGATATGAAGGTGGACAATCGAAATACCAGTTCCAGGATTGAGTACATAGAACTTTGTAAAACTCTGCGCAAAAGCATGAAAGAAGACATAAGAAAATTCAACTGTGAGCTAGTAAGGAAAGCCATTGAAAATAACAAGAGCCTTAGGGTTGTTAAAGGAAGTTTATCTGTTGGGAAGAAACACATCATTGCATTAAAAGGAGAGGATGGCACCGTAACAAGAAATAGGGAAGAAATACTTAGAAGAGTTGAAGAATTCTACAAAAATCTATACGAAAGTAACAGTGAATTAAACGAAGACATTGAAATAGTCGAAGGAACAGCTCCTAAAATCTTAAAAGAAGAAGTTTCATTTGCAATAAAAAGCATGAAGAAAGGAAGAGCCCCTGGTGATGATGGTATTACATTAGATATCCTAAAAGAAGCTGGAGAATATGTAGAAGACATACTTGCAAAATTCTTTACCAAATGTCTTAACAGCGGTAACATACCAAACCAATGGGATTCTGCAACAGTAATTCTTTTGCATAAAAAAGGTGATAAAGAGGATTTGAAAAATTACCGACCAATTAGCTTGTTACCTGCTATTTATAAAATCTTCACAAAAGTTCTAACACATCGCCTGCAGAAAAAATTAGATGCAGCTCAACCAAGAGAACAAGCTGGATTTCGAAGTGGATTCAGTACAGTGGACCATATTCAAGTATTAAGAGAATTAATTGAAAGAACACATGAATATGAACTTCCATTGTGTGTTGCATTTATTGACTATGAGAAGGCCTTTGACTCTATAAAAACATCAGCAGTCATCAACTCTTTAAGATCAACAGACATTGAGGATGTGTACATTGACATGGTGAAACGTGTGTATAAAAATGCAAGTGCAAAATTTCGGTTACATAAAGATACCAAAACTATCAAACTTGGCAAAGGGGTGAGGCAGGGAGATACCATTTCTCCAAAACTTTTTACTTCTGCTTTACAGATGATTTTTCAGCTGATAAATTGGAATAACAAGGGAATAAAAATAAATGGTGAATATTTAAATCATCTGCGGTTTGCTGATGACATTGTTATTTTTTCAACGGACCCATTAGAACTCCAAGACATGGTACAAGAGCTCTCAACTAGAAGTGAAGAAGTTGGACTCAAGATGAACCTACAAAAAACTAAGATCATGTTCAATAATTTTGTAGAGGAAACAAAAATACAAGTTGACAACACTGAGCTAGAAATTGCTGATTCATATATTTACCTTGGCCAGCTGATTTCAATGGATGGCAACATTATGAAAGAACTCAACAGACGTATTAAACTTGGCTGGAGTGCATTTGGAAGAAACAGTTTTATCCTGAAGGGGAAATTGCCTTTATGTCTAAAAAGAAAAGTCTTCAACCAGTGTGTATTGCCAGTCCTCTCTTATGGATCAGAGACATGGAGTCTAACAGTTGGAGCAATACGAAAGTTACAGACAACGCAAAGGAGCATGGAGAGGTGCATGCTTGGAATAACTAGGAGAGATCGAAAAAGAAACACTTGGGTGAGAGAGCAAACTAGAGTAGAGGACATCATTGTTAAAGTAAAAGGACTGAAATGGCGATGGGCTGGGCATATTGCAAGAAGAACTGATCAACGATGGACAACAGAAATTCTGAACTGGATTCCAAGAGACCACCGAAGACCTAGAAAACGTCCTCAAACTAGATGGGTGGATGAAATAAGAAAAGAGGTTGGGGTGACGTGGAAACGAATGGCCCAGGATAGACTTGTGTGGAAAGCATTTGGAGAGACCTTCATCCAGCAGTGGATAGATAATGGTTGAATATGATGATGATGATGATGATATATATATAATAGTGTTGTGTCTTCTATAAGAAATTAACCGGCGACGCATTCCAATATTTTAAACAGAACACATGTCTATTAGTCACCGTTTCATAAAACAGGGTTCTAACACAAAGCATATAGCTTCAAAACTCGTCTAGATTTTATAATTTTCGGATGTTGAGTTCGATTTTAAAGGCAATGAAAACAGCTAAAGCAAATATGCGTAATGAGTTTACTATAGTTGGAATTTTCGTTGGAAATTCCGTTCACTTTACTTTATATTTTACCTAAAGATTAAAAAAAAATATCCTTATTAACAAAAAATAATATAATTATTTTTTTACTTATAAATTTTATGGAAAATAAAGACAAAAGTGGGGGCAATCTTTTCCCTGGAGCTTACGGCCTGATATTACTGACCAGGCACGAGAAAGTTGTTAATGTTTCTACAGGCGTAATGTTTTTGCAGGGAATAATAAGTTGAATTTTCTCTTTGTCACCCTACCCCAAAAGATTGTGACTTTGAATGAAACGGGAAAGTGTTTGGACAGTTTCAGAAGCAAGAGTGGACGGGTTTTTTTGTTCTTTTTTTTTTCACAAATTATAAGTTGTGGGGTGTGAAACACCCCGCGATCCTGCTCGCGGGTTAAAAATACGATATTACAGTAAAGACCTCGATGGTCTCAAGTCATCGGCCATTCACCATCGAAAGTGAAACATCGATGTATCAAACACATCGAGCATGGATGCTCATCCCTAGCTTGCAATGCTTAAGTTCCAGCTCTTTTTTAAGCTATTTGGAAAACGGATGGGTGGGTGAGTGTGGTGTTGTAGGCCATTTTTATTTTTAACTTGTGAGACCCTCGAATTTCGGTTGATGCAGTTTTGAATGATCTGCTGATTTCTGGATGTATTGACCATGTATTTTCTTCCGCTTTCTGGATGGTTTCCTCCAATACCAAGTTCATTGGATTGCTTGAACGCCTTCAATGCGAGCTGCTTTTACATACCAAGTCCTCGAACGATTTAACATTGACGTTCTTTTTCAAACAACACAATAATTGCAGACCGTTTATTCGACATCCTATATAACAACAAGCAAACGAGATAAAATGTTGTTCAAGAAATGGGGGAATCGAGATTTAGTACAAGTAATGCGATTATTTTAGTACAATCATGTCAACGCAAGAAACCTAACGAATAACTAGTCTACTAAAAAAATGTACTTCGATAATATGACAACAAGCCATAAGCGTACGTAGAAAATCTGTAAGAGGGTTATAGGCTTAATGGAAGGGGTTATAGAGCCACAACTCGCATATTCCAATGTTAAATATACGAAATTCCATTGCGATGGGGGTTACAATCCCCAAAACTACCCCTGGCTATGCCTATGCAACAGGTTCCTGTCTTGTTTCATTTTGTTTCGCTGGCTATAATGACGTAGGTTATAAATTTCGTGTACTGTAAATTATTTAAATTAAATTTAAATCAAAGATACCACAGAGCAGCGGTCCTCAACCTGGGGGTCGCGACCTTCGAGGAGGTTAGGAACATGTTTCTTAGGTGGTCGTTGCAAATATTTTTAGTTGCAATTATTTTTATAAGGAATTCCATACCAAATGTTTCCAACGCTTTTATATTTCAACATGGCTACACATATTGCAATATTCTACTAATGGTTATTAACTTTATATCTATAATATATATAATTATAATATATTTAATTAATATAATATATATAATTAATGTAATATATATAATTTTATATTTAATGTGTTTTTTTACTCTGTTAAAAATGCTTTTATTATGTAAAGACAGAGGGGACCGCAGATCCTTTGGTTACTATAAAAGGTTTATTTGTTTGTTTGGCTTTTTTATGGCGCAAGAGCATCTGGACTATACTGCGCCAAACTACTATAAAAGGGGGTCGCGGATCACTTGATACTATAAAAGTTGACCGCGGCTTAAAGAAGGTTGGGAACCACTGCCATAGTCATGAAATCACCATACTTTTCTAGAAAAACAATACAACTCAAAAAACACGTTCTGGTGACAAAATTTGGTCTATTCAATTAATACGATACATTTTATAGATTTGAGCTATTAATTATAACTGATGTTATAACACTCGAGCCGACATAACGAATGGGCGGAGATTGGAAACCACCCAGGACCACGCTAACGTATGGGTATATCATTAAAACAAAAGTGACCATCTGCTTAAAAGAATTGGAAAGAGGAAACTAACTAGTTCAACGGGTATACTAAGGTTGATAATGATAAAAAAATGTCATTAAGGCTATCTCAATGCCTTTAGCTGGATACCCGAGTACTCTAAGATCTCTTGGTACTAAAGAGTGATACCGTCCACATCAAATCGTAGACATCGAGTATAGCAACAGGGGCGGACTGGGTCTTCTCAAAGGGCGCATACCTTGGATATTTGAAGGGCGCGAATCCTTATCCATTCAAAGGCGCACCAAGCCTGTTGGCCGGTGGCCCAGGCTGCCCCTGTATAGCAATAGCGAGGGAAAAAAGATAATGTATGAGTCAAAAAGTCACCAAAGCTAACGAAGTTCGATTCCAGATAAACTCTGAATAATTGTGATACCAAATTTTGCCAGATAGTTTTATCATCTTAACAAGAAAATTGATATATCTATTATATGATGGATAGTGATAAAGTGATCATTATAATAATATTAATAATTATGATGAACTCATATCCATGACGTAATTTTTTTTATATTTTCCATCCTTTGGCTATGCTATAGATCACCTTGGATGGGATGGCTGACTTAACAGGATCTCTCCAAACTGTGTTCATGCCTTGTAATTTGTCCAATTACAGGGAATTGAAGGCCCTGCAGTGGTGCAGTGAAAACGCGCTCACCCGGCTTGCGGTTATTCCGTGTTCGACTCCCGACTGTGCCAAAAGAAACACTTATTAACTGCCCACCGTAGTTCGGAAGTTGGTTCCCTAGGCTCTAAGAGGAGCAGACTCCTCGGAGAACTGTATGTCCCAGCGTAGCCTGACCCTTGCTATCCTTTTCCCGTAAAACTCATAAATACTGGAAATTGTGTTTCAAGGCACCAGGTCTGTTAAAAATATGCTGTGCCATAGCCTTCAGTTTTTAAGGGATAAGGGTCTGTATTGCCTAGGACGTGGTGGGGAACGTTTTCATGTTGGAAGGGCGCATTAGTTAACTGTGATGTAGGAGGGCCGCATATGTTTTGTTTCTGTCAGTCCATCAAGGAAGATTATGTCGTTAAATCTTCTTATACTCTTTTATGCTTTACTTAGGTTCATGTCATAGGCGAACACAGAAAGTTTGTAAGGGGGGGTTATAGGCTCAGTGGGGGGTTACAGAGCTACAACTCACATATTCCTATGTTAAATATACAAAATTTCATTGCAATGGGGGGTACAACCCCCATCAACACCCCCCCCCCTACGTACGCCAATGGTTCATGTTAAGTTCAAGATTATAATGCAATGAGAAACGAATCATGTGAATAAAAATCAAGAGATTTTTGCAAAATTTTATTTCGGTTAAAGGCCGCATTTAAGGGCCTCGAAGACCACACGTGGCCATAAGGCCGGGATTTCCCATCCCTAGCCTAGGGAAATACATTTTGAAATGTGTAATTATCATACTGGCGTTTTGCATTTAACTTTATGAAACTGGCCTTTGTTTATGTTTCACAGCGCAGGGATTTATTCATTTGCAGCACAAACACAGCAAAGGTCATGCTGAGTCGAAAGCTACAGCTTTCCGGGAAATCCGGACTTCTTAAGGCCTAAGGAATCAACCCCTGGGCTAGAAGCCCTAGAATTATAGACCGACGCATCAGCTGGTATTTGCGTCTACACTTCCGGTTTTTATTTACCTTGGCGATAAAGGTTTTCCGCATTGGCGCAATGATCGCTATTTTGGCATAAAAATAATCAAAAATCCGCGATTATCCGACTATTGTAAACATTGGCGCAACTTTCAAAATGTCGCCAATAAATGCAATTTGCAACCACGATCACGTGATACAATGGAAAGAAAATGGCAGGTATGCGCCTGCTCTCTTTTCTAGGAGCCTTACCCTGAACTATAGTGAACAGTTAGTCGATAAGCCTTCATTTTTGGCGTCGTTGGGAGTCGAACCCTGCTTAACGATCCGCTAAGCGAATGCGTTACCACTACGCCACTACAGGGCTATTCTGATGTAAGGACAGCCGTGATCATGCTGAAAAGGGACCTTCAATTTTCCAAGGAAGTTTAATCTCTGTCTCTAGCAAATCAGAGACCATGGCTTCCCAGGAAAAACAGCACTAAGTCTGCGGTATAAAAGGAATCGAACCCATGTTAGGGGAATGGTAGATATTCATATTTACCTCTACCCCACTGTAGGGCATAAGAATCGTTTCACTATTTTCATGAAAATTAATCTCTGATAATCCATTGCCCCTAAGCTGAGATTTCTTTTACCCCATAAGAGTCCGATGAGAGAAAAAATACCCACACACTGAGGCTGAACTCTAACCGGCGTTCTCTCGGTTCACGTTCCGGCACTTTAACAGCTAAATTGCCAATGCTAAGTTAAAAAATAAAATAAATTAAATTTTTATTTTAAATAAATAAAAATAAGTATATAAATATCAATAAATAATAAATTTATTTTTATGAAAATTCTTGTTTATTTGTATTTAATGGCATGATGATGATAACTGAAAGTAACCTTGCGCCACAAACGAGAGTTACACCCACTTAACTTTCGCAGAAACACAAAATGTTAAGAACCTTAAAGCACTAAGATAAAATCATTGGCTTTTGAAACCAGCATTAACAACTTAATGGCAATGTTAGGTCATTTATCTCTAGGCTGTCTCCTGATTACATATTTACTGACTGGCTCTTATGAAAAAAAAAACTATACTTTGCGTTGGTTTGCTCTATTTTATGGCGCGAGGATAACTAAGATTATTCAGTGTTGGAATCTACAGTTTTTCAAGGATAATTTGTTTCTACGGTGCAAGGATAAAGGAAATCATGCTGCGCCAAGACCTGCAGTTTTCCGAAGAGCCCAAGCCCCTGCTTCTAAGGAAATCAATTTCTGCAGCAACGTAAGTTGGAAATTCTGGGGAATCCGAGCCTCACAGCCTACAAATGAAGGCACCCCTGGACAATAGTAAGCAATTAGTCCAATAAGCATCATAAAATGATAAATAGTGACGATAAAACATCATGAAATGACCATGATAAAACATGAAATGATCATGATAAAACATGGAATAATCATGATAAAACATGAAATGATCATAATAAAACATGAAATGATCATAATAAAACATGAAATGATCATTATAAAACATGAAATGATCATGACAAAACATGGAATAATCATGATAAAACATCAAATGATCATGATAAAATATCATAACATTATCATGGTTAAATATAAAATGATCATAATAAAATATCATAAAATTATAATGATAAAACATAAAATGATTACGATAAAACTTTATAAAATGATCATAAAAGTAACAATAGAAATGATACTTGGTCTGAGAATAAATATGTCCATTTGCTGATATATTATTGGCTCAAAATGACCTTTACTATCCTTGAACCATAAAAAAAATCTAACCAACCAACAATAGTTTATTTAATAATAGTAAATTTAATATGCAATGTGATAATTTTTAGCACACTTATGTATTGAATGGCAGAGTTTAATCTAAGAATGAGTTATTTCTGTCTCAAAACATTTGTCATATCTATAAATCATATTTCGTTATTCATGAATGTCCTTCCGTCTATTTTGGCTCTCAATCTAATGGTAACTTTTTAGCGAAATGCGACAAAATAAATAAAACGAAACACAGAAAAGTAGTGCCCAGAAATGTCTTCGGTGTGAGTACCCTGGGGGTAAGTAGGATTCAACAACTGAAACTAACTATTACTGCATTGCGGAAGCCTCGCCAGATAATTCGGTTGAAAATGATGGGTCTGAGCAGGATGGGCTTCGTTCCTCTATCGTTCGTTGATTTCTTAACAAATGCCAGGGACTTAGAGTCGCCTTCGGTTCCTATATCTGAATTTTGACACCAGGTGCATCCATGCGAAGCCTTTAAAGCTTCTTCTTCTGTTTCTTCGTTTTCGTTGTGCAAGGAGCAAGATTTGGATTTTCAACGACGAAAGTCGTAGTTCAGCAGACTTTTTGCCTTGATGAGAGTTTAGCTGCTTGTCTTTTAGGTTAAAATTTTTTTATGTTTTGATAAACTGTTATCGTCGGAGATAGAAAACTCTAAAATTTATTTTGTGAACAACAAAACACTGTGATTGGTATTAACCTTTCTGGACCTTGGTTATTGGACGATGTGTGTTATTCGTGCTCCAGAAAGCTAAGTTCGGAATTGTTAGCGGATACGCTTCCGCAAATCCCCTTCCACCAAAACAAGCCAAATTGTCACCAATTCCGGGTGGTACAACCCTACTTGGCAATTACGGAAATTGGAACCCAGATTGTTGTAACCTAAAAACTCATTATAATGTGGGAGGTGCTCGTAGAAAAAAGGGTGAGCTTGTAGTTTCCCTAGAGGGTTTTTAGAACACTCTAGTTACTAGCTATATTTTAAGTCATGCAAACCATTGAAAAGTTTTGAAATAGTCACCTATACATATATATATAATATATTAATATTACACTATCAGCTGTAAGGAACAGACAAATAAATAATAAATGAGATGGATTTTTTCATGATTTCTATTTCGGTTGTTGAATGTTCGAAGCATTTCATTTGCAACTGATTCACCTGTCATTTTTCTAATTTAATTTAATCTTAATATTATTTATATGCATAAGGCACATGTGTCTATGTGGCGTATATTTCAAAGAATCTAGGCAATCTCAGAAAGCCCAACCAGTTTTTGTTTTTTAACACTTTTTCGTGGCAATTGTTTTTCCTTTCATGCACAAAGTTTGGGTTATGTAATTTTTTTTTTTTTTCGAAAAAGGGAAGGAGTCGATATTTTCAAAGACTTTTATTCGAAAAGAAAGTTACACTCTCTTTCAATTCAAAGTCCTTTATGAGAGTAATAACATAGACCAGGGATGGGAGACTTATTCATGTTGGAATGCCGGATTTAAGAAATTTCAGTTAGATACAAGAGCGTAGCAATTCAAAAATCAATGGGGGAGAACTCAAGTCGTTTCTTAAGAGATCGCGTGATTTGACGTTAAACAGAACAATGTATTTTGCTACGCAATGGGGTCTTGAGTCCCCCTAGGCTCCCGTACCTACACCACTGATTCAATATATAGCAGTACATCATTTAGTTGAACTCCGTTGAACGCAAATGACCAACTGTACTTACTGTTATTATTTTAATAGATACTCGTTCAGTGCTTTCGGTAAAAATGTTCATATTCTCATTGCACCATGGCCACTAGTATCCAGGTGCTAGAGTGCTCCTGATCAAGGCAGCGGTCAGTGTGGCATGAAAGCAGGGGGTGCTAAGAATCACTGGAATGGCCCAGGCTGCCGTTTGTTATTGACCTTGGCTACGTATAATATACCCTTGCTTCTGAACCAAAACTTCAGTAATTGGAAGAGGAACTTGAAAAGATCAATTGGGTCATTATAGGATTCAGTGAAGTCAGAAGAAAAGGTGAAGAATTGGTGGAACTTAAAAGCGGACATTTGTTTTATTATAGAGGAACGGAAACACGTTAACCAAATCGTGAACTTATAGTTAATTGTAGTCTAATAAGTGGCAGTTATTTAGGCGTTCCTTGTAAACTTTACATAACTAGTCTTATGTAAAACCTAACTCATCCATAAAATTTGTGGTACAATAATCAAATCTCATTTATTTACACACTGTATCTACAAAATGATTTTATTGTACTATGGTAATCAATTTTACTTGTCATTTTGTGAAAAATATAGCAATTTGGTTATTTATTATTTTCCAATTTTTTTGTTATGATATCAATCACTTTGGCCCTCATATGTTGTTAAATTACTATTCGTAGAAACTAGTTTGGAATGTTTACATTATTATATTCAAATTTGAAAGTCATTACACATGTAAAGTAATACGTTGGCAAGACACTGGGGAAAATACTAGGCAAGATACGATATAAATATTTGTATACAACTTTGGTTTCTAAACTGGAAAACATTATACAATGTTTATTTTTTATTTTTTTTGCCACCCACGTTTACGTAGCTCAAACTAGAGATTTTTCTTTGGAGAAAAAGAGGCGCCGTCCTCATCCTGGACTCGAACCAAAGTCCGCGTGTCTTGGCCTACTAGACCAATGAGGAAAGAGAATAAACGCATTTTTCTCCGTATATAAGGATGTAAGATATTATTACCCTTCACAGGGATAACACAATTGCCAAATAATGGTCAACACAGAAAAGCCTCCGGGGCGAGATTTTTGTGAGTATTTCGTGGGGGAATTTATTATACAATAATTTTTGCCACCCACGTACATATAGCTCAAACTAGAGCTTTTTTATATTTGAAAACGTTATGTTGTTTGCTTATTGTTGTTTTAGTTGAGGTTAAACATAAACCTCTCTAATCACTTTTTTAGTGAAAATTATTGCAAACTTTGTTTACAAACTAAACTAATTGAGTGAATTGAGAAATTTGTTTGCATCATTTATTATGGATTAAGAATTTTTTTGTGCTGATAATTTTATGTATTGTAAAGAATCTTAGAGTGAATTTGTATATAAATAAGGGTATTGTTCTTTTAAAATTTTGTGCTTCGAGGATGCGAATGCATTTATTGGATGCATGTAAATGAACTTACTTTTGAATGCATCCTATGAAACAAAGCTGTGTATTGCATAAAATACAGAAACTATATAAATCAGTTTGTAAATGAGGAATTTCAAAGCAATAACTAAGACAACGATAAACTAAGATCAAATTTTTTTAAACGAAGTTTTCACGATTAAAATCATAAATAAACCTCCGGATGGGAGTATAATAATGAAATAAGACACGAATCCATATTTTTAAAACAAGGCTTTCTTTGTTTATTGAGATCACGTAACACAGGAATACATATTATAAAGAGGGATAAAGATTTCACGTTGCAAGCATGAAATTTTTTAGTGGGAAAGCGCATTTAACGTTTCTCCATCTGCTGAAAAACCCATATTTTCAGAAACATAATACACATTATTAATTCGATCACTATTTTATACATTGAAAAAATACTAAACAAAAACGAGATTTTACAAACGGTTTTTCACATAGTAAATAAATTGTATAAATCTACAAAGTGCATGGCATGCATTATTTTCGTGACAAAATACGATTTTCTACCAATTGAGTGAAGCTGATGTTTTCGTAAATGTAAAACATGTTATTTATGTGCACATCTTTTTTCCCCAGTTGAATAAGTGGTGATTAGGATCGAAATTTTACGTATGTTTCCACACACACACGTATACAAAGGAAGAAAACCTTAAAAGTATATGAAACGAGATTTTCACATAAAGTTTTCCCACACCGAAAATATACCTTATACAATTAAAAAGCAGATTTTAAATTACAGGAATGGTGCTGATATATCTTTCTCGTTAAAATTCATTTCCCGAAGTTTCAGAATTATATATATCAACGTTTTCCGGAGAGGATTTGATTTCACACATAGATTCTTCCTCCATTAGAACTCTTTCCAAGATATCAATATTACGTAACATACTTTCGGATACAAAACAATTCAGGTGCATATCATTTCCAAATATCGCGATTATTGATAACACTAGAAAAAATTACAAGATCAGTCAGAGACATTAAAATTTAGCAATTCCCAATAAAACAAAATTTCAGGAATTTTATCATAACCGCCCTCTTCTTCATATAAACTGAACTTGGAATAAACAACCTCTTCCATTTGGGAAGAAAATACCTTGTCGAAAGCAGAATTAATCTTTTTATCCATTCCGGAGTCGTACAAATTCTCCTGTTTTGACTGATTCATAGATTTTTCAATCTCGTGGTAAACAGATATAAAGGAAATAGTAGCAAACTAATCTTTCAGCTTTAACAGTTTCTTCCATCGGGAGGGATTCGGGTGTATTGACTTCTCATTTATTTCACCCTCCTTTAGGATTTTCATGCGATAAAACTTTATATGATCCGTAGAACTTTGAATTGTGAGGTTGCCTTTAAAATGACTGGATGAAGTGGGAAATGTATCCTCGATGTTTAACCACTACTTTTCATCGCAGAGAATCTGAAAGAATTGGTCAGGTTTCAGAACAACGCCTTGACGAGAAGAGTTGGGTGGCACCATAGATCGTAAATGTCGAATTGTCGAATGTGGATGTAAATCTCTCGAAGAGAAATTGATACCGTCACAAAAACACCATCTCCTAATATGGGAAACGCTACTGGTGGGAGACTACCGAGGTGAAGGATCTCTTTTCAATTCTAGAGCAAAATAAACAAATAAATAAAGAAGACTGCAACTAGGGAGAAAAAATAGATGATGTGTGTGATGCAACTTAGGTTGAAAATTAGCTCATGAATCGCGAAAAACAGGCACTTACCGCTGTGTTTGGAGAAAGCTCGCAGAGACCTTTAGGAGCCGGGTTAAGATGAGGCTCGCATAGACGCTTGGGAGAAGGAGCCGATGAATCACTCATTCGTTTGCATCCAGCGAAAACACTCGATTGTCTACATTCTATTATAGCGTCTTGAACCGATTCTTCCAGAACCTAAAAAAAAAAAGAATTTGCCAAGGGCTAAATAAGAAGAATCAATTAGTAACTCTTAACGAAAACACTTTCAAGAAATAGGGTACTTACTGAACCATAATATATATATATATAAGGCGATGCGAGGAGATTGGGATGAGAACATGATACCAGGAGTTATCTTGCACTGTCTGCCTCGAGGAACTGCAGAAAAGTGGTCGGGAAATAAGGGGTAGGGGACTGTTAGACGGAGAGGAGGGATAAATAAGGTAACCCGCATCCATTTCATGTTCAGACGGGGAAAAGAACAAAGATACCGACCAGACATTGGGCGTCAACAAGGAAAACACGCTGGCAAGCCCTATGATGGTAGCGCCATCTAGAAAATATTTGGTACAACGAGATCAATTAGACGAAAAATATACAGCCTAGGAGAAAAACATCTGTATCGCCCCTAGGGGAGATGTATTACCATCAGATTGGAATAGAGCGCCCCTATAACAACCAATAAAAGTGCCCATCGAAACAGCAGAAATCGGAAGAAGTTCCAAACTCCGTCGCTAGGAGGAGCTAAGATCGTTCAGATCGGGAACACGTGACCATCAGACAGGTACATACAACGAGAAAGAGAAATGTCCCTGAAAACAAGATATTTATAAAAAAAATACCAAAGTCCTCCGCGAGGAGGAGCTAGGATCACTAAAAAAGAGGTGTGTGATCACCAGATTGGTATATACAACAAGCAAGAGAAATGTATCTGAAAACAAGATATTTACAAAAAATATCAAAATCCTCCGCTAGGGGGAACTGGGATCATTAAAAAGGGGGACATGTGACCATCAGATAGGTATATACAACGATCAAGGGAGAGAGATATCCCTAAAAACAAAATATTTACAAAAAAATTAAAACCCACCGCTAGGGGGAGCTGCGAATGCTGAAAACGGGGACACGTGACCATTATACACATATATATAACAAACAGAAATTTCCCTTGAAACAAAAAATTACATAAAATTCCAAAATTCACCGCCAAGAGAGTTAGGATCGCTAAGAAAGGGGGCACGTGACCATCAGATACATATACAACGATCAAGAGAAATATCCCTTGAAACAAAAAAATTTACAAAAGTTCCAAAATCCACCGCAAGGTGAGCTGGGATCGCTAAGAAAGGATCGGTGACTCATCGCTTCCTTGCTTGTGGATCTCACCCTCTCCTGGCCCAGAAACTCTGTCACCTCGTGTCTCCCAATGCCGTAGAACCGTAAGGTTTAAATAAAAGTGTTAAAAAAATTTAGAAAAAGGAATAATTCAAAAAATAATGAAATAATGAATAATTTAAATAAAAAACTTTCGATAAAAAAGCTCGCGTTTAAAAAAAATCAAAATTAAAAAATTAATTATTTCGATTAAAAAAAACTTTTGATTAAAATTTTTTAAAACAAATTTAAAAAAAATTTTAAAGTTAAAAAACAAATTAAAAAAAACGCGCCTACGGAGATGCATGGAGACTGCAGCCTCCACCCCCACCCATAGCCCCATAGTCTGACCCCACGCAACGTTAGGACCGCCAGTGGCGTAGAACCAACCATTTCCCCTTCCTGGACCTGGCTTTGGGAGGAGCAGGGGTTATTTATGGAACTTTTCAGAATTTCAGATTTAGAGAAAAAAAAAAAGGAGGACGTTACTTCCAAGTAATTCCTCCTACTAAAATTCTGCAACAAAACTGTGGAACGCGAAAATTTTTGTGTGTTTCAAGACCTCGCCCTGAGGCTGAATAGCGGCACCCTGCTTCGTGCCGTGTGAACAGAAATATTGTTTTAATCTTAGCTCTCCGTGCGACTAAGAACCTTATCAGTACAGAGCGGTAAATAGTCCCAATGTTTTCTATGTAGTTAAGGAGCGGATCGAAGACCCTCCTTTGAAAAATTTTGGCATTCTCGTCTTCGACCAATATCTTCAATTTCGTATAATTTAAGTGTATATATAGCTGTGAGTGTAAATAAATATTAAAAAGCACCTAAACGCCTCATGATTGGATATCCATCTACCAAATCTTCCGTTAAGACGTCACAGCGTCCTACCGTAATAAGGTAATAAAATAAAAGTTAAAACTTGGCAAAATAAATGCATGATGGTAAAATAAATGTGTATTTTCCGCGTTTGAGGGAAATTGTGAATCATTATTCGCTTTGTTGTTTCAGAGGCATAATGACGGGGCGTATGTTTGTGATGCCAAAGCCACTCAAGAAAATTAACCTATGACGACCTCTTAACTAATCGTGTTGCCACGAAATAATAACAAAGTAAAATTACAAATACGCACGCCTTAGCAATCAAATGATTTTCACGAGCCAATCAAAAAGCAATCGCATGACGTCATAGCCGATATTAACCAATGGCCATGACGCCACCATCGATAAGTATGTCACGGGAACCTTCATCGTGAGATCGACTGTACGTGTGTGTGTCCCCTCAAGGTGAAGATGTCCTCACTTCCATAGTTACCAGCGTATTCATGGATCCAACATTATATAAATTTTGCGTGGGTGGGTGAACAAACGTCTATGGCAAATAAGAAACAATCTGCGGTTTCCATCCTCTCCCATGATTTCATTGACGGCAGCGTTGACAGACTGGCAAAAATGCAGGAAAGGTCAGCTGGGTGTATAAATTTTTTATCAAATAAATCCAATCTTTCTCACGACAGTCTTCGTTCAAAGTGTCCAATCCCATAAGACTAAGTTTTGGAGTCCTATCGCTATATTACTGTAGCTAAGAATTAGTAGAGTGATGCCATGTGTAGGTTAATTATTGTAAATTAACAACTTTTGTAGCAGTCCACCCCAAAATTTAGCGCAAAAAATTTCAAATGCCGTGTAGTTTGTTACGGTATGTCAACGGTAAACGTTTTTTATTCACGCCATCTAGTTTTTCTGGGGTTTTCAGAATGAGTCGCCATCTTCTTATCAGGCAATCTTCATCTTGCAGATTCTTTCTCGAGAAGGAATTTTGCCCAAATTTTTCTGATAGCTGACATGGAGAGGCTCATGACAAATTAAATATTAACTGAGCTGAATATTAATACGAAATTAACGAACTAATTTTAATGAAACTCACGTTTCTTAGTATGTTGCACGATTTTAACAGAACCGTGGCGGCTGCGAAAAGTAAAGTTACAGTTTAAATGTCATAAAGTCAAAGAAAAATGGCTTTAAATATCAGTAACCCAATGACAGCCAAATTTTTCTTTTTGCTAAAAAAAGTTTAGCTCGCTTTTGTACAAGATTTATTTCTAACGCACACGCACACACGTAAATAAAAATAACTTTATTTTTAATGTTTCCCTGCCCCACAAATTATCAACATAATTCTTTGCAAAGTGCAAAGCAAAATGAAAATTACAATTTAAGAGGAAAATGAAGCCATTAAAAAAAGGTGTTTAACCTTCGTAAAACATTACTTTAATTGCACGCTTGTCTTACGATATAGTTATAAGTACGTATATAATTATATTTTATAGTTACAGTAATTAGATCAAACACTGAAGGTTAGCAAATTTTGAAAGGAAAATTAAATATTTTCAATAGCATGGCATACCAAATTGAATTTAGTTCTTGTATGCGTCAGTTCGAAATATATCGGTTGATTCAGTAATATATTGAAACTTCATGGATTCACAGCTCCTTTAAAGTCTAGATGAATTTCACAATCACTTTATGAAAAAAAAGATTTGCAATAACATTTTTTCCCGAAAATTATAAAAATTACTATATTTACGTATAAATCTATAAAGACAGTGAGCGTTTAGAGGAAAATATGCTAAAATTATGAAAACGTTGATTAAAATTATGTTTATCAATAAACACAATAAAACTTCCACGATATACCTGACGGAAAACATTAACGCCCAGTCTGGCTTCAAAACCTCTAAACTTAGACCTTGACCATTTGAATTTATTTTAACTGTAGAGCTACTAGTGTTGCTCTACAGTTGCGTGGAGGTGATAGGTTCACCTGTCTTGCAGTTAATCTGAGTTCGAGTCCAGTGGTACTATGGAACGCATGAAATGTTGTTGTTTTTCAAGCGTAATCCGATGTTTGGTTCCCAAGGCAATAGAAGTTCAGATCTCTCAGAGGACTATTGGAGACAACCCAGGAGGACTATTAGTCCCAAAGCAGCAGATCCAAATCTGTCCTTGTGCCGTAAAATGGAAAATTTGATTTAATTTGACGTATAATTATATAAATAAATAGCAAAAATAGATTTATTTTGACCTACAATTTTATAATAAAGTATTGTTGACTTAAGTTCATGCAATTATGTGTCAAATAACTAAATGGAGGTACATAGGAAATACCTACACTTCCCTTGTAATTGCTTATTTTGTCTCTGAACATCGTTGTATGCAGGTATACAATAGTATACCTGCTGTGTATACAGATGCAGTGTATGCAGATATACAGGTGTGCCTGTGATATGAAATATTTACAGAGTCCAGAATAGCTTTCCTCAAAGTGTGGTCCACGTGCCGCTGGTAACGTTCTGGAAATCTCGGGGGAAAAGTAATAACTTTTAATAATAACTCAGGAAATAAAAATAATAAATCGAAACAATATATCTAGCATCAGGGTATGTGTGCATTCGCGACAAAATGTCGATGTGTGGACAATTAAATTTCTTAACACGACATCCTTGCAAACGCTGGCGAACTCTAGGAGGTGATGGTGGTCATACTATCCCCTTGTTATGCAATTTTTCATACATATATGGAGTTGTAGAGATTGCTCTGTAACCCCCCCCCCACTTGAACTTTCTGCTTAAGTTGACATTCGTAGATGTCTGAATAATTCGAAACTCTATATTTGAATATAAAAATCTAATTCTGAATACCTGAATATTTTATCAATGGTGTCCACACCAAAATTATTTAGTCAGCAACCGATAGTAGTCTGTAAGGATCAATATTATTAACGAACTTCTTTAAATCTTTGTCTTTGAAGCATGGAGAGGGGATCCCTCGACCCTTCCCCCGATGGTAAAGAAAAGTTTCGAGGAAAGTTTATTAAAAAACATCTACGGAACTTCGCTGTTACGACCGAGATTCAGATGCCTCATTAAACTCAGGGGCGGACTGTGTTATCTCAGAGGGCGCCTGATTTTCGGAGGGCGCGAGTGCTTGCCCATTCGAAGGCCTTGCCCATTTGGAGGCGCGAGTCCTTTCCCATTCAGAGGCGCAAGTCCTGTCGCCCATCAGAGGGCTCACTGACCCGGGTGCCGGTGGGCCGACGGTCCAGTCCGCCCTTGATTAAATTGCATGTCCAGCTTGAAATACGTATAGCCTGCATGGCGTCGTTCACTTAATTATGAAAAAATGTGATTTCAAAATATTCTTTTCAATAGCTTTCCTTCGTATTATATAATGGGGCGAAAAAAGTAATCATCAATCAATACATTCATCATAAAAAAAAAAATAGTAATGAATTACGAAATATTTTTATGCGTCTTAATGTGTACAAATTATCCTTTGACTTGGTGAGAACTTCCCAAACAACTCACCTTAACTGTTACCGAACAGTATTTATGTTTTAACCTATTTATTTTCATTTGATATTGAGTTCGTAATAATCCAGCTACGCAGTGTATACACATGTTTGATATTTCTTCTTCGTTATAGATCCATTTTAGAAAAAATCATTTCTGCGAAAAAGATATCTCTTAATTTCGCACACCTATAGATTCTGATAATGCTAGCTTTGCGAATAATGGATAGATCCGGTATTTCAATTATGCTTTGATAATGATATGTTATGACGGCGGTAATGATAGTGATAGAAATCTACTGATATCAAATGATATAGATACGATACCAGAAGCGGAACTTATAAAAATAAAACAAGAAAAATACAAAGAGAAAAAGATTTGCAAGCCGATGGTGATCCCATTCTTTAATCTGGCAGAGGAACATGAATTGTTAAGAAAAGAATAGCCAATACAAACAAAAAAAAAATGCCAAAACTGATACAAAAATAGTAAAACAGCGAACCAGCAACACAACTAAAAAGGACACCGAAAAGCTGGTGCGAGATTTAAGCGCGATGTACCACAGCCCGCTGGACCAGCAAAGCATCACTGTTCAACAAATGGCTACTCAATATAACAGTGGCAAATCAAGAACAATATTTGACATGACCATGCGCCATACGCTTGCACGTTTGGGTTACACCAGCAGACGTCCGTCCTCTTCTAATCTAGGTTCATCTGCGTAAAAGACCAACCTGGTGAAAAGAGCTTGGAAGGTTGGAAAATGAGCAACTGGAAGATAGTGGGCTGGTTTCAGGAATCACGATTTTATTGTGCTCTGTTGATAGTTGTGTTCGTAGTTGACGAAAATGAAATGAGGCTATGTGTTCTTCATATATGGTATTTAGCACAGACCAGTGGAAGCGTTTATATGGCATGAGGCACGTTTGAAATGGCTTGGACTCCATTTATTCTAACCAATCCGTTTCCATTGTATTTCAAACTGCTTTCCGATTTCATCCCGTCATCTTGCCTAAGGACATGTACTTGGTTTTTAACGGTTTTTGAGAACACAAATTAAAATTTTGGACATCCAGTCTTTCTTACAATCTACCTAGCTCAGTGTCATTTGAACATTTTTATTTTCACAGTGATGTCCTCAAACCTTGTTTACTCTCTTTCACCCAAGTACCTTATTTTTATCTTTCTTGGTTGTTTCAAGTATGCACCTTTAACTACTTCTTCGGGTTGTTTGCAATTTGTGTGTTGCTGTTTTTTTCTCTGATCCATAAGAGGAAGCTGGTACCAAGTACTGAAGGCCTTCTTTTTATTTATACCAGGTACGTTCCACATTTGTAAAGCAGAAATACTCACACCGTTGGCAGACGATTAGTGGGGATCTAAGAAATCACTAACTTTCACATTAATAGGTTTTCTCAACACTATCCATCAAAAATGTTCAATAAACTTCGATTATTTTTTTCGTTGGGAAAGGTTTAGGCTCACACTCGTTCCTCTCTGCTTCTTAGGAGGAGAATATGATGACGGATTCTTCTTCTTCTTCTTTTAACGCGATATCGTAAATATTAACTTTTTCTGACGGTCAAAACTTCGCAAATAATTCAGTAACATTAACCAACTCCACATATCATATCCTCTTCTAGAGTTGAAAAAGAATCATTTCTACAAATAAATGAATACACGCCATTTTGTTCCCAAAACGCTGTTGAACTCATCATATTGTAATAGGTCTATTTACGAGCCATCGATAAACAATTTTTTGCTTTTAACCATTTTAAAGTTCAAGCCGGTCTTTCAAAACTATAGTTTTGAAAAATAATGCGTCTTTTTTTTTTTAAAAAAAATAAAAAAAGACGGAAAAGGCGAAAATGATGGGATGATGAGGAAGGCTGACCTCACAGGAAGCTAAGCAACACAGTTTCTCTTCGAAGAAAACTGCATTTGACCTTTGGCGCCTTGACCTGTGTAGGAGGACCTAATAAAACGTTTACGAACGCTTCTTTAGCGCCCACGTATTTTGCTGAAAAAAGCTTCCAGTGGTTCTATCGGTCAAACATGGTACTCATTGCGCAACGAGTATGGTATTCAAGCAATATATATATACATTATGGAAACTTGCAAAGATGACGTCAATCCCAATTTTCCAATACGGAAAACAGTCATTTAAATTAATGTTCCTTGATGTCGAACGCTTACTCGGATAATGGCCTGAAGCTCATATCACAAATACAATTCATAAATCAATAATAGATTTAAGACAAGGAAACTTTTCTCATTTCCGATCGGACTAAGGAATCAGATATGGACCTTGAAAAACATGGCGTCATAATAAATGCGTATATCAAGCAGCATGATTGGCACAGCCAAGCGGTTGTCCGTTTGACACATCCTAATGATAACCGAGAAGAAGGGAATCACTTTTAGGGATTAGGGACACCATCCCTAAAGGCTCCAATCTCTTTGACCTCAAAAACTCACATGGGGGCGGGGCCCTGCCAAAATGGATGAACAATAAGTAAATAAAGAAAGAAAAAGCATAGCGCAATGAAGAAAGCCATAATATATAAAATATATTAATTTTTATTAATGATACTTACTCGTCACAGTAATATGATGTAAATGAGTTTTATTCAGAAGGAGAGATATCTATATTTTATTAAAATAACATAGGTCTGCAGTGTTATAATAATTATCAAGCAACCAAAATATGTAGAAAAAAAATTATCTTGTCAATTTAAGTTTTTTGCCGTTCCCTTTTAATAAAGTTTTGGGGTGGGGTCAAAAAACCCGCTTGAAATTCAAAACTAAGCCTAAAAAAATTAGATAAGGTTGAGGGTTTGCCTCTCTTCCTCCCTCCTCCCAAATATACGTTTTCTAAGTATATCCCTCCAAATTAATATTTTCTACAAGTTGGCGCCCCTATTAGAAATAGTAGAGGGGGAGCTTTCATTACAGAGATTTCATGAACTTTTTATCCAATTGTATATTCCTTTAAATGCCGGGCAACTAAAGCTAAAGTATAGTTCACTGTCTTCTTTTTACAATTTCATACCAAAAGTTTTTATCGTGTTTTAATGGACTGCACCTAAAACTTTTTGGAAATATAATAATTGTGCAAAAGCTTCTGATACGTGTCTTCTGAATTGGACTGTGAGCATTTTGGGTATAACAATGGACCTGTCATGCATGAGAGACTGCAGACCACCACGATTTTCAGATGCGAGGTGAAACTGGTTTTTCTCACGGCTTCTGCCACACCTATTATTGAATATCCAACTTTAAACTTCTTATCTCATTAATTTTACTTACCACAACTTTCCGCTCTAAAAACCGTCATTTCTCTGTGCTCACTGTGCAGTATCTTCTTCGTCACTTTGACAGTAATTTCTGCGATGTTCACCTTCATTTTTTTTATGATGAAGAGGTTTGATGACCTACTCTCCAATGCTCCAATTCATTTCTTGCACTACACTCGATTCTGGATGGAAAATTTCGATATTCCTCAGATGACAAATTGGATAAAATTAGTAAAACTCAACTACAGTCGATATTTGAAGTTAGCAGATCCCATTTTTCCCAAACAGGAGTTTATGGGAGCCATGAATACTTTGATGAACATCAACACTTACAATTTGATCTGTGCACAACAGTTGTCCGGTAATCATAACCTCCGCTTTCGTATCAGATTGGGTTGAATTTGTGTGCATTGAGTGGTTCATGTGACAAATAAAAAGTATTATTATTAACTCCTTAATATGGTTGGTAAGTTGCGAATATATCATTAGATTGTGCTAGTCACACATACCATGAAACCTCTATGTCAAAACTATTAACAACAATCTGCCAGTTTAAAAACTGTCAGACACGAAAATGGTAATAAAACCCAAAGATTTGAACATTTGGAAATAATAGTAATAATAACAATAATAATAATTTGTTCTAAACCTAGTATCAGACGGAATGATTTGGAAAGCGCGACTCCGTGCAACAGAAACAAATAAAATGATATTATTCCCCGAGTCGGTCCATCTGACATTAAGCTAAGACTATTGTGTCGATTGTTGTATTTCCTCGAACAGTGAAATATTTTCATTCTGTTATATTTTTTCTGTTATTTTTATATCTCGATCGATTGTCTAATTTTTTTTTAACTATTCTTTAAACTGACAACGAAAACATTCACATCACTATTTTTTTTCGACACAGTTCAACTGAAATCGCTTTTTTTTTTGGCGTTCCTTCTTCGTCAAATACTAAACTGCGTTCTATCGTTTTGGAAAGTGAAAAGTATACGCAATAAAAATAAAAGCAGTATTGCGCAATCGCCATATTCAAATAAGGAAAAACCATGTTACAAATGCTTCAACAACCCGAAATGCAAAATTATTCAGGGGTTCACGAATTGAACCAACAACATGGGGTTTTCCATAGAGACATAAAAAACATTTTCTCCGAAAATACTTATTCGATGCATACAAAATTTTTTTTGTATAGTTAGTAAACATATTTACACTTTTTATGTGTGGCGTTTTACGATACACACGATATTTTTAAAATTAAAAATATTTATATCAAATGAAAAAAAATTTTCTAGAAAACAGTATTTTTAATTACCTTCGGTCAATAATTAAAGCACCGACTAAAAACAAATTTAAATCGATACACACAGCGTATGTAGAATACTTATATGTACGTACTCAAGAAATTATAAGTCAATTGACATACAAGTTTATGAAAAAATGTTTCAGAGAAAACTGCATTTTTGTAAAAAGTTTGTAGTGCATTTAATTTCACTTATTACATTTGTAAATTTGTTTAAAAATAGTTCTATTTAACCTAAAGACAAAAATTTTATTTCATTTGGAAGGCAAGGATCCATACTTTTTTTTAGAATAAAGAAAAAGTCTCTTTTTTAAAGCATTTTCGCAAGTGACACCCTTAATTATGCCCCATTTCAAACTAATCAGTGGCCATACTACCCTTGTAGTAATATTAATTTTAAAAAAAAGCAGAGTTTATTCACTCTAAATAAATGAGTGGCAACAATAACTGCAGAAAAGAAGAAAAATCTCTCTTAAATATATATCTATGAACTGTATCCTCGTTGTTTTATTGCTACCAAACAAAAAAGAAAGCGGAGCAAACAGAATTCAAAGTCATTTAAAACTTGCTTAAAACTTAACTATAATTTTATGATGCACACGTTAATTTTAAATTAATTATTATCATTGAGAGCATATAACAAGAATTAACCAGGGAAAAGGCTACCTTACACGAATGGTAATTGGCAATAATTATTTTGGAGTAATTTAGTCTGGATTGATTACTTACTTTCAGATTATCATATATCTCTCTTTCAGATAAAGTATAAATTTGAAATTTAAGAGTGAAGAACACATATACCGAAATTGCGTTATCGAACAGAATTCTTCAAAATTATCTTTCTGAGATTTAATATATATCCAGATTTCAATTTTACATACATCTTAAAATTCAATTATATCCTTCGAAATTTCTCTTCTCCTCTTAAAGGGACCCGGGTTCCTTCAGGTCTATCAAAAAAAAATAGGGGCCGATATGTGCTAAAATTATTGGATAATACGTAAAGAAATGCAGAATACAGTCAATGCCGGATTAAATGTTTTATAGTCCCTAGGTTGGAAAAACATAATGGACAAAAACATAATGGAAAAACATAATCCCTTAAGAATGCAACCTTCGCTATATTTAGCAACAACTCGTATCTTTCTTTGAAGTTAATTATCTTCAATATCCAGATTTGTCAATAATGAAACTTTCTCATATACATCGTATTTTAAAAAAAAAACAGCATTAAAATGAAATTTAAACTTCAATAGCTCGAGGTCCTTTCAAGACTTCAGCTTCCCCACAGCTTTTGAGCCCTAGGTCCTGATGTATGTGTAAATCCAGTACTAAATTCAGTTCAGAGTTTAGGGGAAGACATAGTTTATAAAATATAATAATTGTTATTTTTTATGTTTTATGTTTTTCTTGCCTCTGGTTGATTAACTTGACTGCACATATGGGTTTTTTCATTCAAGACCCGGACCCTCATATCTTTTTCAAGTTGGAGCTCCGATTTTTATACATTCAAAAATTATTCCATTTTACAAATATTGACTTGAAATTTCTGGAACAAGGATATGATTAATCCACAAAAGCAAAGCTTTACTAACCAAGATATTTTAATTGAAATCTCGTTATTACTGTGCCTTTGTTTAGCACAAACAACTGTCCATAGTACAGTCAAAGAATGGAAAAAAAACATGTAAAATTACATCAATTTTCGCTAGGAAAGCATTCTTGTACGCATGTGAACCATGTGCATCCCTCTGTCCAACTGAAAGCCTTGTTACCTTCAAAAGAACTGGAAATTGGCCCCGACTTCAAGCTCTCTGAAGGTAAGCCTGCAGATGTGTACCATTAGCAAGCTACCATGATTTAGAATCACTAAAAATAACTAGCTATTTAGTCAATAGGCTGCCCTCTCGGTACAATGAATGTTCCAGCACATTAATGGATTTTGGAAAGGATAATAGCGTGCCTTATTGTGCTAGACTTCAAACATCCAAAACGTATAATGTTGTAGGTGTTTGCGATGTTTAAGGCCAACGTTCATCGTTCTATTAGTGCCATGACCCTTCTGAATTTTAATGTAATGACGAATCCCAAATTCTTGAAAGATGGCCTTCCTTATTTCTTTCATTATAATAGCCTGTTCCATATGAAGATGTATGATGTATAGCTTCCAGTTTCTGTAGCTTTCTTGATTTCATTAGTACTTTCGTCGGGTCGTTTGACTTTAGCAATGCAAAAACGTTTGAGTTCATGGTCAGCTATGGTATATCAAGTTGTATGAGTAGTGATGGCTAAGTAGACGCTATATTTAAATATTAAGGCATTTTACTTTACATGAATGTGCGCAGCGTGACGCAATGGCCTTTCAGTTTTGTGCCTTTGAGTGTAAAGTTGTTTATATGTCATTTGAAGAAAAAAAGGTCAACAACATGGTGTAGCCTCTGAACCAAGTACTACAGAGCATGGCCCTTGAACTTTGGTATATTTACAAATGTCAAAAAACATCGCATTCGAACCTGACCCCAATTAGGGCAAGACCATATGCTTAATCGCTTACTCACTTTGGGACTCGTCACCTTCTTAAAGATGCGACTTTGCAACACTTTCTTTTCAGTCACCACCACTTCGTATTGATTATTTAATCAAAGAATTCCTTCCTCTCTCCTCCACCAATTATTCTCAACAGTAGTACCATGATAAGAACGCTAATCTCGGTATGCTTTTTAATTCAGAGGTTACATTAAGCTTTTCACACAGTTAATTCGTCGAACACTCTTCGTTGAACAACTTGTTTCTTCTACCAATCTTTCAATCTGCCTCCACATTTTACCCTCTTCTTTAATTTCATCCCCTACAATTCTTCCTGTGTTTCTCCATCGACCTCCCTGCTCCACTTTTCGTGGGGGGTTGGAGTTTAGGGCTTGTTCCCAAGCCTCGTTGATCATTTTCTTCCTTATTATATGTCCTAGCTTACCCTTTAGTTTATGATTTATGACACAGGGTTTTGTTTCGCAAACCTACAACTCAAAAGCAACAATCCACAGTGCTACGAACGAAACACATAAAATAATTCTGTGGTTAAAAAAAGGATATTTGAAATACTAATGTAAGTAAACTGGCGTAATCTCTCTCTCTCTCTCTCTCTCTCTCTCTCTCTCTATAATTTAAATTAATTAAAGACTTAAATTAATTTAAATTTATTAAAGACTTAAATTAATTTAAATTTGTTAAAGACTTAAATTAATTTAAATTTGTTAAAGACTTAAATTAATTTAAATTTATTAAACATTTGAATTAATTTAAATTGATTAAATACTTAAATTAATTTAAATTGATTTAAGACTTGAATTAGTTTAAATTAATTAAAGGCTTAAACAGAATCAATCATTGCGGTAAAAGACAAATAATTTTATACGCATGAACACTTATCGGGAAAACTCGATGCGTCACTCGTTAACTTGTGTTCTTCAAATTGGCCCTTTTTAAACTAACGCCTTTTGATCTTAGAACAAACTCGTGCCTCATTACGAGATTTACATATATCACCTCACCTAATTCCAATCAAACATAATTTGAAAATACGCTTACAAAGCTTATTTTATCATATTCGATAAAATATCTGGGGGCGAGACGCAGGTCGCTCAACTAGGGTGCCTAGTTTGCTTGCGCCTGCCCTGATGCGATCAATGCTAAGCAAAATTTTAGCTAAAATTGCAGCTCTGGGCCCACATCGCCAAATTGTTTGCCAAGTTGCTGATGCTGTATGGTTTCCTGATCCCGGGGGAAGACGCCGAAAAAGCTTTAAAGTGGCGAGGGTTGCGTAGACATTGTCGATAATTTTGCCAATGTGACGCAGGTACACAATTTTAGCCGAAATTTTTAATTCATTAAAAACTAACGTTTAAAATATAGTTGTAATGTAAAAATTTCTCATTCATTGGACAATTTCGCTTTTTAACTTTATGTTGAATTTCAATATATAGATGCTGTTATTGGCTGCAGTAAACTTTCTGTGTCCGCAAATAACTATTCTACATCTTACAGATATTGTAAGCTACACACGTTTCAAGTACTTATGAAAAAAAAAGAACGATGTCAAGATATATGAGCTCCAAATAACTGCTTTGTATTCATACTAAGCTTCAGACTTGTGTCTAGCCATCTGAAAGATTCTAGCATCCCTGACAAGCGCCTTTTTTCATAAACACGAGATAAACTGACTATATTAAGCTAAGGTTATATTTCTCGAAGCTTTTAAACTGAAAAATGATGTCCAAATCTCCCACCTTTTCATCTGATGTTCCTCTGTAATCTCAGTTGCTATCATTGGGACAGTCTTTAAATATGGCAACAAATGAACTACCAGAAATTTCAAGTTTAACGCATACGTTCTCAGATCTCTTTTAGACTATACCCCTTTGTATTGACTAAAATCTAGTGCATCTCAAGGAAATTATGTTATTGATGTTGTTTTTTTCTGAACATAAAGAGAATTTATTAATTCAGTGTAAATCAATGATAAAGCAGATGTCTTTAATAAATTTAAAAAACACGGTTAAAATATTCGCTATTTTTCCACTTTGAACCGATAGACCCCAACCTTCTAAAACACTCTCCTAACTTAATAGATAACCCCCATCCACCCACCCACCCTATCACTCTTCAAATCTTTTTCCTTTTCACTCTTGCTCGACTTTTGAGCCGCTATCCATCTTTCTTACTAATATCTCACTTCGCCTGTACTACCTTAGTTCAACTCGTATGAGTTTAGTAGTCATAACACCAAGGCTTATGAATCCACTGAACTCAAAATGTCCTGCTGCAGAGGTTAAGCTTTTACCAAACGCGATACTCTGAGGGAATAATTCATCATGACCAATGGCGGATTAAAGTTTTCAAGGCCCCTGACTACTGGTATTTTGAGGCACCCAGTAAAATACTTCAAAAGGGTCGTCTACAAGAGAACACGTCTCTGGAGGCCCTTTAGCTGGCAGAGGCCCCTGGGCTACTGGTATTGTGAGGCACCCGGTAAAATAATTCAAAAGGGTCGCCTACAAGAAAACACGTCTCTGGAGGCCCTTTAGCTGACGGAGGCCACTGGGTTACTGGTATTGTAAGGCACCCAGTAAAATAATTCAAAAGGGTCGTCTACAAGAGAACACGTCTCTGGAGGCCCTTTAGCTGACGGTGGCCACTGGGCTACTGGTATTTTAAGGCACCCAGTAAAATAATTCAAAAGAGTCGTCTACAAGAAAACACGTCTCTGGAGGCCCTTTAGCTGGCAGAAGCCCCTGGGTTACTGGTATTGTGAGGCCCCCAGTAAAATAGTTCAAAAGGATCGTCTACAAGAGAACACATCTATGGAGGTCCTCAAACTGGCGGAGGCCCCTGAGCTGCTGCCCTTAAAGTCCATGCTTTAATCCGGCACTGATCATGACTTTCAGTCACGTTTAAAATACTTTCTTCATGGCCTCCATGGCTGAATCTTTCAATTTGCTACAATTAACCGCTATAGTAACTATAATGGTTTATAAAAGTAACTCTATTTACGTTTATTACCTATTATATCATATTTATTTTATTTAGTATATTTTTCCATTTAAACTAAAAATTTAATTTTGTTTTGCTCTAATTAGTAATTTGTTAATACTAACGTTTACCGTAGGCTACCACAGCGTTAAAAGACCTAAAGTTGATATTAATATACAATATTTTCATTTTTGTGAATTTTTTGATAGATGATAAAATTGTATATACGAGGTGTGATCAAAAAGTATCGATACCGGTTCCCTAGGCTTAAGGAAAATACAAGCAGAGTGAAGAGTCTCGTCAGATATTGACCTTGAACCCTCCCACACATGCACCAAAAGTCACAACGTCATAGCTCCCACCACTTCTTTACAGCAGCGTTTTGAACAAACGTCATTACTGTGTTGTCGTCGCATTCATTATGACAGAAAGTTGAACAGAGAATCTGCATCAAATTTTGCCAAAAGCTTGGTGACACCCGTGCTGAGACCTAAGCAAAATTGAAGAAAGTTTGTGGAGAAGAGAGTATGAGTCGCACAAAAGTTTATGTGTGATTCAAACATTTCCAAGATGGCCGTGAAATTGTCGAAAGTCATGAATGTCTGGGGAGGCCCTCAACCAACAAAACTGATCAAAACATCCAAGATGTGCATTCAGATGTGCCAGAAAATCGTCGAATCATTATTCGTGAGTTATCTGAAGAGTACCACATTAGCTACAATTCAGTTCAATCTATTCTGACTCAAGATTTGAGTATGAGACGTGTGTTTGTGCCAAAACTGCTCTTTGCAGACCAAAAAGGAGACAAACTTTCAGCTGAGCTCGATTCCCTTGAATGGCCAAGCATTAAATTCCCCAGGTCCCGCATCCACCGTATTCTCCAGATATGGCACCCTGTGACTTTTTGCTCTTTCCAAAAATTAAATCCCACTTGAAAGGAAGATGATATCAGGGTGTCGAGGAAATCTAACAGAATGCGACGATGGAGCTGCTTGCTATCCCAGAAAATGAGTTTCAGTCTGGCTTCCAACAATGGAAAAAACGCGGGATGAAGTGTGGGACTTTAGACGGGGACTACTTCGAAGGAGATTAAATGCCAAATCTGCAAGTACTGTAGGGTTTGTTTGTTTTTTCAGTCCCAGTCCCGATACTTTTTTATCACACCTCGTATAAGTTTTTATTACAATCTAGCCATTGGTTTGCTACAATTTATACTTTCATAAGTAATTAAATTCACATGCCGTCAAATTTGACTACAACCAACACCAAGAGACCGAAGTATTTTGTTTGTCATTCGCTATAGCCTTCAGTAGTTATAGGTGTTTTTCGACTTTGACCCCTGGGGGGCGGGGCGTGCTGATAAGGATTTTGGTCGGAAAATATGTGACGTAATGTTATGATTAATTTTTAATGACACCTGTCAAAAGGGGGAAGGAGGCGTGCTGATAAGGATTTTGACGGGAAATTTGTCTGATGTTTACATCTTACTATGGTTTGTTAATATTGCCTTTGAGCCCTGAGAGGGATGATGAGGACTCGTTTATATCTGCATCTTATGATTAATTTTTAATTACACCTTTGTCTCCATGGGTGGAGAGGGGCGTACTGATAAGAATTTTTGGCAGGAACTTCGTATTTTTAATGAATACATCTTATGATGGCTAATTAATTACACCTTTAGCCGCTGGGGCGGGATATACTGGTAAGAACTTTTAGCGGGAAATTCGTGTGATGTTTACATCTTATGATGGCTTATTATTACTTTTGGCCCCTAAGAGGGATGATAAGGACTTTGGCAGTAAATTCGTGTAATGTTTACATCATCCACAAGGACTTCAGCCGTATCCATCGAAGTCTTTCCCTCTTAATAAGACCACCTCTTATTAATGGAGCCTCTCGTGGCTCTCATGGTAGATAAATTTAGTACTTTCGAATAATTTTACTATATGACATCATCTAGCAAAGCCACAGCCCCTATCTCCCGGAAATCTGTTTGGATCGGTGACATTAATCTAAAAAATTTCTTTTCTTTGCTGTAAGTTAATACTTACAGCAAAGAAAATAAATTTTTTAACGTTAACCGGGGGTTCAAACGTGAGCCCTCCGGTACTTATGGCAGTAGTTGGCTACGGACATGAGTCTATCAGTCATAACACCAAGGCTTATGAATCCACTGAACTCAAAATGCCCTGCTGCAGAGATTAAGCTTTAACAAAATGCGATACTCTGAGAGAATAACTCATCATGGCCAATGGCGGATTAAAGTTACCTTATATTTGTCTTGTATGTATGTAGTCAAGGTTTATTTGCACAAATTTTAGAATTATTTTTTCAGTAATAACAAAATATTGATAACCCCGCTTCATGCGCCCCCCTGGGACTCTCCTCGTAGTAAAGCCACCTATCATCAGTAAATTGCCCTTATTGAGATATGATATCTCACCTGGTGGCATGAATTGGTACTTATAAGGCTGTTGAAGATTTCGATTTATTCGCTTTTTAGAGTTTCGAAGGACGATTTCTTTCGATCGCTGTATCAGGTGGTCACGTGTTCCCTTTCTGCGCGATCCTAGCTGCCTACTGACAAATTTTGGAACTTTTGGTGGATTTCGGATCTTTTTGTAAATATTTTGTTTTCAGGGATATTTCTCTTGATAGTTGTATATATGTACATAATGGTGACATATCCCCCTTTTTTTGTGATCCTAGCTCTCCCTGGCGGCGGATTTTGGTACTTCTTTCGATTTTTATTGTTTCCAAGGATATTTCTCTTGATCGTTGTATATACCTATCTGATGGTCACACGTCCGTCCCCCCTTGTTTTAGAGATCGTAGCTCCTCCTAGCAACAAAATTTTGAATTTATTTCGATTTTTATTGTTTCCAGGGGCATTCCTCTTAATCTTTGTGTATATATATCTGACGGTCACATATCCCCCTTTTTTAGTGATTGTAGCTTTCTAGTGGGGGATTTTGGAACTTTTTGTAAATATTTTGTTTCAAGGGATGTTTCAGTTGGTTATCGTATATACATATTTGATAGCTACATACCCCCCTTTCTCAGCGATCCTAGCTCCCCTATATCCGCTGGTGGCGGATTTTAGAACTATTTCTGTTTTTTATTTGGAGAGATATTTCTATCGGCTGTCGTATATATATATATATATATATGATGGTGACATGCCACCTTTGTCAGCGATCCTAGCTCCCCCCGTGATGACGGATTTTGGAACATATTTCAATTTTTATTGTTTTGAGGGGTATTTCTATTGGTTGTAATAGGGGTCGCTACAGATATTTCTTTTATCTCCTAGGCTGCGCGACGGATGTTTATTTTTTTCCTAGGAAGCGCTAAATATTTCTCGTTAAATTAATCTCGTCGTACCAAATTTTTTTCCTAGAGAGCGCATCCTGTTTATCTTTAGGGGATTGGCATCGGCAAATATTTTCGAGAGGGCGCTGCCTATACAGGGTTGTCAACGTGATTTCCTTGTCGACGCCTTAATGTCGGGTCGGTATTTCTGATATTTTCCTGTCAGAGCATGAAATGGTCACGCTACCATATTTATCGCTTTTTTTTTTCTTATTTTCTCTTTTAAGAACTCCCCAATGCCGCCATTTTAGTCAATTTAGCTTGTATCATCGTTGGAGATAGGTAATGCTAGCTATTTCTATTACCGAATTTCATGGCCACGCTGCAATCTACAGTCATCGAACCTTCTAATTTGGTAAGTCTTCTTTATTTATTTATTCTCACCGTTAGCATTATTTTCATTTTTTCCATCTATTTATTACTATTTGCTACCATAAATTTCACGATTTACCCATATTCATTTTTTTTTACTCAATCTTTTCAGATTCAAGGAGATTTCCCAAGTTTTTCAATGAGTTACACACGGTCAAGCGATTGGATAGATTCACCAGCACCGAAACGTCTCTACGGTCCACCACCAACCACCATCCACTGAGGTAAGTCCTTAATTTTCTCTCATGATCGCTACCATCACTCCTAATATATACTTTGTGTGTGTATCCCCCTTTTCTCTTCTCATTTTTTAAAAGTTTATTTCTTCCACAAATTTTTCTTCCCCCCCAAGAAAAAAATTATTATTCGCTTTTCCCATAACTTTTATTCCCCCGCTTTCAAATTAAGTTTTATTTCTCACATTTAAATCATTGGAAAATTTCTCCGATTCGATTTTTCAAAATGTGATTTTTTTTAGATCATCTATTATTCAGGTTTAAAATTAAAATTTTTAAAAGTTATGTTTTTAATTATTTTTTAAACAAGTTTTATAGTTGTTCTATATTTTAAAACAGTATTTTTCCCAAAATCTGCCTTTTTTTTAATTAAAATTTTTAAAGGTTGATTCTGTAGATTTTTTTTTCTTTCAAACAAGATGTATAGCTATTCTATGTTTTAAAATAGTATTTTACCTAATATCTGCATCCCATACACTCACTTTTCCTCTCCCAATCTATCTATATTCATATTCTCTCTCTTTCCCTTTGCAGATTCGTAGAGGGGTTCCTCCATTTGGGCATGCTCCCAAACAATGTTTTTTACCTAGACCAAGGGTTGTTCGTATTAGTGAGGATCCATCTAGGAGAATGCTTTCGCGCATGTGAGACAAAATGATTTCGATGGTAAGTGGTTCTACCCAACTCGTCAAGGAGTAGTACTCCGGTCCTGTGCCATCTTTCGTAAGCTATGCGATGAGAAAAAGCAGCAGAACTTGTATTATGGGTTCTCCATCATGACTCGGCATTACGATGGTGTCATCATAAAATGGTGTTATCATCACCCTCAAGACCACTACCGAATGTATGACGCTCTCGCGTGAAAAGCTTATAAATGAGTTGGAATCAAATTAGAAGTGGGTAGAAATTTCCCTTTCCCAATGGGGGAGAGTTATTGAGGAGAAGGGTGAGATTTCCTCATGCATAGTGCATGCGGAATTTGGAGGGATCTCTTTCGCCACCCTATACAGAGAGATTGAGGAATGTTTAAACTGCATGTGTACCATCTGTATATATCACTTTTTCAAAAATAAGCTAGACGCTAAAACTGAATGTAACTCCGGAAGATAAAAATATGACAACTGAAAGACATGAACAATTTGTATCAATATGTTATATTTTCAATAATACTAACATTTCCTGCCTGTTTTTATCCCTACAGTTTTAAACTGTATGGTCACGGCAACCACTCTTATGGTGATAACAGGGTCATAAAGTTTTAATTTAATTAGTTAGAATTTAGGATTAGAAATTTAGAATGTCAGAGTTAAAATGAAGTTAAAGTACTTATAATTAAGTTTGCAAATTTAAGGTTAATGTTTTTATTGGTTATTTTAAATATGTGAGAACATTACAACCCTCTTACAATTATGTTTAATATTAGTTTTAGTTATCGAGAAAGTAAACAGGCCGTTTATAAAAATTGAAGCTTAAATATATTGCTCTTTGCGTTATACTTTAAATATAAAAAAAATGAAATTTAAGGTTAGTTTTCTTTTAATAACCACAGGCTCTATTCAACAAAAACAAAAACCAGGAAAACAATTATTTAAAAACAAATACTGCCTTTAATTTTGTATGATAAACATGATAATATCAAAAGAAAATAGTCTAGGTTGACAGTTGTTCAGGATAAAAAAAAATTCATTACTTTAAGTTATAAAATTCCTTTCTAGACGGCTATTTACATTCAAAGCTTTTATTTCACTGATGAGTACCAAAATTACTTAAATTAGAAATTTCCAAATTTATGGTGGGTAACCCTTAACTGTATCGAGATCTCCATTAGAGCTGCTAATTATGCTGGTGTTTTTGAAGGCACCAGGAAATATTTTACCTTATTTTTAATTAAAAGGGGTGTCACTATTAATTAAAATTAAGATTTAAGAGAAAATAAGGAAAGGGTTGCTTAATTTTTTTTTGTTTTATTTTTTATATAGCCATCATCCAAGCATCGGTTGGGGTAGTCTTAATGACGTCTTATTCACTTTCAAGCCACACTCCCTCTGCCGATTTTTGCTAGCTGTTCAAAATTCGCCATCTTGGCGCGCTGGTCAAGGACTGAACCAGAATCTTTGGTCGCCAATTATTAGCCAACTTCAACTTGGCTCATGTTAACGTTGGCTGACATGGCGTCCGCCATGTAAAGAAATTTGGCCACTCTGGCAGCCCAGAACCCGGCCGTGACCTGATTTTTGCAGATGTCCATATGTGTTCTCTACGAGTTCAAATTTTAGCTCAAAATTTAAACTTTCATCCTTTAAAAGGCCATAACGTTGATCAAAAATTAAACATCTTGCAGAGAGAAATTATAAAGTTTTGGATGCCCCGATAGGCCAAAATTATTTTATTTCTGTGTTAAATGTGGGCTTTTAAAAACTAAATATAATATGTAGAACAAAAACAAAAAGGTGGGTTAGTATGTTATGGGGGTCCTGCTTTTAAAAAGAAAAGAAATTTAATTATATGTACATTATTTATATATAGAATTTTTAAGGGATTACATTGTTCCTAATAAAAATCAAATTAATTTAAAATTCTTGCATTTGGTAATTGAATAAGCACTTTCTACAACCATTTTCGTTAATCGCATAATTAAATATGGTGTTCCGAAAAAATATTGAGGTAATTTCAAAGTTCTTTTATTTTGTTATATGTCATGCTGGATCCTGGTTGAAGAAACTAATTTGATTGATTTGTATATCGTTGAGCTGAGGGAAGCACTAACCGTTTTGGCACTGACACCTTTTAACTTTGTGGCATTTCTTTTAATGACTGGAATCTATGGAAACGCCTTGGTGCTTCTTAATCTTTTTGGCGTTGCTGTCAAAGAGGACTGCCAAAGAGGAAGGTTTCGTCTTGTGGAGAACTCTACCTCATCAATGGAACATGGTAAATACAGTGCACAGTTATCTTAAGGTACAATCTCATCTGAAATAAGCAAATAAACAGCGGCAGAATAGCGGAAAAAAATATTTGCAATATAAAAGAATATAATATTTATACAATGAGAGAGAAAGAGAGGGTTTGTGTGTGTGTGTTTTTTATTTAATTATCTATTTATCTGCTCCTGGGTGTTTAGATTTAATTAGTTATTTTAAAAACAGAATTTTTAAATTTCGTTCTAACAATGATGCCAGGACCGTAGTTAGACACTTGTTACGGGAGGCTCTGAAAGCTACAGGGGCTTAAAATTCGTAAATGTTTTGATGTATTTTATTAATATATTTAATAATACTAAATATATAAGTAGACTAATCTATTTAACGTTAACAAATAAATTTCTTGAAGTAAATTTTGTAATAAGAAATAAATTTAGTACACCTCTATAATTTTCCCTATGAATATTAATAAGTATATGAAGACTCAAACGTATGTAAAAAAACACGTTATATACACAAGATCTGCTGTAGAAAGCTATTTTGAATACATTTTTAACGTCAAAGAACAATTTCCACTGTCATGTACAATTTCGTACAAAACAAAAAATTTAAAATAAAATTCTACAATATTTGATTTTTGAGAAAAAATATATTCTGGAAGGAACTGACTGAATTTCCAGGAGGGGGGGCTCAGCCCCTATAGTCCCCGCCTGGCTACAGCTTTGGTTGGCACTCTAAATATAATGTGATTGTACAATTTTATACTTCAGAGTGAGTTTTCATCAAGTGTGTGACGTCACACAGCGTTTTCTCGGAGTGTAACATCACGTTTGAAATTTTCAAATTAGTTATGACATATTTTAGCCATTTTCACCTCAATTAAAAAGTGTGAATGACACCTAAGAAATTACTTAAAATATGCAATAGAACTTCCGTGCAAAGTGTCATAATAAAGCGTAAGGAAATCAAAATAATTTTAAAAATGCCGTTTCCACTCTCTATTAAACTCAGAAAAAAGCAGAATTTTGAGGGGAGCGCAAAAATCAAAAGAAGGTTAATTTAAAGATTTACTCCACCACTGAAACTGCAGTAGTAGCATAACAACTATACGTAACGCCAGGGTTGTCTTGATGCTTTTGCGGGCGCATAGTTAGCTCATTTTTTGGAACCTCTTTTTTTTCACTAATTTTTAAATTTCCGAATATTTTACAATATAAAAAATATGATATATAATAAACAAATTTTGCCGATTGGGAATCTCTGTTTACGTCGGGACACTGGGCTCCGTTGACCCACCCGTTAAAACACCACTGTTTAACGATAATAACTGCATGTGACGACGTAACTCTATTAACGGCACTTCATTAATTAATTGCATACATTTCTCATCGTGCCAATTCGACCAATTTCTATTTTTATATTCCACAACGCATTCTTTTTAATTTTTGATTTATATGTAGCGCAAATAACGTTAATTGTTTTGCCCTCGTTTCAATCATGTGTAAACAACGCATAACTTCAAAATTTGTATTTGGTGCTCCCAAGACGTTGATTGTTTCCGTCAGTTATAACTTTTGAGTGAGCTAGAATATTAAAATAAAACTTTGCATCACCCTTTTCCCACGCTTTATTTGTCCCTGAATAACGAATTTCTTCCCAGAATCAACACGCACAAACCGTTTATTAAATATTGTTTCAAATTTGTGTAGAGGCGTTAGACAAATATATGTAATTTGTTAAAACTACTTCAAACTCATTATGTCAAGAGAGAGAGAGAATGAGAAAAAACCAAACGCTAACATTGAAACGGTTCTCACATGGCAAGATGCGAATTTTCGGTGAATGACCTGATGTGAAACTCCCGTGTCGCCATCTACCGGACAAATTATTAGTTGTCATTTCATTAATTGCACGTTTTCTGATTTAAACCCGCCGTTTATAAGACATGGCTTGCATAGTTCAGCCATTAACGTACGCAAGAAGGCGTTGCAATGAAATTGTGTATATTTAACCATAGGCGTACGCAGAAAGTTCATAAGAAGGTCAATGTGGGGGGTTACAGAGTTGCAGCTCACATATTCCTTATGTTAAATACACAAAATTTCATTGCAATGGGGGATTGCACCCCCATCAACATTCCCCTGCGTACGCCAATGTATTTAACATAGGAATGTGTGACTTGCAGCTCTGTGACCCCCCACCACCACCATTGAGCTTATACCCCCATTACAAACTTTCTACTACTAACGCCTACGAGTTCAGCTTGGCCACTTTGACTCCAACAAAGGTATATGTAGAAGAAACGATATTCATGAAATTCTCATTTCAACAAAAAGAAGGCAAACAGTCATCAACAACATAGATCTGGCACTGAAATTTCACAACAATGCTGGGGAAAGCAAATATAAATTATCTTTTTCCCCACCCTATTACACATTTTGGAAAAGCTTAGTGATGAGCGATTATGAAATGCTTTTACAATCGAAAGAATCGCAATCGAATCTTATTTACAATCGAGTCAACGATTCATTCGTCCTTGAACTTAACAATCGAGATGTTCAATTGAAATCGCGTCAACTACCCAACCGCACTGCACATGCGCGTGAACATAACTGAATCACTGTTGCGCTCTTCCCTCCTGCACATGGGGTCGTTATCAATTTGGTGAGTAGATATAGCTGAATTTTCTGGCATCCACACAAAAAGGTTATAGTATTTGTTCATAGAATCGTTATATAAGTTTTAGAGAGCCTGTAGAGTAGAACCCGCCCCCATTTAACAAAATCAAAACAACTGCACTTTACTTATTTATACGAATATTTATTTTTTATTTTATTTCCTTTTGTTGCTGTTGTTGTAAATGCACAAGTACTTCATTTTTGAATGCATTGTACGTGTATAGCTAAAAAGTATCTACTTACTACCTCTATGCCGATTTTATAATATGAGAATTATAGAAAATTATGTAAGTTATGATATAGGACATCACTTCGAGTGATTCAAAAATAAACCCTCTAGTATTTTAAGCTGCATTTAGTCTTAAAGTTATTTATAAAAATATTTAAATTGTTTTTGTCGTTATAAGAAATGCACAGTAAATATAGTTCAGGATATAGTATCTATATTAAAAAAAATGATAAAGACGCAGTCACAATTTTGTTTTGTCATTCTGAATAAACAAACATCGTATATAAGTAAATAGAAATGGTAGTAGAAATTCAATAATTTTTATGTATAACCTAATTTTGTTGAATATGAGGACTTACCATAAGACCGATTACCTATTAATTTTATGAAGTAGTTGCATACTAGCAAAGCGAAATATTTTTACGATTGTTTCAACCGGAAAGAACGGTGATATCAAACGAACATAGATAATCCTGCTGCTTCGAATCGCTTCGAATTTGTTCATTAACATTTACGTAAAAAACATTGTTTGCATAATTAATTGTTATTGTGTTTTCATTAAAACGCTGTAATCCTCATTTAAAAAGCCCTCAGTTTCTTTGAGTTTTTTCACTGAGCTTGCAATAACAAACTAACGAATCAAGAACTCAGGGCTGAGCTTACTGTGTTAGCGGCCCTGGGCAAAGCAGAGTTTAGCGGCCCTTAGAAACGCTTTGACATAACACAACGAAAAACGATTGATCAGAGTTTAACATTACAAAATGAAGTTCTTCCATCTGGTCTAAAAGCTGTGGGTAAAGATAAAGAGAAGATAATGAAGTTAAATTAAAAATAGGAGATAAAAATTAATTAAATTATTACTATAATTATTAAATTATAACGAATTAATGAAAAGCTAATTCAATGAACAAAGCCGCTTTTATTATAGTCTACTATTATAATTTGCAAAGTAATTTTTCTAGCTTTTTGTGCAGCCAAGTGTCGGAAACCAGGGGTCTCTGCAGTGGTCATAAACCACCACAAATAAACGTGATGACCTACATAGGCTACATATGCTAACACATTCGACTTAAAACACATGTATTTATTTCGACCACCATTTAAAAGTTGCATTATGGGAAGTATGACGTCACACACACAAAAGGTGAGTTGACCAAATACTCTGTCGAAAGTATATGGGGCCGCTAAAATCTGATTTCTTGGTACTTGAACTACACTTTTTGGCGACCCTGGGCGACCGCCCAGCTCGCACCCCCACTCCCAAACACGGCTCTGCAAGAACTGCTTTCACCACGCATAATGAGTTGTTGCATCGAATTAGGTTTAAAACCAACAAGAAGTTTCGAGATGTTTAAATAATCGAGACAATCGATTAAAACCTTTTCCAATCGTACATCAATAAAAAAGCTACACTATGCACCAGAAAGCAAAATGGCAATGAACTTTACCACATCCATAATTTTGCATTTGAATTGTTACGCTGGATGATTTTGCATTTGAATTGTTGTATCTGGGTGAAATTTCTTGAATGCGGCCTTCTTCGACTATAACTAACTTATTGTGTCCTTCCAACATGAAAAGGTTCCCCATCCCTGCTCTAGTCATTCCATTATTCCTTGTCTAATTTTCTCTATTCATTCAAAAAATTGTAATCTTAAATTATATAAAAACAAGACGTAAACTTGAATTATAGCAGTGGCCAAAAATTAGCGAATTTTGTAATAAACAAAGGATTTAAGTACAGAGCTCTAGGTGGGTGATAAATTCCGTTTACTGAACTATTTTATTTAATGTGATGTTATAAATGTGGTAAATTCCATTTAATGAACTATTCTCACATATTCTTATCTAAAATAAATGACTTACGTGTTATCTTTTCATGCAATGAAATGGATATGCAGATTTGTACATTTATTGTTAACTTTTGTTCACCAACACATTTCTGAAACAGTACATATGAATCGTTTGACCTTGCAGAAGTTGAAATGAGTATATTTGTGCACTCAAACTCTCCACAGAATGCAATGCAAGTACTGGCTAAACCTGCTAAGTTCGAAGATCTGCTGAATAGACATTTCGGGACAGAATGGCTACACGAGACAGGGATGAAATTTTGCAATTTGTTTCACTGTGCAAGGATAGCTAAACTCGTGCTTCACCGGGGCCTACAAGTTTCTGAGGACATGAACCTCTGGTACTTAGGGAACCAAACCACCAGACTACGGTGCGCGTTCTACGGTACCATTGAACTCAAGTCCGAACTAGCGGCAAGACCAACGAACGCCTCATCATTGCGTATAATTTTATACAAAGATATAATAAATGATCGCAAGTAAGACAAAGAAAGCAACGATGATGAAAATTTGCCTGACGTACACGATTCTGAAGTTGCAACAGAAGTTTGAATAATGTTCCTTTTTGATAATTTTTTTTTTTTTTTAATAATTTTACTACAAATAATATTTATTTTAATTCTTTGTCTTATACCTTTATTTTAATTCTTTGTCTTATTCCTTTATTTTAATTCTTTATTTTATACCTTTATTTTAGTTTTTGTTAAAATAAATCATTTTTTGTGTTTCGATATTTCTTCTACCATAATATTTATGATTGCAGCTGCTGTCACTGCAAAACTTACTATATGCACTTGGACTCTATTACGGCAAAACTCCCTATATCCATTTGGTTGTGTCAAACTGCCATCTTCAAATTTCAACCTTAACTTTTGCAGGGTTTTTTCACAACTAAATCTAATGGAAATGAGATTAAAGATCTGTAAAACTAAATTGAAAAAAAAAATTGTAAAATGTGATGTTATAAGAAGGCATACTCAGGGGCGTTGATGGAGGTTGTAACCCCCTCATTGCAATGAAATTTTGTATATTTAACATAGGAATGTATGAGTTGTAGCACATTGAGCCTGTAAACCCCCTCTTATGAACTTTCTGCGCACGCTTATGTGAGAGGGTCTAGAATAGTTTTTCTCAGATACTAAAAAATTAACGTGAAAATAGGAATTTTTAGTGCATCGTTTCTTGTCAAAATCTGGGATTACACCGCCGCGTTCGGCGGCCACCCTTCTCAATTCCCTATCTCGCCTCAATTCTCTCTGTCTATCTCTCTCTCTCTCTGTTCCTGTCAAAATACATAACTTATTACTATGATCCAACTCTTTCCGGATAATTTTTACAAAGTTCGATTATATATGTAAAGAAAATATAAAAAAGTTTTCTTGTTAAATTTTCTCAAAATGCTGATGCAAGTTCACGTATTCGATCATTATTTGCCACCCCCTGGTTGAAAGTCATTCCACCATTGGCTCATACATCATCTTCTCTAGGACATTTGTCACCAGGTTATTTGTGTATGATATTATTACCCTTCACAGAGATCATTCACGCAGGGATCCTGGTTCGATTGCAGGATGAGGACGGCGCCTCTTTTTCTCCAAATATAAAAAAAGCTCTAGTTTGAGCTACTTAAACGTGGGTGGCAAAAATTATTGTATAGCAGGTTATTTGTCTCTAAATTTCTTATTTTATCTGTTCCTTTCAGCGGCGTAGGCAGAAAGTTCATAAGGGGGTTATAGGCTTAATGGGAGGGGTTACAGAGCTACAACTCATATATTCCTATGTTAAATATACAAAATTTCATTGAAATGGGGGTTACAACCTCAACCCTCTCTGGCTGCTCTTCTGGTCCCTTCTGAGGACTATTTAATTCGATGTTGTTGTTGTTTTTATTTTGTGTATTATTTATTGAAGAGTCCAAAGATTCTTCTTATAATACTGAATATGTTGTTCGTCTTTTGAAGAAATGTTCCATGCTTTATAAAGGTGAAGAAATGCACTTACTTATTCCGGAAAAATGCTCAATGTTATATGCTCACAATCTGCGGAAATTTATGTCGTTTGGATTTGTCCTTGTTTCAGCAATTCTATTTCTTTTCAATTTTCATTTCACTCATTATATAAAAATATTCATCTGCAAATGCCAAACTTTCAAATTATTGGGGAACTGACGGTTTAAATCAGTAGTATCACCTTGTTGAATACAGCACTGATGCGTGTTCATCTTTATTCTTTTCTCCAAAAAATTATATAAAACAAACTGGTCGTTCAATTTGTACTCGACTTCAGGAACATGAACGCCATGTTCGCTTGAAAGAAGCTAATAAGCTCAACACGCCATTGATTATAAACATCAAATTCTTTTTCACGACACTTCGGTTATCGCAAAAACTAGATCATTGTGGCCATGCTTATATATGGAAGTCTTGGCCATTAAAAACTGTCCTAATAATTTCCATGGAGAAGACCCCATTAATGTTCCATCAATTTGGAATTCTTGCCTAAAATTTCACAAAAAATTCGGACCTCTTTCAACCAATCTAAACTCGTCACCTTCTGAGCCAATGAGCGACGACCTTCATACAACAACCAATGAATCAGCCAATCAGGGGACAGCCAGGGAAATAGTACTACAAATACGTCTCATATTTTTTACTCACTCATTTTCTGCCAAGCAACCAAGCGAAAGTCTTGCATTTTGCAGAGGGAAACTTGGCCGGCAATTACTTCTGAGGATGCTCCGCATAGCACGGAGTGAAACGTTAAGTGTTTTTAATAAACAGACGTTGCGGAATAACCCGCAAAGCTCTATGATGTATACGTATCCATCTTCTTTGAAAGGATACTTTTAAACATCGATTACTTCAACTCAAGAGATTGAAAATGTGTGTTATTTGGTCTTACACAAGAAAAATTGAAATATGTTTTAAGTATCAGCTTTTTTTTTATTCGTATTGCCAGAATACATATAATTTTTCAAAGAGAGAATTTACACTTAGTGAAGGATCTGATTTTGAAATTTGTTTGCGTTTTGAGTTAATTTACCCAGAAACTGAGTTTTTCAAATCTACTCCAATATTTGTTTACCAGTGGTTGTATTAAGTTCGCCATCTATATGTTGCTTTAATGCACTGATTTATTAATTTCACTAAAAATCTTATCACAAATATACATTAGTCCCGAACCAACTTAGCCTGCACCAAGCGGGAATTTTTATACCGAATTAAATTTATACGATTTAATCCTTCTGCAATCTTCAATATTAATTGGGAAACTCCCCACTTACAAATATAAATATAGAAAGTATAAGAAAAAAAATGCATGGCTAACTTCGGTGCATTTGTATTACCCTTCCATTGTTATGACCACAATTTATTTTAGTGGCTGCATGTTTGTGGCTATAGAAAATTGAATGAATTATGTGTCAATTAATACGCGAAGTAGTGGTCATAAGACTATGGGCGGGGAGCTCAAATCACACTGAAATAAGTTACGTATATTTTTTTTCTAGTACATATATTTCTTGTACTTACGTTTTTCAAAGATCTTTAATTATTTTATAATATCCCTATTTAAAAATTATGATTATAAGAGCATTAAATGGTATAAATTTAATTCGGTCTAAAAATCCTGGTTTATTTTGAAATACAACTGCTGCAGAATTAATTTAAAACAAATACATTTGTGATCAAATTTTCGAATTGCCGAAATTAACAAACCAGTGAATTAATTGCCGTAGCGTGCAGATCAGGTTAGTCCGAATCTGGTTTAGGCCATAGTAACGTAATTTTCTTTCCTTAATTGTATGTAAAAAATTCGTTGTAAGCCAAAAACGTTGTAAATACGTTACGATGACATAGGTCTGTACAATTAAATGTGCATAAAGGAACATGCGACAATTTTTAAATATTTTCAAGCAGAAATATATTTACAAATAAAAAAAGTAATGATCATACAAATAATGAACAATATCATGAAGATGATGGGCTACATCATCCATTAAAATAAATACATGGGTAGGGCTGAAAATAATCTCTAACCATCATTTTAAAAAAATCCATGAAATTTGGAAGAATTTTCTGTCAAAAATGGATGATTATTCGTATTCAATGCAAAGGTATATCGTTTTAAAGTTTTTAAGGATGATTTAAAGACAATGATGTAAAATTCAGTCACACGTTCTGTATTCCACTTTTCTTTCATTTAACTTACATGAATAATAATAATAATATTTGTAAAATAAGCTTTTCACTAACCATTTTTTCTTCAATTGTATCTCAATTGTCTCAGTTTTTATTGAAAAATACTCTCAGTCGTATACAGTGGCCTTGCTAGATATTTTGCCGCCCTGGGGAGAGTTACTGTCATTGCCGCAATTGTTATGCTTGGCATTGTTTTTTAAAGGCTAATTGCCGCCCTCCGAATTGCGGCCGCCCCCCTGCCCCCCTAGCTTCGCTCCTAGTGATTCATTTGCGTAAGATAACCATGCAATCTTGTTAAAAATCCTCTAAAAAATCCCTATTATGATGTAAACTTTTTGTTTGAAAAGGAAACTTGTAATGGCCGTTTCCATTCCATGATATCCTATTTTATGTTAATCAAATCGAATGAAATAAATTTATTTAGGCGATAATAATATGAAGGAGAGTTTCATTTACATTTTGAGTGGCAGTTAAGCAAGAATAAAGACGCAGCATGATGCAAGAGAATTACATAATATTATACCGACATGGAAATATTTAAAGAAGACCGGAAATCGCTCTGACAATTCCAATACAATCGAACCTCATTAAAACGAACACGCTTAAGACGAATTACTTTTAATACGAACCGTTTTCTGGGGTCTACTCAAATTGTATAATAATCTCCGTGTTATCTTTTCCTTTAACATGAACACGGTTAAGACTAAATTCAGTTTACAACGAACTGATAATCAATGGCCCTTGGAAATTTTCCTCCGCTTAACATGGACAAAATGCACTTTATAAGATCAGAGAATCTCATTCATAATTTTAACATTCTGTAGTAACCAGAGGAAACATGAGAGAGTAACAACTTCTATATACAGTTGTATAACGAATATTTCCTATTGGCGTTTGCATGCGATTAGGTCTAAAAAATATGTCTCGATGGACAACATCGTAACGTGGTGTTTCAATGGAGAACATCGTAACGTGGTGTTTTAATGGACAGCATCGTAACGTGGTTTTTCAACGGACGCCGAAATAGTTGAAACCGTTAATGGCATGATAATACCCTTGTCGCATAGTAATCACTAGAGCCCGGATTATATGCACTAAGAAACCAGCAAAATATGCATGCAAGTATGAACTGAAAAACCTCAAAATATGCATTCATATGAAGGGCCTGCGATAGGTATTATTCCGCTCGGGGCAAACGTGTTTTGCGGCCCTAAAATGGCTTCAATTTTATAATAATCCCATTAAAAATCTGTCACTCAGGGCGAATGCCCAGTTAACCACCTATTCGCACTGGCCCTATTTATATGCCCTTAAAATGAATAACCATACAGTTAAATATTTTTAGCTTGCGTGAAAATCATTCTTTCCGCGTTTTAAAACAAAATAGGTTTATTATTAACTGCCGAGTAGAAATATTCAATATATGCGAAGTGCTTTGCTTTATACAGTACAGTTTTTATTACGGCACATCAACTGTATCTCTTGATGTTCTGAATAGTTAAGCTCTATCATTGAATTACCACTTCTATACCAAAAAGATCCTTTCCAGAGCTATGGGAGTTATTGGATAGCATTTGCAAAATTTTGAGGACTGTCTATTACGGATAATTTATCCGAGATAGATTATCACTCACGTCTATCGTTGAGAGATAATGATGTGAAATCTTACCCTATGTAAATGTTTGTTTTAATTTCACCTTAAGATAATTGCCAATCTAACAGAATAGAACCAAATCTTCGATTTCTCTAATGAGGGAAAGTGGCTATAATTCAGCTAAGATTAAATTTTGGCGTCCTGGAGCATAATTAAGCATGCACGTTTACAAATTCTTTTGCTTTTCTATTTAGATGAGGAGTAAAAGGAAAGTTTAGATTTAACGTTGTCGGGGAAATTTTTCTGGTAAAGGAATTATAGGAATTAAAGGAATTTAACTTAAAACTGCTAAAACCCTTAAAATGTGTATTTATTCTGGAAATGCACTGTTTTTATACATTTGTATGCACTGACGCTAAAAAGGGTTAAAATATGATTCGCATATAACCCGGGATCTAGTAATTACTATTCTTTAGATATTGATGAAGACACTGACTTCCCTGCCACTTCAGACGAAAATCCTATTAATGTGGTGGAGGCTTTCACTACGCGTCGTTTTGTGATGAAAGAGGCAGATTCTGAAACTTCTCTAGAAATTGTGACGAAGATTCTCTAGAAAATGTGTACGAACTTTATGATTTTTGGCGACATAGTGCCGGAAAAAAAAAACCACAATTAGTGAATTTTTTAAGTGTACAACTACAATTTATTTTTTTTTTTTGTTACAATAAGTAATCTAGAAAAATAAATATATATTTACTAAACCATAATATATACATATAGTAAAACGAAGATTTTTCGAGGCTATCAACCACACGTAATATCGACTTTGGAATTTTTATATATGTATATATGGTTTTGTTACAAATAATAATAGGTTATAATAAAAAATAATGCTTGATAGAGAATATAATAAAATGCAGTAATAAATTAATAACATATATTTAACAAAATTTGCATATATGATGAACCAGAGATGGGATAAATAACTTAGTAAATATTTCTCCCCATCAACACGAATAATACGAGTTACTCTTAATACGAACAGATTTTCTGCTCCCATTGGAATTCGTCTTAACGAAGTTCAACTGTATACCTAAATAAAAAATAAACGGCCGTTTATTAACAATAATCACAAGACACAAACCAAATCGAATTATATAAATTCCAATGAATAAAATGATTTAAAACATAGATATTCAAGAGGCACTTGAAGGCAAGAAACAATGGGGTAGATTTCACAGAGGCAGGAATAGAATACTAAACATTAGTGCCAGTATAATTATAATTCTATCCCTCAACTAGGAGAAGGGTAAGCGAAAATTAAGACACTCCCTTAGATCATAAGTTGACATATGTATATATATATATCATCATCATCATATTCAACCATTATCTATCCACTGCTGGATGAAGGTCTCTCCAAATGCTTTCCACACAAGTCTATCCTGGGCCATTCGTTTCCACGTCACCCCAACCTCTTTTCTTATTTCATCCACCCATCTAGTTTGAGGACGTTTTCTAGGTCTTCGGTGGTCTCTTGGAATCCAGTTCAGAATTTCTGTTGTCCATCGTTGATCAGTTCTTCTTGCAATATGCCCAGCCCATCGCCATTTCAGCCCTTTTACTTTAACAATGATGTCCTCTACTCTAGTTTGCTCTCTCACCCAAGTGTTCCTTTTTCGATCTCTCCTAGTTATTCCAAGCATGCACCTCTCCATGCTCCTTTGCGTTGTCTGTAACTTTCGTATTGCTCCAACTGTTAGACTCCATGTCTCTGATCCATAAGAGAGGACTGGCAATACACACTGGTTGAAGACCTTTCTTTTTAGACACAAAGGCAATTTCCCCTTCAGGATAAAACTGTTTCTTCCAAATGCACTCCAGCCAAGTTTAATACGTCTGTTGAGTTCTTTCATAATGTTGCCATCCATTGAAATCAGCTGGCCAAGGTAAATATATGAATCAGCAATTTCTAGCTCAATGTTGTCAACTTGTATTTTTGTTTCCTCTACGAAATTATTGAACATGATCTTAGTTTTTTGTAGGTTCATCTTGAGTCCAACTTCTTTACTTCTAGTTGAGAGCTCCTGTACCATGTCTTGGAGTTCTGATGGGTTCGTTGAAAAAATAACAATGTCATCAGCAAACCGCAAATGATTTAAATATTCACCATTTATTTTTATTCCCTTGTTATTCCAATTTATCAGCTGAAAAATCATCTGTAAAGCAGAAGTAAAAAGTTTTGGAGAAATGGTATCTCCCTGCCTCACCCCTTTGCCAAGTTTGATAGTTTTGGTATCTTTATGTAACCGAAATTTTGCACTTGCATTTTTATACACACGTTTCACCATGTCAATGTACACATCCTCAATGTCTGTTGATCTTAAAGAGTTGATGACTGCTGATGTTTTTATAGAGTCAAAGGCCTTCTCATAGTCAATAAATGCAACACACAATGGAAGTTCATATTCATGTGTTCTTTCAATTAATTCTCTTAATACTTGAATATGGTCCACTGTACTGAATCCACTTCGAAATCCAGCTTGTTCTCTTGGTTGAGCTGCATCTAATTTTTTCTGCAGGCGATGTGTTAGAACTTTTGTGAAGATTTTATAAATAGCAGGTAACAAGCTAATTGGTCGGTAATTTTTCAAATCCTCTTTATCACCTTTTAGTACCTTTTTATTTTATTATTTTATATATTATTTAGTACCTTTAGTATTATATATATATATATATATATATATATATATATATATATATATTGATTAAATTGATAATAATATCAAATTAAAAGGAATAAGGAAGAAAAGACTTAAAAAAAGAATAATTCTTTGTATGCTTGAATGCCACGTTCCATGAAAATAATTTAAATTAACTTAAGAACACAGAACGAAATCAAATATATGTGAACCTAAAGGGACTGGTTCATTCTTAATCAGGGGCGGATGCAGACTTCCATTTGGGGGGTTAAGGACAGAATTTGCCATGGTCTTGGAATAACACCCTTCATTTTTCATGAAAGTTGGAATTTTTTGCAGTGAAAAAATACATTTTTGGGGGTCATGACCCCTGTGACCCCCTCTGTGTCCTCACTTGTTCTTAATACATTATAAATTAGAAGAATAGATGTTGTTTTCGAGCTTTTACTATTTAAAATCTTCTATATGTTTCATAGTAAATAAGTTATTAATAATAATTACGTAATTATTATGTTAAGTAAATTATGTTAAGTAATTATTGTACGTAATTATATTACGTAATTATGTTGGTTTTAAAAATAAAATGTTCCTGGATATGATGGACACCATCCGTTAGGCCATCAACCTTCCCACATTTCAGTTGAAAATTTTGAATGACAAAAAGGAACTCGGTGATTGATGGAGGCGTTCACTTCTGAAAGTCATCCATCACAGACCCTCGAAATTGAAGAATGAACCAGTGGCGGCTTGTCGGGTGACGCGAGTGAAGCGGCACTTCACCTAAAGAAATTGGGCGGTTGAACAGTTTTTTTAATTTAAATTCCAAATTCTTTTTATTTTTTATCAAATTTAAAATTTGATTAGAAAAATAAAATTCAAAATTTTATTTTGAGCCCACTATTTTTTTTTTTTTTTTAATTTAATTCCTTTAATATAATTGGAATTACATTCAGGAACAGAAGGCTACGTTTTTAAGTCAGCGCTTTAAACGCGTTAAACGCACCAACGAAATATTGCCCGCCGAGAAAAAGGGCCGAATGAAGCGACGATAGAAATTCAGAGCTTCGCTTCAAAACGGAAATGTTTTGCGAACATGGTTACCATGGCGATGGAATATTTACGGCGAAAGCAAGTACTGTCAGAGAAGAGAGATTTTCGTTGCATCATCGTGACATGTAGTATTGTCAGATCAGAGGTTTTGTTTTTGGGAGGAAAGGGTAAAAATTACCAAAACAGAGGTATGGCTTGATCAGAAATATAATTGAGATTTTTGATTAATACAGAGGTTTCTAGAGGTAAAAAATTTTCTGTGGGGGTGTTACTGGTCAAAGAAAAAAAATTAAATCAAAGAATTGAATCAAACTTTGATTCAAACTATAAACACTTTAGTGTTATATCTGTTAGCCTGAATTACCCTGAAGTATTTCGAGGCACGTTGAGTGGTAACAGTAGAAGAGTGTAATTTCGTTGTGTTTTTGTTTCTTAAGGGGACACAGGACCTTTAAATCTTTAAAAAATCGATATTTTATTTATTAGCTTAAAAAATAATATCGATTTTTGGCAGTGTTTTAAAACAAACCGCATCAAAATTCTTCAATTACTTCTTGCACTATTGTATAAAATAAAAATAACTATTACATGTTACCTTGTTACCAAGTTCCAACTTGAACGCTCTTTTTCTCAAAATCACTTTTTCTATATTGCGCAGAGATTATCTTCAGATCTATGCGCACTAGAGTTCTGAAATTTTTAATATGCTTTTATATCATAAATACCTATATTTTAAAACCAACTGACAAAGTAAAAATATATTTTCAATAATTTTTAAAAAAATACGATATTTAAAATATGTCGATTTTTTTATATAATTGCTATATATTGTTTTTTATACATTTTAATGACTTATTTCTTCCATATTTTCTGGTTTTAGGTTAAAGCTGGTACCTTTCTTGGTAATTTGTGTGTGTGTATGTGTGAATGAAATGTTTATGCGTGATAATGGGAACCGTATCATTAACAGTGTGAACAGAAGATATATACACATTAATAAACCTGTGAAATGAGTAAATTCCGCCTTTCTTCCCCACCCCTTTCCTTGCAATTATATGCTACACTGTACCGCACCATGATCGTTTTAACACACTAGAAGAATAGAGAGAAGCTTGCTAGGAAGGACGAGACGTCCTTTCCACTTTCCTCACGTGACTTCATTTCACATATGGCTTCATTTTATTACATTAAGGGATACTTCAAAATTTGCGGAGTATTCCTATAAATTTCCTACGGAAGTAATAAATAATTTAAATGTGTACTACCCCAATATATTTACTGACTTCCAAAGATTGAAAAATGAATTAAAACACATATATCTGGATAAGCAGTATAGAGATATGAAATTACAAACATTCATGGAAATTTTAACAGAAAACAGATACATTTTTAAAGAAGCTTATAAACTTTTTTGCTTAATAGTGACTATTCCGTCCACTAGTGTTTCCGTAGAACGGAGTTTTTCTTGCTTAAACAGAATCAAAATCAGTCTACGTAATACGATGTTAGAAGACAGACTTAGAAACTTGTTAAAAATTTCAATTGAAAAGGAACTACTAAAAGAGTTAATAGAAACTCAACCATTTTTTCACATCATCGACAAGTTTGCAAGTCTAAAAGAATCGAACTTATATTCAAAAAATAAAGACTGGGTAAGCATATATTGCATATTTTTATTTTGCTTGTTGTCTCCACATATTATCTCTGTCTGTACAACATGTAGTACCATATCAGGTCCTATATGTATCAGTCATAATAAATACAATTATTTTGCAAGAAAACGAAAATTTATTTGCCTCTTTTCCGGTTTCTTTGGGGGTGGAGGAGAGGCTCCCCTCTTCACCCGTTCTTGAAGCCACGAGCCGCCACTGGAATAAAATACTTTTAGAACAACCTCTGAATTCAATCATCCTCAGCATTTTATTTTTCCTCCTTTTTCTTTAGGCCTTTGCAGTAAATTAGCACCTAGGTATGATCGTGTCCTCTAACATGAAGTTCGATTCCCCAAGGCTAGAAAGAAATCTGAAAGTGGTTCGGAAATTATGTTAATTCTTCTGTGCTATTTTGGATTGTATAAAATGTCATCATGTTATTTTTTTTAAAATGCGAATACAACATTGCAAAAATCGTTGACTTGACTTCTTACTCTGCAAGTTATCTGCAAAGGAATTCTAAAGTTTACCACATTCTTAAAATTGGAAAAAAATGAAGCCATCGTCATCCTACTTCGTAAAACGGAAATATACACCATGATTCTAGATGGCCATAGACTAGGATTGTCTAACGTACGGCCCGCCAACAGTGTTAATCCGGCCCGCCGACAATTGTTTGGGATAAAAAGAAATTTCAAAACAAAAAAAAATTTAAGAAATATGGAAAAACCACTGAGGCAGCATGGATTATTCCTTTCCATATGGCAAGTGAACGAACAAATGCCCGAAAGAAACTCTAAATGGAACCTTTTGTAAGTTTTTCTTCTTTTTTTAAGAAACTCGCTGGCCCGCAAGATCCGTGGAATTTTTTTTAAGTGGCCCGCTGCCCGAAATGCTTGGACAACCCTTCTATAGACCAATAGGACTTCTTCCTTTTCTTTTTTAAATATATAGATAATATTAATACCTATATTACCAAATACATGTTAACTTAACTGACTTACTAAATGTTGAATACATCTTTCCCTTAAATATTTTTTTTCCTAATTATTGTTGCAAATTATAATTTTGTATTCAATTTTCCAAGATTTTTAGTTTCTCACATTTCATCGAAATTTTATTTATCAACTGTGAATTGTTTTTAATGTAAGTAAAATGAATCCCTTCGAATGAGAAGGGGAGAACCGAATTAAAAAAAACTTAACGCATCGCGAAGTTTTTGATGAGCTATGTCAAAAGTAATTTGAAACTGTAGAAGAAGAAATTTGTAGACAGAGCATTATAGAGTTTAATCTTATTTACTGAGAAAGATCGATGAATATTCAAATGCCTCAGAGACCATGCTTACCCGTTATTAGATTCAAATTATTGAATTATCAACGAGTTATTTTTAAACAGAAGATCAAACTTTATTTAAATATGTTCTGGAAAATAAAAATCGCAAGCTTTCAGTTGTTGTTTTTTTCTCCAAAAGAATCAATACCCAATGTGAGCTCCTTTTCAGATCCTAGAATTTGGTATTGCGTCTGGATTTTCTTTAAGCTTTAATCTTATATTGTACGCTTTTAAGGATTTTGCGATATTCTTAGATGTCTTTTCGATATAAATAGATGCTTTCTGAAGAAGTTCATGAAAAAATAACGTTCCAACGTATTCGATAAGTATGGTAACAAGGAGAAGTAGAGGGAAAGGGTGAAGTGTTAAGTGTTCAGTAAAATAGGGCGTTCAAGTAAGATAATGACTGCAAAAATCTATCTAAGCATTTCTTGAAATTTTTGAACATTACTAGGAATATTTTTTTAGAAATAAGAACTTTTTTGCACTAATTGAAATTAAAATCCGGCTTTTTAATTCGTGTAATAAAATGCATTCCTGATCGCCTGCGATAGGCAATAAAACCAACTAACTATTCTATATCTCTTACCAAAAAGGAATCAAAAAAAGTAACGATTTCATTCTGAAAATAAATCGCTCATGGATAAATGTTTAAAACCAGTGTTTCAAAAGTAATATTTTATCTCTAGCAATATTTCAAATGCAGAGATGCCAACCTGAGAAAGTAGTCATCCATAAACAAGTCAAGAATTTTCCGTAGTTTTCCATAAAAAAGTCAAGAATTTTCAGCAGTTTTCAGTAAAACCGTGCTCATTTATTTCCTGTAAAAAAAAAAAAGCACCTGAATTGTTACAGAGCAATATATGTACCTCCCTACCCCCTTGAAACCATATGCAAGTAATTTCTTAATAATGTGATTCAACTGTATATGTTTATGTACTCATGCAGTGATCATACTCTCACTAATACCATTCCTATGAACTTCTAGCAGGAAAAATGACCTTTTGTATCAGTTTTGTAGCAGGAAAAATGGCTTTCGATATCGTTGTTGTAGGGGGAAAAAAACTTTTTGTATCAGCTTTGTACAAGGTAAACACCACAATTCTATTTTGTACAGGAAAATTGGTTTTTACATGAGTTTTGTAGTAGGTAAAAAATAGTTTAATCAAATGAATGAGCACAATAAAAATGAAAAGTCACATGCTTCATTGAAAAAGTAAAATTTCGTAAATATTAAGTTCTTCGTTTCTTTTTCTGTAATTTTGAAACCTCTTCCTTATTCTTGAGAAGCTAAAATCGTTAAAACACGCTAATTTGTTTCTGTCAACAAAGCTTGCCCATTTTCGCAGTTTTTCGCAGTTTTCGCCCATTTTCGCAGATGGCGCAGTATAGCCCAGATGGTCTTGCGCCATAAAAATCTAAACAAACAAACAAAACTTTTAACTGCAAACGTATTATTATTTCTATAGATGGAAATTCATAGGTACAAAATATGACTAATGACCGCTAAGTTCGTACACCACCAGTAGGTGGTGTATCAGGGCAAAATTCCTCTATTTTGATGGAAAAATACTAAAAAATGACCAACAGTCATTAATTACAGCACATGTAAAAAATTCACAATTTTGAATGTAGGCGGTGCATCAAGAATGAAATCGTGCATCGAAAGAAATCATCACTCGTTAATTAATATAAAATCCTTTAAGTCAAATCTTTTTTTTTTCCTATTTTTAAGTTCTAGAAAAAGACGGTAATAGTGTTTTTTCACAGAATAGAATTATAAATTATGTAAATTAATTAAATATATTTAATAGGTAAATTTACTTTTAAATTAATCTGCACGCCTCTGCGTGTGTAGATAACGAAAGCATAAGGGGGAAATATCCCGAAATATATGCCGCAAAATCTTGGCGAAAATCGCGCTCTATTTTTTAAAATATCGTGTGGAAATTTTTCTGAAATTTTAATAAAATGTTGGGAGTAAAAAGTTATTCAAAATATGGTAAAACTGCGAGTTCACATAAAAATTTAAAAACTTTCGATGCTTTGTAAAACAGCCATTCCTTACTACATATCATGATACACTTGCAGATAAATTTTTGTTTGGCGATTTTTTTTTTTTTTTTGATGTTTCACAAATCACGGCTGCGTTTCAGTTTGTTTTTTTAATCCAAATTCAAAGCAATTTTCACACACAAAGCTAGACGTAAAAAATAACAGTGAAACAAGGGGACAAGTCGGAAGCGTGGCGTTCTAAGATGGAAGGCGCGAGCCATCTGCAAATTGCACCTTTTTAACCAAAAAAATATTAAAAAAAAATATGCATTTTTGAAGGGCCGGTAGAAAATTGCATGTGGGGATCATGCATGAGGTTTCCCGTAGTTTTCTTGGTATCGACCGTAAAACCGGAAAGTAGAGTTAAAATCCGTGCATGTTGGCATCTGGTTTTGTCACTTGGTCCACTTCGCCTATAGAGCGTTCGCGCAGACCTGACGCCTGATACCGTTAGCAGACGGGTTAGTCCATTGCAGTTTAGGGAAGGGCGTCTTGCCGAAACTGGTTTTTCGCGCGGGAAAAACCAGTTCCTCCAAGACGGCCTTCCCTAAACTGCAATGGACTAACCCGTCTGCTAACGGTATCACGCGCCAACTGAGCGCGAATGCACAGTACGTCACGAAGGATCAGATATAAACAATGGTTTTGAAAATATTTTTAACGTTTTTCTCTTCCCCCACTGCTAAAATTATTTTGGATTCCATTTACAATTTGTTAAAAAGAAGCAAGCAATTTTTTGCACTAGATTCAATGCTTTACATTTCATTCATTGGCATACGTAGGGGGTGTTGATGGGGATTGTAACCCCCATTGCAATGAAATTTTGTATATTTAACATAGGAATATGTGAGTTGTAGCTCTGTAACCCCCCATTAAGCCTATAACCCCCTTACAAACTTTTTTACGAACGCCTATGATTTCATTTTTTGTTTCTCCAGTTTATTCATTCAGTACAGATAACACTTATTCGTGACAATGGGTGTCACGATATCTGTGAACATTAGAATTCATGAATAACTCAAAAATCGGAAAACAATAGTTGAAATACTGAGTAAATTAGGGGAGGACTGAGCCGCCGGCCAACCGGCCCCTCTGGTCGGTGCGCCCTCATGAGCGATAGGACTTGCGCCTCCAAATAGACAAGCATTCGCGCCCTCAGATAATCCAGGGTATGCGCCCTTTGAGAGGACCCAGTCCGCCCCTGGGGTAAACATTAAAATTTAGAAAAAATGAAAAACTGTTACTCTTTATTACTAAGAATATGCATACGTTATATACCAAATCCGAAAGTCTTGGGGAAAAATTATATCTTAAAACTTGTTTTGGAAATTGCTTTTGTTCACATGTGAGAACAACCATGCACTCAACGGTGGGGAGGATTCTCTTACACTGGATTCTGATGATTTGAAAGGCCCGCAGGTTATTATACATAATATGTGGAAACGCAGTTGATCGTCTGTCAGCGTGTTGAATACGATGCGCCATAGTTTTGTGTTTCACAGTTCTTTTCAAATCGAATGAATAAACTGTAGTTTGAAATAAATGTCAAGAATGCGAACAGGCTTGCATTTTTATATAGGCCTACAGTGTTTCTAACTCGAGGGTCAGCGTCAGAACAAATCCAGAATCTCTCGAGGTGCGCAATTATGTCACTGTCAACCATCAGCCACTTACTATTTCCAATCTTTAAATTTTTCGAGTGCGGACAAATGAGATTTTCCGTAGTTTCCTTGGTATCGACCGTAATACAGTAAGGTGGAGTTAAAATCCGTACAAACTACGGAAAATCCGTAAAAGTTGGCATCTCTGTTCAAATGTTGCAAGCTAAGGGGAGCTTCATGTTATCTGTACGTCCGACATAATGTCCTGCCACCTAATTAAACACCACGCTTTGGCATGAATTTCATCAACATTTTCTCAAGTTAATCAGAGGTTACAGTACAGGAAAAATAACCGAACTTGTTCGCTGTCTCACTGTATAATGACCAAAATTTCATGGCATTACGATGACACTTTTCTCTCTAAATTTATAGTGCACGAATATATATGCTTAAAGGCCCAACGAAATCTATATATTTTTGTAAATTGTCGAAAGTCCAGTCAAAAATTTGCATTATTGTGTAGCACAGGGACATGCATTATGGGGAGAGTTGGACGGCCACTCATGGACTCTAAAATTTAGGGCAGCCAAAATGTGTAGTGCAAATACCAAGAAATCAGTTTTTAGCGGCCCTGCATACTTTCACAGAGCATTTGGTCAATTCTCCTTTTCTTTGTGACGTCATACTTTCCATAATGCTAATGCAACTTGTAAATAGTGGTTAAAATAAATACATGAATCAAATAATACAATTGCATTAGCATCTGTCGCTTATGTACGTCATCACGTTTATTATGGTGGCCATGTGACCACTGCAGAGACTTCTAGTTTCCGACACCCGATAATTTCGCTGTACAAAAAACTAGAAAAATTGCTTTGTAAATTTTAATAGTATAATAAAAGTGTCTATAATTATGGAATTATCTTTTTATTAATTCGTTATAATTATAATAATAATAAATTATAATGATTCGTATTTTATTTAATTAATTTTTATCTCCTATTTTCAATTTAACTTCATTATCTTCTTTTTATCTTTACCTTCGATGTTTGAACCAGTGAAGAACTTTATTTTATAATACTACTCTGGTCAGTCTCTTTATCGTTGTGTTATGTCAAAATATTTTTGAAGGCCGCTAAAATCTGATTTGTCCAGGGCCGCAAACCCCCCTAAGTACGGCCTCAGTGTGGAATATTGTATTTAGAAACGTGTCTCCTAATCAATGCACCCTTCTTTATAAATAAATATGCATCACATTATATGCAAATTATATTCATATAGATAATTAAAAACAAGAACAAGAATTGACGAAAAAAATGTGCTGAATGTATCTTGAAAAGCATCATATTTGTGAAGCATTCGTATGCATTTATATATGTAGAATAAACTTTGTAATGTCTTGCTACACACCAAATTTCGATGATGGTGCTTCATTATCATAGAAGTGTTTATTCTTGTTAAATCAGTGAAATGCATTGCCAGGAACATTTTCGGCGACCTGAAAACCCATAACGTTTTAGAACATCGAATAGCAGAAAATGCGATTTTTCTTACAAAACTTCGATACATAGAAACGGTTTGTCCACCGTGGCCACATGTGGATTCTCAAAAACTTCAATATGAGAGATTTTCGATATATGTAAGTTCCTTATATGGAAGTTCTGCTGTATTATATTATCGGTGACAGTCCAGTATTATCAATTAGAAGGGATCCCACATGAACATCACATGTAACCAACCATCAATCACCATATGTAAAACTGGCTTTGTCATTACCTAGCATAGCTGCCCAGGATCCAAGTAGTATAAGCTGTTAGCTTTCTATTTGCGAAACACAGATTCTGATTATAATTATGGACAGAAGAACTAAATAAGGTGTTAACAATGCTCACCAAAGCAGTCTTGTCGTCTGTAAGAGACAGTGGTACCAAGATCTTCAAGCTTGTAATAATAACAGTATTTTATTCAACCTCAAGAATACATTGTATGCGTAACAAATTTACAGACAATCAATTAGTTTATATAAATTATTTACAGATAGAAATAGACCTAAAAATAACTGTGATATATATACGTAAATATTTTTCAGTCTGTGTACTGGATTTTTCTTAGTCAAGGCCGAAAGCAGCGTGATATGAAATCCCAGAGTGAACACATTATTGGAATTGTCCAGATCCCCTCCCACTTTTGCTCAACGGATATTATTTTCATTTCTGTGCCTCAATGCGAAGATTAACATATACAGTTAACATCGGGCTTTCTCTAATTGAGAAGGACAGTTACTGTTCTTCTCATTTTACTGATGACCCTATACACTGACCATTGTGCCTCCTTCAAAAGCAGGCCAATATATATTCCATACATGGTCCTAAATATTTGATTTTCATAGTATTATGTTCGAGATCGTAAAAGTTCGAAGTCCCCACTCAGGTCAATGACTAGGGAAAGGAGAAAAGGTACATATAGAATATATAAGTTAGATCTATCTATACTAATCTGGCGATGCTCTATTCAAGAGGAGCAGTCATAGGACGCCCAGAAAAAATTAGAGAACTTTCTAACCCTGTAGCAATGCGAGATAAAAGAAAACTGTTCATTACAAAGCTGCAGAGCATCATCATCGATTTATTAGGAAAAAATATAGGTTATGCATGAATTACGAACATGCACGACACGAAATGCTGGTAATTCGAAATACGTAAACTATGTAAAAACATACGGATAGAAAATTACACGAAGCAGAATCTACGAAGGTACTGTATACCATTGAAAATAATTCCAGGAAACACATGCTTGCAAGCTAATATTTTTTGCAAGGAGCGCCATTTTGAAACTTTGCCTTAGACACGAAAATTTCTCTCCCGGCTCGGCTCTATTTCACAACAATAAAAATAATACCTAATGATAATAATAATAATTATTATTATTAATGATATAATGATTGTGGATTACATATTATTTGTGATAATTATTTGTAGATTATTATTATTATTATTATGGAAATAAAAGTAGCAGGGATACATGTAAGTTTTCAAAATTATAAACAAATAGCAAGATACTCTATTAGCTAAAATTATAAACAAATGGCAAGATACTTATTAGCTAAAAATTATAAACAAATAGCAAGATACTTATTAGCTAAAAATTATAAACAAATAGCAAGATACTTATTAGCTAAAAATTATAAACAAATAGCAAGATACTTATTAGCTAAAAATTATAAACTCGATGTATGCTTACGTGAATGTATTTCTACGTTAGTCGGCTTTATAGTGCATGGACAACAAGAGTCATGCTGCTCCGGGATCCACAAGTTTCCGAGAAATCCGAACCTCTTAAAAGTTAGGAAACCCACCCCCCGACTATAGAAAACAGCAGGTTGGAAATTTCTTCTTCTTCCTTTTTTTAAGCGCCGTTGGAAATAAAGCCCTGGATAACTGCAGTACCATAGTGTAAAGACGTTATCATAGAGCAACCGCAAGACCTTTTGAGCTGTAAGAAATGGAATTAATGTTAACTCTCGCCTTTGCGAGTTAGACTTCGATGCTTAACAGGCTCGAAGTTAGTTAGTTAGTTAGTTAGTTAGTTTCTTTCTTTTTTTAACCCACAATACTAGGATTAAGCACATTAGTCTCATACTACTGTTATGGCAATAGGCAAAATTTGAGTCTGAATAATTTCTCCCATCATTGAGCGATGGGTCGTATTATTACGAGAAACGGTTGCCCATCATTACGTGAATGCGTAGCTCATATACGAGAGAAGCTTTTGTAGAATTTCTTGTTTTAGTAATAAATTTTCACATTCTCTCAATTCTGTCATTTTATTAGAATTATTGTTACGGATAAATAATATGTATATCTTTCTTAAAATCAATTTTTCTAATTCAAGATTACAATAAATTAAAACATTCAGAAAAATTGCAGTTTGTACAGAATCATTAAAAATTCACGAATTGTAAATACTTATTATTTTTGATGAATTAATAAATTTTCCTTTTCAAATTGCCATTCCCACATTTTACTGCTAAATAAAATCTACCTTCGTGTACTCTATTTAACTACTTTAAAAATTCGCTCATCACAATATAACTCAACTACCCCTAACCCCGTAAAGCACAGGGGTTTTAAAATATTTCAATTACTTTCAAACTTAAATTTTCTGCACATACTGAGATCTCACACTTTTTAAAAGCGGAGGTTTGCGGCGAAATTAATCATAAAAAAATTATAGTGGCAAAAGAGAAAAAATAATTATTCTTCACAAACTTATATTTGCTTTAGAAACAAAGGAAGGAAATAAGGATGTGTCTGAACCATGGGCGCCCATATAAATCGGTAGAAGGGATCTAGCCACACCTCCCCCGCCTCAAGTTCAAAAATTTTATTTCCCCGATTCCGATATGCATTTACTTTAAAAAAAATTTAAGTCACATTTTAAAAAAAAGGTACTTTTTAACTTATTACTAATTGTCAAGCAGTATCAATTATTTTTGTAGCCTTTTGGTATCTTGTATATTCATTAAAATATTTGACAGCCTTAAAAAGGGGATAATAGTTTTTCTCAGCACCCTCGCCCACTAGAAGTACTCATATAAGCACCCATGGTATGAACAATATATGAGCCTTCAGAAAAATCTGAACCATGTGCTTTCCATGACAAGTTTTTCCTGAAGCAGTACTTGCTCTTCATTCACAAAATCCCCCCCACACACACACATACACATACACATACAGGAGCTTCCTCTGCCTCTTTCACCTTGATAGTTTGAAAGAAAATCAAGAGTGATTATTTGCTCAGCTAAAAACAGCCATTTATATCTGCAAATATCATCACTGAGGAAAAACAAAAACGATGATTAAAAGAAAGTTAATTAGCAGAGAACGCTTTCTTAAACTTAAAAGCAAGCAAAGCTGATGCTTTGATGCAGAGGAAAAAAGTACCATGGTGTTTTTCTTTCTTTCTTTCTTTAACAATAACCGAGTATCTTGAACCAGATGGAGCTTGACCTTTGCAGACCAGTGGCCAACTGACACACTGCACGCAAGACTGGTGTAGAAAGACAAGCAAAAGTGTATTAACATACTTGCACTGGCAAGTACAGATATGAGGAGGAACGAGTGGGAATAGCTAGGTCCAGTTAATGGGCATGTGTGCAAGGCTAAAGATTAAAACGTGCTTCCTGCAGACCAATGACCGATGTTCCAAAACCATTAGATATCATATACAAAACCTTCATGGCTTGAAGCGTGAGTTAGTAAAGTGCAAAATCTCAATCTTCTTCTAAAGATTGGGAGAACATAAAAGCGGCATACTAATAGTGACGGCGAAAATGAAAAACATTCCATTTTTTATAGTTAAAGACGGGTAGTAAAGATCTTTTAAACTTTCTCTAAATGTTGCAGAACCTGCTCCATTGTCAGAGAAAGAATATTCCGGCCATTTATTTCGACACCAATACCACACTAGCCAGGCAAGAACTTTCTCACCCCTGTTGACCCTAAGAACACCAAACAGAAATTTTGTTTCATACTTCAATTGTCTATCGATCAGCCCCGTAGAAGGCAACATCCTTATCCTGTTGGACCTTCAGGTAGCCATCTTAAGCTCTACAACGGTGCCAGTTGGCTGCCTAAACGAGGCAGACCGTCGCCACTAGATACGTCAATGGCCTCCAGGCTTTCGTATTTTTATCAAATTGAAGATCGGGGCTGCTGTACTTATTACCGATATCTGTTATAAGAAAGGCTTGACTCGGAAACTTCTGTCATGCGTGTTTCATGAAATTCTAAGGAACCTGCAATTGACTATTGAAACTAGGGAGCACACGCTGTCATTATTAAAAAAATATGTTCTTATTAAAACTGTCCGGACGTCTATGATTAGTTGCTGCATTTTTCAGTACAGTCGAACCTCGTTAAGACGAACACCAAAGGGAACAAAAAATCTGTTCCTATTAACAGCAATTCGTCTTATCCGGAAAGGATGGTATGCAATACAATCTAACGGGACTTTAGAAAATGGTTCGCAATAAAAGTAATTCGTCTTAAACGTGTTCGTCTTAACGAGGTTCGACTATATTATATTTTGCTGTAGATTTGAAATTAAATTTTCATTGTGTACTTTAAGTTCTGGAGACTTGTATTTCAGTTTACAATATATAGATTTAAATTTTGCGGTCTAGATTTAGGCATTAGATTGTAATTTGCAGTTAGAGTTTTGCACGCATCGACTTTTATTTTAAGTTTAATATTTAGATTATAGTTTTGCTTAGGGGCCGTTCAACTATTACGTAAGCACATTCGTTTGTATTTTATATTCCCCCCTTATGAGGAAAAATAAGCAAATGCCCTCCCCCTTTATGCTTACGTAAGATTTCGGTTCGCTAATTTTTTTAAATTAGAATGCGATGTGTGATGCAAAATATAATTCATATTTACGTTTTTCATCGTAATATTGAGCAATTATTTATAAGTTTTCTATAATCTTAAACGCTTATTTATAAATAAAGACTAATCGGAACAAATCATTACGTTGAAAAAGGTTTTTAATACGCTGTTAATAGCTATTTTGGTGACATAAAGTATTTTAAAGTATTTTTAAGTAGTTGCATTTCTATTAGTATTAGTATTTCGTATGCTATAAGCAAATGGTGAGTAATAAATAAGAAGTGAATTTGATAAAATTCAATTATTAAAAGTAATATATTAATTATAATTTAAAAATGTC
>QLNU02014802.1:136775714-136791672 GCA_006491805.2 Dysdera silvatica
TCAGTATTTCAATTATTATTTTTCGATTTTCGAGTTATTCGCAAATTTGATTGTTTGCGTTGATCATGCACCCATTGCCATGAATAAGTGTTATCTATACTGAATACATATACTGGAGAAACAAAAAATAAGATGTTGAATCTAGTGCAAAAAATTACTTGCTTCTTTTTAACAAATTTCCAATGAAATCCAGAATAAATTTACCGGAGGTGGAAAGAGAAAAACATTAAAATTATTTTCAAAACCATTGTCTATATCTGATCGTTCGTGGCGTAGGCGGAATTGAGCAAGTGACAAAACATACTCTCAAAATTTCGATATCAAATATGTGACGATATGGTAATGTGGCGTTGATTGAATATGTGATTGATTTCTATCGACTGAATTATTAATAATGAATTGATGGAATGATTTTTGTCAATTCATTTTCACAGTAAAATTGTTTTCAAAATCTGAATTGGACGAATGTAATTTTTAATAATATTCGATTTATTTCTCAGTTTTTTGTGGGAACAGATAATTTAATAATATCTCCGGGTATTTTTTTTTAATGTGTCATATTTTATCCCGAGGTAATCTAGAGGTAATTGAGGTAATCTCGAGATAATCGAGGTATCTTATAGTATATCGCGAGGTCAACATAGTTAAGTTAAAACGCTCACATATATAATGAAGACAAACAATGAATTAAATGCAATAAAATAGAAAAGCCTCCAAAAAATAGAGAAGAAAAGAGGTATAATATTAACTATCATCAGAAGTTTCAAAATTATTGATTGCCCAAGCACAGGTTACATGCTTTATAATATATGTAAAATTGCAATTTATTTCAAATTATTGGGGAGCTCAGGTCCATTTAACTCTACGCCTATCATAAAAATAGAAAAAATATTATAATGAAATAAAAACAAGTTAACGTTCAAGGTAATACACAAAAGACTGAAAAACAAATCGATCAAATCTCTTTCGACTTCAATAATTCAGAAAAAAAATAGTAGTCACTCCTGGTGCTTTTGAAATGTTTGATCCAAATAGGATTTAATTTGTCGATCAGCACCCAAAGGGGGGGGGATAAATTTTACCGATGTAATTTTGGGGTAGTTTAGGGCAGTACTTTATTTATGTATGCGCCAAGTGGGCCCGGCCCTGAGACACCACGACGTCCTTAGGATCCCTCAGGTGCCTTAAAGAAGGCTAGTATTATTTAAGTTTATAAACTTTATTTAATCTTATTTATTTGCAAATATCAGAGAAATTGTAGTTATTGATAAACTAAATATTAAAAACAATGAATTTCAACTAAAAGCTGATGATTTATTGAGAATATCATGGTCACATCCTTTAGGAGACAGTGGCGTACGCAGGGGTTAACTCATGACCCCCTCATAAGCTAGCAATCCCCCTGCCCCTTATGAACTTCATGTGTGCGTTAATATCAGGAGCCCATTTTATCATTTCAGCCTAAGGCATGCAACATCCTTAATTCTGAACCTGTTTAGAGAAAAATGCAATATTTGTGGGGAAATATTGCCTCATAGAAGCTGATGCTTTAACGAACTTTATCTAAATCACAACCGATGTCTCCCTCGTGCCATTATTTTCAATACTAAAAAAATTTCATTAAATTGCAAACAAATACATAGTTACTGTCTAATGCAATATAGATTTCAATGTAGTAAGTTGCAACAAAATCGCTAAGATAGAATTTTTCAAACAATTTTTTTTTTTTTTTGCTGTGGGAAGAAAGTTTTATCTTGATGAAAAAATAACTTTCCCCGCTGTTAATGATGTTTTAGTTAAACACCAGGTGCATAAACACTGCCATTTCTCCATTATTTATTTGGTTCACGGAACATATAATTACTTGTGCCTCTAACTGCAAGTTAATTGCAGATATGTTTGTTCTGCTGAACTTGAAAAAAGTTCCCATGTGTTTCATAGTGTCATGCATTTGTTATTAACAGAAGGCTATCATCAATTATTGCCATCGTTAGGAAGCCTGAGCCCTTCAGAAGCTCCCAAAATTATGAATTAGAATTCTAACAATAACTTGCTACATGGTGTTTAGAAACCTCAATATGCATGCTTCTTCCTTTGAGGATACTGAAACTGAAAACAATCGTTCATTTTCGGGAATGTAATATTTCATTTTCACTCCTTTAAAAGAACGTATTCGTGAGAATAGTTCACATTCTGTTAAATGAATGGATTCTTGAGCCTCTCACTCTTTTAGAAGAGTGGTCTTCATTTGAGCCATTCATTTATTCACTGGAGAAAAATTTGCTGAATGTAAATGAGAATGGTCGTCCTCTTAAGTGATCATCAATCGCATGGGCCCCACGTCTTAAGAAGGTGTTTTCAGTACTACTCTCTTAATACATCAAGGTTCGTTCCATTGGCTCTGTGTTTTCCTCCAACAGTTTTTAAACTCGTAGCTCAGAGCTGCAGGAAGAGCTATGAATACATTCTTCATCACGCTCTTATCTATTCTCCTCTGGGGTAGATTCTTCATCAATCAAATTGATAGTCCTTGATTAAGCATCATAAAGTATCATTAATGAGTAACATTGGTTAATATAATAAGCAGTTTTTAATTTGGGCTAATGAGTCTTGATGAAGCTCAGCTTGGAACTTAATTTCCCACAAATGCAGCTCACAAAGCACATCAACAGTGACACAAAGTACAGCACCCTAACTAAGAAACACAGAAGAATAAAAGGAGGAAGACATAAAAAACATATAAACGAAAGTTAAGGATGTAGTGTTTTTCTTTCTGTCTCTGGCAACACGCTATATTGAAAAAGAGAAAAAATATTTTTTATATTTTTGACTTGTTCTCATTATCTGATTTCGTGTACTTTCAGCGTTTGGTAAAGAAGGAGTGTAATTGTTCATTTGAATTATTAAGGGGAAAACGCATCTACGGGAATGTTTGTAATCGCCTTAACCCTTTATGTACTGTAGGGAATTCGACGTATAAGCGTGCCAAATAGTTCACTAGACAAATTAATGAATGATTTGGTCCAATGAATGGATTCATTCAATGATTCTGTCATTGAACTGTTTAGCATACCATTAATTCGAAGCGCAAATCCAGGGGCGGACTGGGCCGCCAGCTTACTGGCCCCCGGGTCGGTGCGCCTTTATGGGCGATAGGACTTGCGCCTTCGAATGGACAAGGGCTCGCACCCTCCAAAAATCCAAGGTATGCACCCTTTGAGAGGACCCAGTCCGCCCCTGCCCTAATCAAATTTACTGGTACATTTAATGGAAATTATTTACCTGATTATGAGCATATTGGTGAACTAGAAGCTGTTATTTCGAAACTCTCTACCAAGTTATTTATTAAGAAATTACCATTAAGAACGTCCTCGCTGGGAAGTGCATACAAGTGAAATAATCCAATCCTTTTTTAACGATTAAACTTAAAAAAGATAAATTCGTTGAACTCTAGAATGTCATAAAACAGTTTATGGTAAGAACTTTTACTTGCTTTTTGCGATAAAACATTAAAGAACCATTTATCTTGGCTTTGCTGATGGTATCAGTAAAATTTCATGAGCGAGCTCCTTTCCATATACACCGTGGCAAAATGGCAATGAAAATACTAGTGTTATCAGTTGCTGATTGTTATCTGCTTGATGCTTAAACTTGCTTTGATATTGTGGCATTCCGTCACATCACTATGCAAGAAGTGTTGCAGAGTCACTGCACTCCCATGTGCTTTAATATCCGCCCAACCCTTCCCCATCGAGAGGCATTAAGTGCCAAGTATTTACGACCGCGTGACCGTGTCACTAGGAGATTTAAACCATTTGAGTTATGGCCATTTTATGAGTACTTTCGTAGGTCTAAAGCTACCATGTCTAAAAGGAATGCTGTCAGTTAATGACTGTTGTTGTATCGATTTAAAAAAAATAGGAGGATCGGATAGAATCACAGTTTGAGGTCAATAAAGTTTTATCGTTGTTTTTGTGGGTCGTTTGGCCGAGTAACAAGGCATAAACCAGTAACCCGGGTATTGCCAGATCTAATAATAAAAATCTTCAAAGATAATTGTTCTGAAACATTGAGAGTAACTGAAGGCATCTGAATGCTTTATCTTTCATATAATAATGTGGTTTGCAAGCTTTTCAGGATACAGTCCCTTTCTACTTCGTGTGAACTTAACTTCTAACATTCCTCTCATAGTCCAAAACTCATCTCCACCGACCCCTGATCTTATCTAACAGAATATTATTCAAACTGATTTAATTATCATGTTAACACCTCAATAATTTATTAATCGAACATTTAATACTACGTTTGAAAATTTGTGGTTTGCCGACGGCTGCTTTGTCGCTAATGCGATGAATAATAGCCTTTGATAAATTGATAGAAATTTTGCAAAGGTTAGAATAAGGGACCCAAACTCAAATAGGGGGGGGCAGGTTTCTTCGGCCTTCCTAAAAAAATATTTGGGGGCCTGGGTTCTCAAAATTAATGAACAATAAATAAAAAAAAATAAAGAATATCGTTGAGCGTGAAAAGAATAATATATTAAGTATATTAATTCTAATTATATTTTTTCTATTTCTTGTTGATTCATTTGGCTGCATATATATGGCTTCTTCAATTCCCCCAATAATTTCTCCAAGTTGGAACCCCTGGAATCTGCATTGTACTCGGCGAAGCCGGGGACAGCGGATGAAGCAAAAGGGGATATATTCCCAGGGGGTCCTCCACGAAACTGTAATAATATAATTTATCATTAAACATGATTGATTGGGGGCCCCGATCTGCTAAACTACCTAGGGGTTCGTAAATCCAGTCTCTGGCCCTGCAATTCCGTACGAAATTGTGGATCCACTCAGCAATTCCTATAAATGCTGATAGCTATTAAAATTTTGTTTTTCTTTTAGCCAAATTCTTTTATATGTGTGTGTGAGAGAGAGAGAGAGTTTATTTTTTTAAAAACTTCGACTGCAGTTCGATCACATTTTGAAACAGAATATGGACCTTTTCCTTCACTGTACCAACTTCTTCAGTATCAGGACGAATCCTGTTACTGAATTTATTCATTTATTAAATGGAACGTTCAAAATACAGTGTTTGCTATACGTAGTTACAGTAGCATGGCTAATTCATATACTTCAGCATCATCACACTTTTTTTTTAATGCTGATACTAGCACAGAATTAGAATATATTTAACCATAGTGTCATGTAAGGGGTTTCAAATAAATACTATATGGAGAAAGTTACTTGTATACAGTCAGTACCGCATACAATGTCAGTTCTGCTTTCCTGAAAAATCTGATCTTATAAGCGGGATGGCAATGTAAACGTTGTCAGAAAAATTTTATAAAAATTATTACAATTGAAGTGTCTTCCAATGCATTTTAATTAATTTTAAATACCTTTAGTAAAATATTGTATAACTGTTTTTAAAATTGATAGATTTTAATGCTGATTTAAAGTGTTCGACAAGATGTTTCTTAAGATTATCATCATGGGAGTCTGATGATGCATCATTTCCCGAAGCTCATGTAAAGACCGCATGTCTGAAGCAATTTGAAATGGTCTTCTTCGACACAATATTCCAAGATTTGTCGATGTAACAAAGACCATCTCACATAGGCACATGATACTCTCCTCTTTCTCAGTTCTAACGATCATGTCCTTCAGGGGTATCTTTCAAATCTTGAAGTTTTGGGTAACTCCATGATTCAAGGGATGTGAAACACTGGTGCTATTTGAAGGTAAAAAAATGAATTCAATTGAGTTCCAATTAGAAACTCGTCAATGAACAGTACAATTGTCTGCAATAAAAGCAACTTTTCTTTTTACTTCGAAACATTTCTATCAAAAAGCCAGACAGTCTTCGCCCATATATTTTCAAGATGACTATATATGGGGCTGTAGAAATTGAGGACTGACTATATATATACTATATATGCGGGACAATTCAACACAAAATTCCTCTTACATCAGCATTGACCATCAAAAATGGTCATAGAAGCGGGATGACCTTAAAAGTGGGGGGGGGCCATATAACGAATACTGGCCGTAAATTTATATTGTACCCAATGCGGAATTTCAGTCAAATGTAGATTCTAAAATTGATCGGAAATATTTTGATTTGACATATCTAATTTGTGCGGCTTCCCATTATTATTTTACCACCCTTTCAATTTACCCACCATCTGCATTTTACACTGTAGTCCTCCTAAATAACATCATTGTCCCTTGGGGGATGTAGAGCTCAATTTGAGGGCCACTCATAAATAGGGCCACCTTTAGCAATAGGAAAATCCAGGCGAATACCTTGAGTCACGTTTCGATGCTTATTCACTTTGCAGAACCCTGGAGTCGCCAATGGTCGGACTATCGAAAGTATCCCTTGTCATCAATCCCCAAATTTTCTATGTCTCTTCACATGTTGTAACAACTTTTATACATTTCTTCGTATTGATGCTTTGTTTTGCATGAACAAACAAATTTAATTTTATTTTAATTTAAATTTAGTTTTATAATAATTGTACATAATAATGCATGATACGATTGTATCCTTGATGAAGAAAAGTGCTTGATAAAAAAATGTGCCCATGCATAAAAGCAATAATAGAATTATTTTACAAAATGAAATAAGCGATCTGATAGAACGAGAAAATTTCATAGTTTCAATTAAATAATGATCATAAACCTAGGCGTAATCTGGTGGGAGCAAGGGCGGCGCTTGTCCTCTCAGTTTTTTTTTTTAGAAAAGAGGCAAAATCGTACTTTTCCCCCCCCCCATACAATTGTGTTTTTTATTTGTGTTTTTTGTTGTTGTTGTTGTTGGGTGGTTTTTTTTGTTTTGTTTTGTTTTGTTTTGTCCCCCTCCCTAGTTGACGCTATATTTAAGCCCCAAGTTACGCTATGATCAGGAACATTATATGATGTAAATGGACTCGTAATCTCAATATATCTCCTATGAAACAACTTCTTTCTTTTAAAATAAAATTTTCTCTCTCCTAATATATATTAGCTCAATTAACTAATATCAGTTTGTTTTCAATAGAATACATGATTTTAGTTTTCAAGTTCAATATATTTTTTGTCATAAATTGTATATATAGCTACGTATCCAATAATATCTGTATTTTACATAAACACCTAAATTTAAGTAAATAAATTTCACAAATAACACACAAAATAAATAATTCAGAAATCACAACAGTTCATGACGTTTCCTCGATAAAATTCATCATAAATTCATAAAATAAATAAAAAAATAATAAAATAAATTCATGAAATAAAATTCATCGTAATGATTTCACAAGTTAAGGACACCTAATCTGATAGCGCAATAACTCCATTCATAAGAACAACATTACTTTTTAAAAAAAGAAAAAAAAAAAAGTTTAACATTGTTAATTTTTTTAAGTATCTGACATATTGTTCCAAATTTTTATACCTACGTATTCGATTTCATTTCTAAATAACTGGGTTCTTATTTTTGGAAGCCTTGATTGCTTTTCTTCTAGAATTTTGATTATTTTCAAAATTTTGGATACCAATACTCTCCTTTGTTTTTTTATCCTGTCAAACATTAGTTTAACTATAATAAATTCATATATTTTGCCTATTCCCATTACATTATATTTACCAAATGATGCATCATTATTATGTTATCTTTTTTATTGACTTTTTTGATGTTAACTTGTAACGATTCAATTGCTTTTATATTAATTTCACTTAAAGTTCCCCATATACTATTGAAATAGATCAAGTGGTTATATACAGATGGATAATACAATCCTAATAATATGATTCTGGTTATTATATGCCCTGGTTATTAAGTCTGGTTATTAAATGCCCCGCAGTACAGGTTTCTCATTGGTTCCCATTGGGGTTCTTCCATGATTCTATTGGAGGCCTCCCATTGGTTCTCATTGGGTTTTTCCATTCTGCGGGACTACTCTGATGAAGGGTTTTCCAGAAATTTCAAGTATAAAAAAGAGACAGAAACATAACATCGTCATTACTCCTGATGAAGGACTGCTGCTGATGCGTCCGAAAGCTTGAGTGATCTTTTTCATTGCTATTTTACCAGTGTTTAACCTTTTGTATGTAAATAAAAATTTATAATACGAAAGTGAAGGGATCTGTTGAAAAGCGGTTGCGGTAATAAAAAGTAACTTCACAAATTTTTATTAGTTACCTTCAATAAACCTTAACATGGTCTCCTTTAGTTAAAACAAAGAATAACCCTTTAAATCTCCACTGTTACGTAAACAATGATGGACAATACCTAACAAGAAATCAAAAAAACCTTCTTTTATTATACTTTTCTTTATCACAAACCGTCTTTCAATAGGTTGCTTCGTGTTGTAGTGTTATGAATTTTTATACTTATAAAGATTTTTCTCGAAGCCCCTATATATATGATCATTTTATTGCATATATATTATATATATTTATTAACAAATGTTACATATGATAGGCACTTATCATTAACTTCTTTATCGATGATAATATAAATCAGATAATATAAAACATATGCCGCAGCAGGAGTAGTTATTAATTATTCTATTAATCATTTGCATTGTATTTCATGCATCAGCTTCCATAATAATAATAATAATACATTTTTAACAACATTGCTTGCACTTGATCTAAAACGTATTTAATTTTTATATGATTTTAAACAATAAATTTCAATGCTTCGGTAACATAGCAATTCAAAATTCCAAAATTCGTGAGGCGCCTTTAAAGAAGATTTTGTGATGCGGACTATGAGAAAATGATGTGTTTTGATATGTGAGGGGGCTTGAGCCCCTCCTTTTTCTACGCTTTTGCAATGTTTATTAATTAGATTTGAAAGGATAATTCACTTATTACGGTAAATAAATTTGACAACCATGTTTAAGCTCATACTGGAGCTTTTTCAGCATAGTAGAAAAATGGCGTCGTCCCCTTCTTAGAGTGGAACTGGGGTCCCTGGGTTGAACCCGGACTGCCTTTACCACTGGACGAACGAGGACAGAAACAACGCTCTCTTTCTCCGTATATAAGCATGTAAGATACTATTACCCTTCTCAGGGCTAACGCAATTGCCAAATAATGTACTTGTATGTACAAATTCTATAAACTCAAAACTTACACTTAAAAGTACAATATTATGAAAGGTACATGATCTGTCAATAATGACACTTAAATACCGGGAAAAAATAGCGTTATAAATGAAGTTAAATATGACAGCGGTCGGCACCGGTTGAAAATATCATTATAGATATATTGTCTTACAGTCGGTATAGTTATATGCAGATATCACTATAAATTTTGCTTCAAAAGTGCGCCATTGACCACTGAAATATATACTTTTCAGAATGAATGTTTTTATTTTGTCCGTTTCAAAATTAAAAATCCATAACCGTCTTTCCAAAAATTTGATGGAGAAAATTCACATCAATCTGCTTCCCAGAAAATAAAAAGTTAATAGTTTCTAGAAAATTATCCTTTAATTTGATTTTTTTTTCAAAGATCATAAACCATTCAAGATACAAAGGTAGCTATAAATTTTGCAGACATTGCTATTATGTTTTTTTGTTTTGTTTTTTGACAATTCAAGCCTTTGGTGTTCCAAAAAAAAATACAACCACCCATGAGACCCAAAAGTAGTTATAAGCGAAGTAAAGATTGTAAACAAAATGTTCCTTTTCACCAGTCAAGCTACACGCAAACAGCTGGGCCCGGCGCACGCACGGCCTTCATGTGACCTTCAAAAGGTTGCTGCAAGGGTCAAGCAGTCTCTGTAACAGTTCATTAGCATGAAGCACACGCAATCTTCTTTTTGATATTAGAAAGAAAGATTCTCGGGTACTGGAACGCGGGTTACCAAGATGTTTTTACTTCTTTCAAACTGTTTTAATTCATTGGTCATGCAAAGTGTTCTGATGACCGTGTCCCTAGTATCGGAATTGAATCTAATCTCTTAAGCTGCATTCAAATTAAGATGCAATCTCCACGATTATATCTTTCTCATTAACTATGTAATAAGTCTTTTGTAATCCTCGAAAATTTTCCAGGAGATATTTTGCATATAGGAGATAATTATCTTATGGATAATAAATACCACAACAGATAGTGCAATTCTTCTCCTCCAGCGTCATGTATTGATGGTAGCTAGAGGAACAAGATGACTGAATCTCTTAATTCTTCCTCTCCTTTTTTCTTGTCTTTGTATACCTCATATGTATTTTATGCATCTTTGTGTGTGCCTTATGTGTGTGATTGGTTGAGTCATAAACGTTACTTGGGGGTTAAATATAGCGTAAACTGAGGGGTGGGGGCAAAAGAACAAAAAATTCAAAATTGTATGGGGAAAAAGTGAGATTTTGTCTCTTTTCTAAAAAAAAAGTGGGGGACAAGTGCCTCCTTGCCCCCGTCAGAGTACACCCGTGCGTAGTGTGGTTGGTAAAGGTGATTATATGAGCCAGTCGTCTTGGGTCACGTGAAAAATGTAAACCACATTTCAAACTACATTATTTGCTTTTAAAATTAGTGCTAAATGCATGCGTTTTACTTGTGGGTATCTACATCTACATATCTATGTGGCTTTTTTAGACGCAGGCAAGTATGATGACAAAATAGAATGAACAATCTGGAGCAATATAACGGCAGGTAATTTTATTCCCAAATTTCAAATCAGAAATAGTAGTGGTTTCTTCAGTTTCAAAAATGCTTTCCATGCTTTTGTTCGAGAAAAATTCAACAATCACTTCAAAAAAATCAATCAATTTTGTCTTGTTACAGGTGATATTCAAAATAGTCACTAGCAGGGTTTAAGCTGCAGTCGCATTTTTCGCAAAATGCGACGAGTTGCTCGAAAATGCGAAGAAAAAATTATTGCCCATCGCGAAAATGCGACAGGCATTTTTAACCACAGTTTATTCTCTGAAAACAGGATTCCTCGATTCCAGAATATCCGTTTTGCACTTCAGCGATCTTTTCTTGTTCCTTTTTGTTTCCTCTTCAAAATTCTTAACAGCACCTGTTAAGCATCGTTGATATAAATAATTTCATTGATACGATTTTTCGAGCAGCGAAAGCAACTAATATTTTTTAGCATTTTGCTACAACTTTTTTCCCATTTTAGCATTTTTGCGACAGCATGTTTTGAGCCAGCTTAAACCCTGGTCACTTCTATGTTTTATATTTGCATTACTTTTTTTAATCTTCCTGAATATCTTCAGGTCGTTTGTTTAAATTTAATTAACTAAAATTAATTGTTTAATAACATTTTTAAATATAAAGCTTTAAAAGTAATCGAAATTAATTAAAATTTTAACTACTTCTAATATTTTGTACTTACATATTTTGCTCTCCCCCTTAAATTACTTTCACTTTGTAATATCGGTATATTTTACCAAACTTTGTTTTGCCAACTGAAGATAGAATAATAATTCCTATAAAAGTAGAAGGCGCAGAACATTTGACCCACTTCAACCCTTCATTTCTGACCTACTTGGGTCAGGCTATGTGGGATTCTCGACTCAGGTATATATAGTTGAAAAACAATTATATACACTATATGCCCAAAAGTATCCGGACACTTTGGATTTTTTTAATTTTTTTCGAATTTCTAAAAAAAGTACTCGGTTAGTTGTTCTATAACTTTGGGGTTACATAGAACATGCTTGAATGCACACTTTCCAATAAAGTTTCGGTGACTTGTGCATTTAGGGGAGCACCCGCATATTTACAAAATGATCACCCTGTATCATAAAAAGCTGAAAATTATTTGTAACTTTTAGAAAATATTTAACCAACTATGCTTAATGCCTGTGTGCATTTTCGTAAAACAAACATGTATATTCATGAAGATAGAAACGTTTTTTTGAGAAATCCCAAATTTTGTCACATATTTTTTGCTTATAATATCCACAATTTTCAGTCAAATTTCACAAAACTTACAGAACATTTGTCAACGTACAAGAAAAAGTATACTTAAATTAGAAATTAATATATTGAATACACGATGAGATATGAACATTTGAAGAAAATGATTTTTTACTGCGCATGCGCGAAAATATGAATAACTTTCTTTCATAATTTTGTAGTCAATAGTATAGGGCAACTTTAAAAACCAACTTATAAACATAAGATTATAAAAAAATTATAAAAAAAGAAAACTTATAAAAGACGAACATTACAAAGACGAACTGTCTTTGTGCTGACGTTGCATCCAGAGGCATCTTGAAAATCCGCACGAACTTTTTCCGCCGATTTCATGCGGTTCGCTTTCACAACTCTCTTCAGCACTCTGCGGTCCCTGTCTACTAGACGAAGTGGTCGACCAGGTCGTGGATGCACCGTTGTAGTCCCCGTATGTTCCCACTTTACGATAACATCATTAACGGTGGAACGGGGCACTCGTAACATCACAGAAATCTCACGAACAGATTTTCCACAGCGGTGACAACCAATGACTTCACCACGTTCAAAATCATTTAGCTCGCCCTTTCCTCCCATTTTACTTTTCTAGCTTTGAAATTATAATTGTTAACTCGTCAGACTTCTTTTATACTTGTCTGAGAGCTAGAAATTTGACGTCACTAACAGAATCCACCACGTAGAGGGGTGTCCGGATACTTTTGATCCTTATTTGCATAAATCTGGAATATTTCATTTTCAGAACAGGGGTGTTTGGTAATTTGGAATATGACAATTTGTGGAAAAAACCCTTATCATCTAGCTACTTTCAGAGAATTAGAGAAATACGGCTCACTATATCATCGATAACTTTCTGAATTTTCAAGATATCCCACTGGTATTTTTTTTAAGTTGCCCTATACTATTGACTACAAAATTATGAAAGAAAGTTATTCATATCTTTCGCGCATGCGCAGTAAAAAATTATTTTCTTCAAATGCTCATATCTCATCGTGTATTCAATATATTAATTTCTAATTTAAGTATAATATTTTTCTTGTACGTTGACAAATGTTTTATAAGTTTCGTGAAATTTGACTGAAAATTGTGGATATTATAAGCAAAAAACATGTGATAAAGTTTGGATTTTCTTACAGAAACGTTTTTATCTTCATAAATATACATGTCTATTTTACAAAAATGCACACAAGCATTAAGCATAGCTGGTTAAATATTTTCTGAAAGTTACAAATAATTTCCAGCTTTTTATGATACAGGGTGATCAAATATATTTTTTCACTTTGTCAATATGTGGGTGGTCCCCTAAATGCATAAGTCACCGAAACTTTATTGAAAAGTGGGCGTTCAAGTATGTTCTATATATCTTCAAAGTCAAAGAATAATTGGCCGAGTGGTTTTTTAGAAATTCGAAAAAAATTAAAAAATCCAAAGTGTCCGGGTATTTTTGACCATATAGTGTATTTTTGAAGCACGGCAATATGCTCTACAATATTTTTACAAACCTACGAGATAGTCAATATTGTTATACATCCACTTTATGCTTACCATGTATATTATTGTTGTTGGAGGTCCTTTGTGTCGTCGTTAGAATTCACAAAATAAGTGCACAACATCAGCGACCATAGAATCGGCTCAATGCTGCGTACTAAAATACATTTAATTATTTGTATCAACGTCACATAGCGTTGGTGTACTGTAGAGATTGTTGGGTAGGATTATATTAACGCGTTTCGTGTGGATACTTCTATCCAACATCAGGAACCGGCTAGAACTCCGAGTGAACGAGCACAAAATAGAAACAAACCAATGAAATCAATCGCGTAGCTTTTAAACGACTTGTTTGGTCCACAATTTTAAAAATTGAAACTGAAAGAAAAAAATAACCCCCCAGAAATCATTCTCATGAAAAGGTTAAAAAGCATTTATACTGATGAACTGAAGGAATTGTCATCAAAGCTCTCCAAATTAATAAATTACCGTTCATACAAACTGCATAGACAATGAAACTCAATTTTATCCAAACATTAAGAAATTGGGATTTCTTCTAAAACTGACTGGACTCAAAAAAATAAATATTCTGAAGTGTGCTCGAATGAAGAAATTGGCCCTTGTGGGAGCTTTAAATAAAGAAACTGTAACTTGTAAAGTTGTCTACAAGTTAAGAAATAAGATATGTTCTTCTAAACACTGTCCAAACTGAGAAGTTGAATTTGATGAAGCCACCCGAATGGAGAAACCCTAACTCGCGAAATTACCAAAATCATGGGTCTGAAACTCGTGCATCTTTTTATTTTCTTCGGGCTATCTTTATTCTCTTTAACCTTTGCCCAAAAGTTCAGTTTCTGCGCTCTCCATGTAAATTTAATTCCAATCATTCATCAAGCTAAGCGTTTTAGTCAAATTATCCTCACTGACTGCTTTGTACAAGAAGCAAATGAAGTGCTTTCGACCCTATAGACGCCGTTTCATGAGCGCAGTTCTTTAACCACTTTATTTTTCATTTTCTTCACGGACGATAGAACCAGGGGCACCGATACTACGGGGCTCAGAGCTCGTCGTCCCCTCCCAAAACAATATTTAGGTGGGCGGACCCTAGTAATATTAATGAACAATAAATAAAAAAATACAGAACATAGTTAAGGGTCGAAAGATAACATATAACATATATAAAAACTGGTTTTGTTTATATATTTCTTATCTCTGATTGATTCCCTGGATTGCGCCTACTTATTGCTCCATTCAGCACCTCCCCTCCCCTATCCACAATATTTTCTTAATGTTTGCATCGCTGATAAGAACAAATATAAAACGGGAATTTGAATAACAGAATATATTATTTATACAAGTCGAAATAATACCTATTTTCAAAAGAAAATGGAAACGTAATGAAACCGCTTGCTGGGTTCCTTTCGCTCTTTGTACTTCTTCAATTCTAACTTTGGCATTAGTTAAAACCTAGAAGAAACTATAAAATTAAAAAAAGCTTTATGAGTTAAAATATAAGAGAAACGTTGAAAACGTAGAAAACGTATGAATTCAAATATAAAAGAAACTTTATGTTCAAATATAAGCTTAACTTTCCATGCGTGCATAAACTTTCCATTATAATGCTTGAAACTTTAACGAAAATAAAAATTCAGCCAAAATTTACGTTTGATGAATCGTTTACGGTTTATGGTTTGATGGACAACTGTAATTTGTTTTATAAAGTTAAGCTTTTAATTTTAAGAGCGTTTCCTCCCGTGTCTTTAAAAGTATCTTAATGCATGACCTTTTACATTTCAAGCATTTCTTTTAATGATATGATTACTGAACTCCTGTAGCATAAAATTTTAAGTAGATTAGTATTTCTTTTTAGTGACTGTGATCGCTTAGTCAAAATTCATCCATTTAACAAATCAGATTTCTTTTTGTCTAACCATCTACGCAATCAATCTTCAATGACAATTATATAAAAAATGGCCTTTGTAGATGTAATCTAAAACTTACCTCGCCTTTTCAAAATGAAAATAATGGAACGTTCATACAAAGTTAGAAAGATAATGATTTGAAAAATTGCGCTTGAATTTTAGTCTTAAACCCAATTTGTATTCCCGAGCTAAAGGGCCAAATTGGAAAGTTTTTGTGAAACATGGATTTGTCCCAACCGCTATTGAGAATGAAATAATAACATTATTAGCATTCATTTAAGTAAAAAATGTTTAGTTTTAGTCGGAACGATATGCCAATTGATCAGAGTCAAAAAATAAATTTTAACCCTCCCACACACCCTCCAAGTATTTAGCATACCCTTTGAAATTTCTAAATTCCTACCCGAATCATTAGCCTACGTCATTAACACATCAAGGTCGAACTGCAATTTTTCATCCAAAATGTTATTAACTCATGCATTATCTTCTCATCATTAGCAAAGTTACCAATAAGGCCGAATACGTTGCTCTCACGCAATAAGAACCAAGAATAAAATGGGACCAAGAACAGATCCCTGCCGTCCGCCACTTCAAACGTAAATCCGAGAAGAAGGAATTCTATTAACGACT
>QLNU02014802.1:136791772-136825194 GCA_006491805.2 Dysdera silvatica
ATTTATTTATTTATTTATTTATTCCGAAATTTAAACTTCGTTTGATTCGAAAATTTTTAAAAAAATATTTTTAGCGGAATCTTCTTCAAAAATTCTTTTTTACTTTAAATATTAATTTTAAATTTTGATTGTTTCGTATCGTAAGTCATTGTCTTTTATTATAAGTTCATTTATTTTATGAAGTAACATGTTATTCACGAAGTCTGCAAAGTTTGGAAAAGTGTAAATATTCCATATTCATTTATTTAATTCATCGTATTAATGTATCTTTAAAGAAAAGCACATAGAGAGTTTACCTTTAAGATAAACCTTCCAAACTTTAATTATGTGAATAATCAGTTTCACGCATAAAAAATTAAGAATACGGTAGACACAACTTTTTTAAAGAATCCATTTCTTTACAAGCGACGAAGGGGGCGACAAATTCCTAAATCTGTCTTTGTTCGCAGATGATGTATTATAAAATAGACTCAAAACTTGCACATTCTGAACTATAGTTGAAAATGGACTTTTGTAGGCTTTTCCCATTCCCATTCCAGGCATCTATATTTATGTTCTTAACAGCTATTATTTTAAGGTCAATTATTGCTAATATTTCTTATTTATGTAACTTATTATGTATTACTATGCATATCTTATTTATGTGTTTTATTATACATTATATCGTCTTAGGTTATTGTTAATGAATTCATTGCCCTTTCCCATATCTTGTATGTATGTATATATATATATATTGATATTAGTGCCTGGAAAATAAATTTGAGTTTAAATCAACTGCATAAATATATTTGAATTTTTAAAAAAATTTACTTTTAAACTTGTAAAAAGCATTATGAAGAGAGGACACCCAATTTATAATTCTCACTCTTGCAGTAGCTATATGCAAAAATCAGTGGTGTAAAAAAGGGGGACCTAGGGGGCTCACATCCCCTAATTGAGTTACAAAGTGCATTTTTCTCCTTGACACATTGATTACTCGATCTTTATTAAAGTTGCTTGCACCCCCATAATTTTTTAATTGTGTAAAGCTGCTGCACTCCCTGACATAGATACTCAAATGGTTTTAATAGATTTCAGTTCATTTTATAGATGAAAAATATTTCCAAGAACGATACTTTAATTTAGAATATTAAAAAAGAAAGTATTTGCCTTATAAAGGACAGAGCCGGCGAGAGGGGGGAGGCAGCAGAGGCTGCAGTCCGGGGACCTGAATGAATTCTGCGGGCCCGCGCTGGCAAGGACTTATGCTGTGGGGGACCGGCCCATGGAAGGTATCATAGGGCCGGTCGAAGTGGGCCTGGGGGTCAGCGTTGGCTCTCAGGACCCCTGATAAATGGTAAGACGAAGTACCTGTCCTGAAGCTCACCTTACGTACAGCTTACGTTGTGCGCATATTAATACAACAAGTACTCGATTATACCAATTAATCGACACCCCCCCCCACCTCCCAAAAAAGAAAAAGTTCAAAAATGCGAATTAACATCTTCTCTATAGAATAATTTTCAGTATCAAAGCAATACTTCGAAAAAAACATAAAAAATAGTTTTAATTTAAAACTATATTTTATTATTTAACATGAAATTGGTACAAACGCGAGAACATTGTACATCTTAACATGACGTGCACAATATGTACGTAGTATCATGTTGAAAATATCTGATTATAAGAACTGATATTCCATCATCGAAAGCTTTCATCATCGAAAATTTAAAAACCTTAATTTACCATAATTATATCATCATCATAATCAATAATTTAATGCAAACGTAGGCTAATGGTTCTCGTCGGACCTGTTTGTTTAAACGAGGAGGCTGAAGTTGAAAACGTGCACAATTCCAGAGAATTTTTTTCCTACCTTATTCAAACCCCTTTTTTCTGATTTCGTGCTCGAGGGAGCTTATCCCCTAACGTAAAAGGTAATTATATTATATTAACTTCATAAATACCCATGAAGGGAAGAAAGGTGGACTCCAACATGCGTCCAAAAAAATCCCAAAGCTTTAATAATTTATAACATTAAATCTATATTAATATGTTTACCCTCAGCGGCATTATTTCCCCCATGTCCTCAGGCCATATCACTGTGTCTCAATCAAAATTGCAATCACGCTTGCAAAACACAGCATCAAAAATCGTGTATTAAAACGGCAATATCCAATATATTACAGAGTTCCGAGAGGAAGGGGAGAATTCTTTCAAATTACACCTTATTACTGGCAATAAAAGCAGCAAATTATATTTCCAACGTTTTGCGCGGGAATAAAGTTCGAAAAATGCGGGACAGATGAGATTAAAAAAAATCAGCGGATTACGCAGATTAAGCAATCTTACTTCCAATGTTTTTTCATCAATTATAACGATCTCCAGAATTTTCTTTTTCAACATTCTTTCTTGTTTCTCTATATATTTTATAGAAAAATCGGCAATGATACAATTGCCATTTTTTTATCCCTAATCGTTCCCTTAAATACTGTGCAAAATCATTATTTTTAACTAGTATTTTGGATGAATAAATTCCACGTACTTTTATTCGTTCTATGATGCACGTTCCATTATACAGTAGTTAATAATCACTTTGTTTTATTTGCAATACTATGAAGTAATACATTACCTTAATTACCTTCGCGTGCAAATGCGTTCTTAGATTTTTAAAATTTTTCAGAATATATTCATCATCTGAACATATTACCACCAATATACTTGATATATATATTTAACGTCAGAGCTCAATTTCTAACGAAATAGTGCAGGAATTCTAATATTATGATAAATCGATTAAAAAATCGAATGGCTGCAAAAGAATCGATAAATCATATCAATTGTTTATGTCCATTTTTCTGGACAACAAAATACATGACACTAATCACAAATTCATTACTTTTTATGACATTCATGGCTTTTTTTTTTCTTTTTTGGCAATTCATAACATTGTGGGGATTCCGGCTAATATTTAAATAATCGCCAAAAATGAAGAAGTACCGGAACCGACACAAATATATTAACTAAATGTCTCCTACTTTTAGTACAAACAAATGTTTTTCAAAGCGTGTTTCCCGGATTTTTGAGATCCAAAAATTCAAATTAGTTTCATATTAACGCTAAGACGTTATATGTAAGCAGCGTAAACAAAATCGTCTGTGATTTTTAAGAGTGTAAAGGGGGGTACTGAGACTGAGAAGCCAAGGAACTTCTACCCTAAGCTGTAGCTCAGTTATTTAAATTAAAAATCGTCTCGAACTGTACAAAAAGGACAATTTTTGGTGCTTAAATCACGCTTAAATCAAATGAGATGCTTTAACACCGACAAATATCTCTTAAAATAGCGATTCTCAACCTGTACACCGCGGAGCGTTTTGTGCTCCGCAAAACCTTTCCATGTGCTCCGCGTGCTCCAGCGTTCAAAAATTACAAAAATTCCCTGGATTTCTTACGCTTTATCATTCTTTTTCGACGCCAAGTGGCAATTTTAGCTTTATAACAGCAAAAATAGTTTTAGGTATTGTATCTATATGGCTAGCACATTGTGGATTTAAAATATTTGTTTTGAATTGGCTCTCAAATGTTTTGCCTCACTTCATATTTTTGTTACTGTTTGTCGTTTATACTTAGTTGGTTAAATAAGTGCCCCATTTCTCTGAAATTTATGAGAAATATAACATTTTGAATAAAGTAAAACTTGACGCTCTGCTTGTTAAAATGCTTAAAAATACCTTCCCTCGCCAATACTGCTATCATTGGGTTTAGTACCTATGTTAGCAAAAACATCGTCGGCCTTTTGAGAAAAAAATCATATAAAAATAAAAGCATATAAAAAAAATATATGCATAATTGCTGTTTTCAGAAAACGATAATCAAAGTTCCAGTTTTAAATGACTATAATTGGAAATATTGAGTTTAAATTCAAATTTAAGCAATTTAAACTTCGAAAACAAATTCGTGCTTTTACTATTATACAATAAAATGTAGACTAATAACTTGGAAAATGTGGTTAGATAAAAGCAGCCAAAAATGCATATACCTGTTTTTAGCAAAATGGCGACAATAATGCTCCTCGTATAATTTTTCTCTTGAAAAGTTCTCCATGACGCAAAAAAGTAGAAAACCATTTTCTTAAGGAGCGTTTAATTGTCTAATCGACTTCATACCCCACCCCCTAATTTAATCCGTGTGGATTTTGTGATCTTCTCAAACGAGTCCTTTTGATATACTATAATGTATGGAATTTATGTTGACTAACTCTATAAGAAATAAATGAGGCATAATTCAAATACTATTAAGTTTTTGACTCTCCACTTTTGTATAGTTCATACCAGGCTCTGTGGTTTAGGTAGAGGGGAAAATGTATGTCACGTACTTGGACTTCAACCATCGATCCTCGAGTTACTGTCCCAATGCTTCAATCGCTCGGCCAATGAGCACAGGCTTACATGCCTATTCCCTCGTATATACATGTTGACCATAGAAGAACACCTTGGGAAATAAAGGATGATTTTGAGGAATAATTATAATAAATTTTTGACACTCCACCTACTTTATTCCTCTTTACCTAAAACATAGGTTCTATAAAAGTAAAGTGTCAAAAACTAAATAGCATTGGAATTTACGCTATTACAGCAATGGTAAATACTCTCTTAAAATATCGTCAATTTTTGTCATATCACCATGATGAACTACTACTGTTAACTTTTTTTTTAGTCCTAAAGAACTTTCCGAATGCGCAATAAAGCAATGAATATCTGAAAATCCATGTCTGAACTTTTTACCACATTTTTACTAGGTGATAGGGAAACCCGGATTCAGACATGGGGTGGAAACGCGAGTGCAGAATAGTTTTTAGGAGTCAGACGAGGAAAAACAAGACCGCCGGATAGCTTTGAGGAAACCTAAAGTTGGGGTATTAATTCCGGACACATACACTTCTTTGACACTTTGCTCGATAAAGGGAAGAGAAGTTCTCGAAACGTTTCGGATACTTTTGTAGAGGGCGTATTTTACCTTATTTTGTATTTCGTATAGTCCAACCAGTGTGAAAAAGTAAAAAGTTTACTAGTTACAGTACGCCTTAGTTAATCTTAATATTTAATAGTACATCGTTGTGTCATGGTGACGAATGAAAATTCAATATGCATATATATATATCTGTATTCGCCAACATTTAACACTTCTTTTCCCAAATACTATTATAGAAAAAGGTATATGAAAGGGGAGGAACAGTTCAGGGGCTAAAGGCTCCCCATTGTATATCAAAACACATCGTTTTCTCTAAAAACCCTTCACATTATCTTCTTCGAAACTACTTTAGCCCACATAGTTTTTGAATTACTGCGCCACTGATTATGGAAGACAATTCTCGTAACAATCCTTTTTCTTTTAAATTCTTTTACTTTTAAACCTGACAAAAGTATCTCAAAGTTATAATTACTCAAACATTCTCATGTATTGTTGATGAATTATTTTTCCAACTATTTGTTCCTTTCGAATTTACGCATTAGTAGCTTCCGCTAAATTTGTCATGCAATGTGCTTATACCTTATGATAAATTATTATTATTCAATCAAATAAGGTTGCCTTACGCACCAACAAATCCCTCTCAAAGCATTTTTAAATCAAGTGAAACGCTTTAAGCGCCAACCAACATACTTTAAGTTATGCTTAAATTAAGTAACAATGTCTCAAAACAGAAACAACTATTTCTTAAAGCATCCTAAAATAGTAAGAGGGTTCAAAACTTGTATTAAGGCTTCGACGATACAAATATTCTATTCATATGCCGTGTTGAAATACTAATCCCGTCTGTTTGAATGATAGCCCGTTAGCACTAGTGCAATACAAAGTAATTCAAAGCAAAAAGCTAGTAAAAACTTAAAATAACTTCGTTCTGATGCCAGATAAGATGCGCCAGTGAAAAGGAAAGGGTTGAAAACTCCTGTCATATGCTATCAGTCAGGTTTGGCACAGTTTATTGGAGAGCTTTTTTCCCTAAATAAAAAATACCATAATTACAATTATTACTATAGATGGTGCGATAATTTCTTTTTTACTTTTAATTTCCGTCCTTGCGGTGCCTCTTCAACCTGTCAGCAACACATGAAGGGGGGTCAACCCATCAGACCCTTGCGTTGTATACGGCCCCACGATACATGTAGTGATAGAAGACGGAGCAGAAAATCGAAACAACGCGGTCAGTAGAAACAGCCCACTTTCCTCACCACAATTTGTGTCTAAGGAGCTCTCCCCGTCACGAAGTGAAAATATGAAAAAAAAAAGTATCTCTTTCTATTGAAGCTACTATTGGAGGTCACGAGCTAAACACTAATAAGGGACTGTGGGTGTGTTTCCGAGGGTTCAGTGTCGGAGGATTGGCTCAAAAACTTAGACCCAACACAACGCTTTCGTGACTCTGAAACGATGAATAAAGCGAAGACTGAAAAATAAAATGGAAATGCATCACAACTTTACGAGTGAAAAGAAACCCTTTATTTCCGAATTGTTATTATTAATGTTTTGGAAGGTCAGGATTTTGTTTTCCCAGCGTAGCGGCAAGTATAGAACAGAACATATTGTTTGATGTCCATTAAATCGAAAATATTTTTATAAACTCTTTCGCCCATTACCAGAAATGGATTTTAAAATTTTACAAAAGACTTCTAACTAAGGTTCTTTCTTATATCTTTTGTTTTCTCTCCTCTCCTTGTTCGTTATCTTCTGGGCGCAAAACGATGTCAGATCTTATTTTGATACTTGTCAATTTTTGTTCAATTAAATCTTTTTAGTGGACACCAGTAGCGGATTAACCTGTTAACCGGGGAATAAAATTTTGTGAAACTCGTTTCACACTGGGGACTTTTTTTCACAGTGATAAGTAATGTCATCACACCAAAAAATGTCCGAGAGAGAGAGAGAGATGGGGAAGCTTTCATTTTTCTCGCTAGAGGCGCCCTTTCTTCTTACAGCTACTATCTGGAGGACGCTGTAAAGAGAAAGTCAGCATCCTTCAAGTATAATGCGTTCGCGCTCAGTTGCCGTAGCTGGTTTTTCCCGCGCGAAAAACCAGTTACGGCAAGACGCCCTTCCCTAAACTGCAATGGAACAACCCGTCTGGTAACGGTATCGGGCGACAACTGAGCGCGAACGCACTCTACCTGAAGGACGCTCACTTTCTCTTTACAGCGTCCTCCAGGTGGCAGCTGTAAGAAGAAAGAGAGCTTCTAGTGAGAAAAATGGAAGTCCTCTGGCTATTAGTTCCCTTTCTTCTTACAGCTACTACCTGGGGGACGCTGTTTAAATGTAGTTGTGATTTTTATAAACGTCCACCCATCTAGGATTAAAAGGCTGATAATGAGATGTGTGATAAAGAAAAAGAGATTAATTTCAAAACAGCTTTAAAAAATAGAGGAGGGCATGGTATAACATAAAGGGATGTCTCCTGCGGAAAATAAAAAAACAGGTATCATAATAAGTAAAGTAATTCTTGCGCACCTTAGAACCATGGCTCATAAATACCATCATTAGTATTCAAAAGTTTTTTAAATATCCATCTTTCAATTTGCTATATTCTTATGAATATGCTGAATTCGTATTTTCTCCTTCTTAAGTGGACGGTTAGATCCCGCACCCTTACCCAATGTAAGCTTCGGAAAAACCAGATGCAAATTATAAACTCAGTTATTTTCATGGGCCATCAACTATGATGGCCCATTATTTCCTGGAATTTCAACACTGGACCAAATAGAGACCCATCCCAATTAAGTGTACCCAAGGGCAGACTGGGCCTCCGGCCCATAGGCCTTCGGGCCGGTGCGCCCTCATGGGCGATAGGGCTCTCGCCTCCGAATGGGCAAGCACTCGCGCCCTCCGAAAGTCCAAGATATGCGCCCTTTGAGAGGACCCAGTCCGCACCAATTCTCCGAGAAACAAAACTGTGGAATTATGAGTTTGGCTATCATCTATGCCTAGAAACGAAAGCAATTCCGCCATTCGGGCTCAAATGTGCAAATGGCCCATGAGGTGAGAAATGATAGAAATCAAGCTTTCCCACAATAGTTGTAAACTTTTTTCTGGATATATTTCTTAAGTACTTTAATTTCTTGATTCTCTGAAAAAGCTAAATATAATCAGCCGACACCAGAGCTCTGCTGAACATTTCAAGTGTGAGACTGTGCTGACTTGGTACAATTTATATATCATATGCAGGTGAGGGGAGGTGAGAAAGGTGGCTGCTGAAGCTCGGTACTCCTCTCCAGAAAGCAGCGAAGCTCTACAAATAGTAAATACACATTGCAGCACGAATAAAGTAAGCTTGCAGCTTATTTCCATGCCTTGACCATTATCCGCAACCTTGCAATGTGTAGCGTATTTCACTGTGAAGTTTTAAGGTTTTGGTATGCACGTTTGATGGCTCAAGTAGTTCTCAATGACTGATCATCCCGAGATTTGATGAGCCGTAAAGAATAACGCGGCATTGTTCTATACTAAAGTTGGACTAACAATCTCATGTTTGGAATCTAAGCATCATACTAACTTGATCAGCGAGATAGGCAGAAGATAATTTATCTTCGTATTTGTGTTTTTCAAATAGTATTACCCTTTTCAGGAATAGCACATTTACCAGGATGTTTAACACATCGAAGTCACCAATTAGGACAGTAGTTTGTAATTTATGTTGAAAGAGGATTAATGAAATTTTCATGTTTTGACGCTCACGTCCTATGGCTCATCTAAAGCATAGAGAGATGCTCTAAAAACTATATTTCACTGTATTGCGCATCATAAGATTTTTTAGATATACAGTAAAATCTGCCTAAGGTGACCACCTTCGGGACTGGACTGAAATGGTCACCACAGATGGGTAATCACTATGCACTATAGGCTTTGATATGGGCATGGTTGAGTTCATACCAGTTTTCTCTTATAAAAAAAAGTGGCCACTTCATTCTGGTGGCCAATTTACCAAGGTGGTCACATTATTAGATTCCACTTTATATACAGATATGAATGAAAGCAGTAGCTTAGGGATTCAACAATTATAGGGGACCTCAGGTAACTTTAAAGATGATACTGTGGTATGGCGTTGGCAAGAAGAATGTGTCTTGGTGTACAATACGGGCTTGAGCCCCTCTAAGCTCCTCCCTTTCTCAAGCCACTGAATGATATATTATGAAATAAAAAATATAATTTTTTTCTATTAAATGAATTAGAGAAATAATTTTTTTCAAATTAAATTTCTTTAACTTTAAAATAAAACTTTTCATATTAAAAGTTCAACTTTGAAAAAAAATAATAATAAATTTTTATTTTAACGATAACAAAGTTTATACAACAACGCTAATCAATTTAACTGAAAATTTATAAATATTCAGATATCCCAAATTGACCAAGTAAATTAATATTCGTTCATGTCTTTCTTCTCTTTGTAAGGAGGGATGCGTTCATCTCTCTTTATGTAGACTTAAATTGATTAATTACGTTATTCTAATTAATTAATTAATCAATGCAAACGTTTAATATGCAAAGGTCAGAAACTATTCAAATTTGCTTGTAAGTTCATACTTGACCTGTATTTTGCATTTACCGGTTTGTTGACGTTGACTTGTTGTTTCCACAAATTCTACAGTCTCTAATTAACCCATTTAATTGAGAAGAATAACCTCCATTTGAAAACAGAGAAAGGGCATTCTATCATTAACTAATAGCAGAACTATTTGCCGGAACTTGAGTTTTACCAACGAAATCATTTATTCAGTCTTTCAACAATATATTTTTATGTGGCTTGAAACAAAACACAAACAAGTGAATAAATTTTTGTTAGTTAACACTCTGTAAAAGCCTTTGATAAAGGAATGTCAAAAATGTTTTAATAAAATTATATACTTCTGATAAAAACACCCCTCACTGAGTCAAATTTCAATGTCCGTATTCGATTTCAAAGGCAGCATATCATTGTGATCTTTGGAAGATTATTATAGCTCTTGGTATGGTCCGAGAGAACTCAATCCGCTTTGCAAAACCCCGAAGGACCGTTAACCAAGTTCTTCGATCCTGTAAACAACTTGATCTCCAATTTGTGTTGTGGTATTCCGCTAGGGCGCCAAGGTTCTGGATCCTAGTCACCAATTAAGAGGTCATCCAATGTCGATCAGACGAGTTGTTCGCTTCTTAGCAGGGAGCGTGATGGATAGTCCAACATCGGCCATCCTAAGCAGCAGAAAAAACAATAAGGTTCAATAACCTCCGACCCTAACGACATTCCACATTAGATGAGATGTGAGAGTGAAAAGAGATACTGCAAAAAAAAAAGGATTCGCTTTAAAAGAAATCGAGAAAATCACGACTATTCTCATTATAATTATCTGAATGGTTCTCAGATGTTTGCAGATGGTGCTCAAATTTTGTTGATTCAGGACGCTACAAAGAAGCAATTGAGAGAAAACTGAAAGACCAATAGCTTCAAAGCATGATTTGCACTTTTGCTTTGAGTATATAATCCTCCTCTTATTCCACTTTCTTTATATATATAGTCCACCATTTCTTATTCTTTAAATTTTATTCCACTTTTTAATTTCAGCAACACTAACTACTTAATGTAAATTTTTGTTGCAGTACCTTTCTTGACTAACGTATTATTTTATTTTTGACAGAGACCCATTAATGGTATCCGTCTGAAGGAATCAAAATTATATGCGCAGCATATCATTGAATTAAAGAATTAATTGGAACACAAAAAAATTCGATGGGCAATTAATCTGGATAAAGAGACTGAATTATTTCAATTAGGTTTTTAATATCCATCCACTTCAGGAAGATACATGATAGGTTACGTGATGTTCCAATACTTTGAAATTGAAGAAACTGTGCTCTCTCACTTCTGGATAATTACTGCAAATCTTTTTTTTTTTTATTTTGCACAAAACGAAGTCCAAATCTAATTAACTGTCACGTATTTGGTATAAAGGAATGAAAAGACGCCGAAATTATTGAGAAGCACACTAGCAACTTTCTTGTAAATTATCTTTTCTGAAATTAGTTTATATTTTTTCAACATGCAGCCCGGCTGAAAGAAAATAATTAATAGAAAATTTGATCATCAAATACCTTGATATGAATGGCCCCTTAAGGTTAGTTAGATGTGTACATATCTATCCTCGCTAAATTTTGTCACAAAAAGCATTGACCCTCTTAAAACAAACTCTACCATTTAATAATAAAATATTGTACTACTTTTTTTATTTAATGTACTTGGGCATAAATTTGTCATATTCCCGCCCTATAAGTAATAAAATTTATTAATACAGTCGAACCTCGTTAAGACGAACACGCTTAAGACGAATTACTTTTAATACGAACCGTTTTCTGAAGTCCCGTCAGATTGTATAACATATTATCCTTTCCGGACGAAACGAATTACTGTTAATACGGAAAGATTTTCTGTTCCCCCTTGATATTCTTCTTAACGAGATTCGACTATAACTGTTAATGTTAAGATATAAGGAGAATAACAGAGAATAGTTAATATTTAAATGACTATAGTCATTATACGACTCCCCGTTTTTCGAATCATGTTATATATATATATACATATTTAATGGAATTGTTAAACGTTTTCAGAAAAAACTTTCAATCCTTAAATAAAACAAAACTGCGTTATTGGTGTAATTCTATCCCTTCACAGGTTGACAATGAGTACGCAAATTTTATAAAAGTTATATTCACATAAAAACTTACAATCATTTGCATTCACAAATCTTTGCATTTGCCCACATACTCAAGCATTTATATTTACCCATATTCACAAATATTATTACTTACTCACATTCATGGACGTCTATACTTGTTCACATTCACAAATATCAATACTTGCTTACATTCACAGACAATATTTTCCCCTATTCACAAATATTTTTGCTCACTCACACTTATGCTTATCCATATTTAGAACCATTTGCCTTTTGAACCCATGTATCACTGACGTACGCAATGACAGGGGCGGACTGGGCCGCGGGCTAACCGGCCCACGTGCCAGTGTGCCCTCATGGGCGATAGGACTTGCGCCCTCATGGGCTATAGGACTCGCGTCCTCAGATAATCCAAGGTATTCGCCCTTTGAGAGGACCCAGTCCGCTCCTGCACAAGGGAAAGTTGTTGATAATCATAACCCCCATTACGATACAAATTTATATATATACACACACATATACATACATACATACATTTTCATATATATGTATATGTACGTATACGTATATATATATATATGAATATATCGATTCATAGCTCTTTAACCCCCTCTCCCCTTATGAACATTCTCTGTGATCTTACACCACGTGTGGTTTATTTAACACACACACACACACGGCTTAAAGTAAATGGCATAGAAAGAATGTGTTCGGTTTTTGTTGGTCAGTCGTGCTTAAAATGTCTTCTTTGTAGAACTGTAACGTAAGTAAATTAAACTCAGATAATGATGCATTAAGATAATACTTTGTTTGATATCAGTAAGATTAGCACCCATAAAAAACATAAAAATGCCATTACTATAAAAATCACATTATATTGAATTGCCCTAAACCACACGCTTGTTACTTAAAATTAGTTTTCAGTAACCTCGTCTGGCGTCTTGGCAAGTTCTACAAACCATGCTTCATCCTTGGTTGCAGAACCATGTGACTCATAAACGCAGCCAATATAACCTTCAAAAGACTAAAACCTTGATTGCTTTTGACGCTTCTTGGACGTTCTTCTGATGTTTGGAGGCGGACAGAAGGTCATTACCGAGCCATCGAGAAACACTGAAGACAATCGTCAATCGCACCTGCTTCTAATGCTTCTTCGCCACCTCTTCAAGACCCCAATTGATTTCTGTGCAACGGCGTCAATCGAAATTCTCTTTTCTTTTTTGAATATTGAACTTGCAGTGTTCACCTGCTTTGATACTAGTAATAAATATCTTACTTGGCAAAATGCATGACATTGGGACGTCGAGTTTTCAGCAGTTAAAATGAACCCAAGTTAACGGCAAGTTTTGGATGACTTAAAATATTAATTTCATAATTATGTATATCCCACTATGACCCTCTTTAATGACTAATTTTGTTAAAAATAATGAAACATTTTTACTGTACCATTTTTAAAACTTTTGACTTTTTCTCGAAATTTGACTGCTTTGTTTCTAAGCAGTGGCGCAAAAAGGAGTGGGGCTCAGGAGTTCAGGTCCTCCCATTTGGTATTAAAACATTTTTTTTCTAGGGCTACCTCACATAATCTTCTTCAAAGCCACTTGTGCTGCCCCCCATAGCCATTTGAGCTGCCCACATAGCCACTTCAGCTGCCCCATAACCACTTCAGCTCCCCCTCCATAACAGCTTTAAATTGCTAATTTTTTTAACATACAGTGTAGCCATAATGTAGCGTTAGATGTTTATAACCCGATAACGAAAATTTTATTGAGCTAAACTGAATCAAATTTTGTGTACATATTCCCGATACCATGAGATTTTAATTTAAAACAGACTTTAAAAGTTTCTAAAGTGTGAAATTAATATTACCACTTTTTTGATAATAGGATTTTACCAGCAAAGCACAATCACTTTAAATTGACATAGCGCGTCAGTTTTGTCGAACAAACGCGAAACACATTTTCAGCCTTTCTTATATTCATACACCAATCGAATAACTAGCTATTTTTAAGTGAAAATACGGACAGTTTAGCGATTTCAGTACCAATTTCCCTTGTAGTGACAAATTTTAACTATATTTTATTTTGATTGTTGTTACTAATAAATTTTATACCCACGTATAAATCTCTCATACTAGAGTTTTGTTTTTTTTTATAGGAGAAAAGGAGACGCGGGATGGGGACGGCGCGGCGTCTCCTTTTCTCCTATACCAACAAAAGCTCAAGTATGAGCTTTAAACGTGGGTGTCAAATTTATTAGTAATAAAAAATCCCCCACGAAAAACTCACAAAAAACTCGCCCCGGTGGCTTTGTGTGTTGACCATTATTTGGCAATTGTGTTATCCCTGAGAAGGGTAATAATATCTTATATCAGACTTGTAGCCAAGCCAAGGCCAGCAGGGATGTTGCCCCATCTGCCCTCTGCCTTACCCAAATTTCCCCTTCATCCTATCTACAGTCCTGTCTTACATCTTTAATTATTATTATTTTTTATGGATATCAATATCCTATGGTCCCAAGAATATGTACACCAAATATTGTTCAGTTTGGTGTAATTGATTTTTCGCTATCGGGTTCTAAACACCTTGCATTAAATTATGGACGTAAAATTCGATCGGCAAAACGGCCGTCAACACTTCAAAAATACTTTCAAAATTTTAAATTATTGTTAAAACCCGCACTTAAATTTTTTATTAAGACATCATTTGAATGCTCTTTTTATTCTTAACTTATCGAGATCTTTAAAAATCTAAAAATCTTCAGTTTTCAAAAATCTTAAATTGTTTTATTTTCTTTTATCCTTCTACAGGGATTTTAATTTTATAAAAAAGTGCTATTGCTTTACAACTGACTATCTTACGTTTTGTATCTTGCCCAGTTCATAAAACTTTTACATAAGAAAAGCATGCTTATATAAAGGCCTTTCTACTTTTTGATGCAATTGGACTTTCTGACAAGCATTTCAAATTACCGCCTTTATTTTTATTCTTTAAAGCAGCGTTTTTGAGATGTGGTTAAATATAACCGCAGGCATTCTTCGCTTCGACTACCATGGAACGCTTGATTATTTTATTTCATGAATTTATTTTGTTCAATTTTAGAAATACCACAATTATACGTGTTTGTGCGCTGGAGGTGGTTAAACCAATCTCCTCCTCTTCTACCAGAAAAACTGAAATTTGTTAGAACATTACTCACTTCATTTGCTATTTATTTCTTAATACAAAAAACAATGGTTATTACCATTTAATTACATTGCCGGAAACTACTGAAAATAGTAATATTTCAACAATAAATTTATTAAGACGCGATAATAAATTCACCGCGCGGAAATTTCTTTTTTTGCATTTCATCTAAATTGCAATCACAAATCAAGTATTGTTTTCAGAGCGATTCAGTGAGTTAATAGAAAATACATTGTTAAAGAAGAAACCTCCCCATTGGAGTGAATGGTTTTATGGAGCATCAAATCAATTATTTCACCCCATCTTTAATTTTTACTTCAAACTAGAACTATATTTCTTTGACTCATAAAAGTTATGAAGAGGAAGTTTTCCTTCATGACTCTCTATTATAAAGAATAAGAAGTTTCCTTTTCTAACTGTCATGACTCGGCGAACAAAAAGAGCCAAAATTTGCGGATAAGGAAGTCTTCTTTCGCAACTCTTATAAAGAATTAAGAAACTTATTTTTCTAACTCTTGTGAATCAAGTGAAAATAAATGCTCTAATTTGAGACAAATTTGCGGGTGCACCAAGAGATGAAATTGAGGAAATATTTTAGGAGAGCCACTTCTCTAACTATATACTATACTCATTCAGAAATATACTTCAGTCGGTGATTGACAACCTCTTTATTATCGACAATCATCGATGCAAAATCAACAATTGTTGAAATTGTACTTCGTTAAATTTCTAAACCCGAAAATCAATTATTAAACATGACGTTGGAAGATAATTAGTTGGAACATCGAAATGACAATTCATTGAAACGTCTTTGTAAATGTCGCTTTCTCTCTCCCTCTCCCTCCCTGCTTCATTGCAGAAACGTTATGTGCCACTAGCAAGGATTTGCAATCAAGGTCCACAATTTGCCAAAATGGCCGATTAACACGCTTTTCTGTTACCTGTTCGTAACTATCATCATAGATAGCCGACCAACCCTAAGCATAATTAACCAGTGTGTTAAGCCACGTTATCAGCCATCATCATAACTTATCCATTAACTTTCACTGAGAATGGCCTTTCTTGATATAGGTCATTGCCAGTGAAAGTTAATGGATTTCTGCAGACCAAACAATGGACCTTGAATTTTCTATTGTAATGGAAACTTTCGTTCTAATACATTAATGTGTTATAATTACCACATTATTTTTCATTAAGGCCACATTTGAACAATTTCTTCATTTTCCTCAAATGTTCAATACATTTTACCATATCATGGAGTCGATGAAAATTTCTTATATGTCTAAGCATATTCTGTAAACATTGTACAGCCCTTACATATCATTAATATTGTTATTTTGCAAGATATTATTAACCTTCTCAGGGCTAACGCAGCTGCCAATTAAGGATCAACACACAAAGCCACCGGGGCGAATTTTTTGCCAGTTTTGCCAAAAAAATTCAGCCCCGCCTTTGCAAACTTCTTGACAGCAAAACATTTTGTCGAGAGTTTGCCGCCCTGGGCATCAGCCTATTTAACCTATTGGTAAATCCACTATTGGGTACCACGAAAGGAAAAGAAATTCAATATTTTCTGTTATTATTATTTAATAATAATTAATTAATATATTATTTAATATTTTCGAATTAAAATTCATAAGGGGGTTTGTGGGCTCAATGGGGGGGTCATCACATATTCCTATGTTAAATATACAAAATTTCATTGCAATGGGGGTTACAACCCCCATCAACACCCCCTGCGTACGCCAGTGTGTGCGCGCGCACGCTCTGGCTGCCAAAAGCAGTAAGAAAAAAATAATCTCTACGAAAGAGGACATTGGACAACAAAGAGTCACTGATAAAAGAAAATTGAACTATTAAGGTTCTTCTACCCGTATAAGAACAAATATGTACAAGTATCTGCATGTACTTGCAAATATTCGTTTAAAAAAAACAGTAAGCAAATGTATGTTTACCTTGCGTTGCTGTTTCACTAGAGAAAGAACGTCAGTAAACGAAATGCATAGGAGGGAAAGCGAATGACCATTCTTTATCACTTAAACTGCAGTATTCCGTCTATAATTCATATGTGTGTTTGGTTAACGAGGCCAAGGGCCGACATAGAGGGAGGTCACAGGGGTCATGACCCCCAAAATATATTTTTTCACTGTAAAAAATTCCAACTTTCATGATAAATGAAGGGTGTTATTCCAAGACCATGGCAAATTCTGTCCTTGACTCCCAAAAACGAAAATCTGTGTCCGCTCCTGAACGCGGGTGGGGTAAGAAACGCTCGTGGGGGTTAAGAAATGCCCCTTCAAGGTAGTGTAAAAAATGTAACTCATCAGTGAAAGTGTTATTTTCGATACCCTTATACACAGATAATCAGAAACAATATTAATACGGATTTGATCAAAATCCTAATAAAAATATTAAGCTCATTTAAGGCAAACAGAAATGTTCATTTCAAACGTAAAAAAAAATGCTTCGAAGAAGAAGTTGAAGCAAAAAAAAATGTTTTGTTTTCCTTCATTCTTTCTCCTTTTTCTTCTCTGCTTACTAGATGTCGTCGACTCTTTAACAGCCCTTTACCCAGCTGTCTGTCGGATTCTATTTTCCCACGTTTGGATTGCCGCAGGCCAACTTATGGCAGAAGTAACGGGCAGCAGCAGAGGACTAGCATCCACAATTTCATTAAATCTGACGGATCAGAAATCGCGTAAGCGAAAAGATTTAAAATTGCAGTGGTCCTCGCCCTTTTCATCCTGTGGAACCCTTTTCTTACCACATGCCTAAAAGTTACGGAACCTCTCTATAAAATGTCACTTTAAAGAAACCTAATTTTATCATGTGGAGCCCTTTTCTTATCATATGCCTAAAACTCAAGGAACCTCTCTATAAATGTCACTTTAAAGAAACCTAATTTTATCATGTGGAACCCTTTTCTTATCATATGACTAAAACTCACAGAACTACTCTATAAATAATACTTACAAGAAACCTAATTTTATCATGTGGAACCCTTTTCTTATCACATGCCTAAAACTCACGTCACATCTCTATAAATGCCACTTAAAAGAAACCTAATTTCATCATGTGGAACCCTTTTCTTATCATATGCCTAAAACTCACGGAACCACTCTGTATATACCACTTAAAAGAACCCTAATTTTATCCTGTAGAACCCTTTTCTTATCACATATCTAAAATTCACGGAACCTCTCTATAAATGCCACTTAAAATATTCCTAATTTTATCATGTAGAACCCTTATCATATGCCTAAAACTCGCGAAATTACTCTATAAATACCACTTAAAAGAACCCTAATTTTTCCTGTGAAACCCTTTTCTTCTCGCATGCCTAAAACTCACAGAACCCTCTCCGTAAATACCACTTAAATGAAACCTAAGGAATTAAAACCTTATAGAATTTACTGATTTTCTTGATACTTTATAAGATATTTTACACATTGATTACGGAGCCCCAGAAGATAACTTCAACAGATTAAACATGCAAGAGTGGCGGCTTTTATATACAATTGTATAATAAACGTTTCCTATTGGCGTTACATGCGACTAGAACTGAAAAATATGTCTCAACGAACAACACCACACAAGGGCGGATCCAGGATGCCGTTACGGGGGGGCGGTTTCGGGGGCCCCCACCTGGAAAATTTTTAGTTTTGGACTGTGTTAAATAGTTTAGGTAAATGTTGTTATATTACTAGCCTTCCTTTATACTCACCAAAATATTTAATTTACGACAATGAAGTAGAGTTGGGCTTTTCTTTAATTAAACTATATGGTTTAGGGTAGATTATAGTTACGTATGACAGAAGGATACGCTAGTAAAGGAGAAAATATTTTACAATGTAATTAATAGAACAAACAATCAATAGAATAAACTGCAAAAACTTTGTAATTGTTTTACTTTTTTTATAACAAGCAACTTTTAAAAAAAATTAAGTAGAGTAGTTTAGTAATTTATTGCTTATTTTTATTATATTTATACGTGAGTGTTGAAAATTATTGTGTAGTTTAGTGTTAAGTGCAAAGTCAAGCCATCTTGGTTTCTTTGAAAATTTGTCAATCACTTTATTTACATCAATATGAATATTTTTGTGGGTGTGTATTAAAAGTCTCTTCTGTCATCCGCGTTCGAAGCCAAGTTTAACGGCGCTTCAAGGATAAAAAACTACGTTATGCTGAAGTAACCCTTACTGAAAAAGTAGCTTAAAGGGTGGGGCGAGAAGCTTGTAGATTCGTGGAAAAACGTCTGGATTGCATATTTTCAAGACTTGAAGACTTTGGACGCCAATGTAATACTTTTGTTTATTACAGTCATAACAAATAACATAAAATATTCTTCATCAACTTTATTTTTTTCGTATTTGACCCTGATGGGGGGGCGATCTTCCCCTCCGACCCTTGCTGGATCCGCCAATGACTCCATAACGTGCAGTGACTCAATTGCCGAAGTAGTTGAGGCCGTTAACCATGATAATACCTTTGTCGAATAGTAATCACTAGAGACTGGATTATATGCATTAAAAAATCATCAAAATACGCATACAAGTATGGAATAAAAAAACCCAAAATATGCATTTATATGCAGAGCCGGCTCTAAGAATTATGCATCTCTCGGGGCGAACACGTGTTTTGCCGCCCCAAAATGACTTAATTCTTTTATAATAATCCCATTTTGCCGCCCCTAAAAATCTGCTGCTCAGGAAGAATGCCAGTTCGCCTCCCCCACTTTGCGCCAGCGCGGTTGATATGCACTTTAAATAAATAAACATGCACTTATAGTGAATAATTATGCACTTTGATATTTTTTTTAACTTATTTGAAAGTCTGTATTTTAAAACAAATAGGTTCATTATTAACTGTAGTGTAGAAACATTCGATACATACAAAATTATATACTTTATATAGTGCATTTTTTATTACGGCATATCAACTGTGTCTCTTGATGCTCTGAGCAGTTATAATTTGCCTTCTATCATTCAATAGTACTTCTGTGCTAAAAAAAAAAGGTCCGTTCTAGAGCTATATGGGTTATTGTGGACAAAGCATTTATAAAATTCTGAGGATTGTCTGTTCGTTTCCCAGAAGAATATTAAAAAAATACACAGTATTTGAAACGCAGGTTTCTAGCATGGTTAAGGTTAGCCCCTACAGGTGACTGTCAGTTTGCTAGCTAAATAAATTTGTTCTACGCATCGTGATTAAAAACATCCAGCATCAAGCTTAAATGCCTTAATAAAAATTCCTTAAATTTCTTACGCATCGATGTAGATGGCACTTCAGAAATTTTATTATCCGCATCAGGGGCATACGAAAGGGGATCAGGGGATAATGCCCCCATTGACAGCAAGACATGTGGTTCTATTCAGCTAAGCCACATGATCTGCCACAAAGCCGCTTGTTCTCCTATGATTTTTATTATGCAAGGTATGGGGCCAAATATCGCCAATGTTCCTATTATCGCCTACCGTAGCCTAGCTCCGGATAGTGCGGCAGTTGCGCAGCCAGTTTGCGCATTGTAGTATACCTCCTCACCACAGCAGTTCACTGTGCACGTTTCAAGCGATTGCGTCGTTTTGTTGTTATTTCGTGAATTTTCAAACAAATTTTAGCCTGGTGAATTATCAACCTACTCATACTCTTACTAACATAGTATGTAAGTCTCGTGACGGATCGCGATCGTCTTAATATAGTTAGTAGTGTAAGAAATAAGCATTCTCTTGGTACTTAAGTTATCGAGTTCGTCTAGCCGGTTTTTCCTGTAGCATCCCCTATATTGTAAGGTTTGGGGGTTCCTAATACCGCCCATTAAGATGTTCCTAGTATCGCCTATTATGCGATATTTGGAATATTACGTGGAAATATTCGACGAAACAATACGCAATATAAATAAGACACAAAAAACAACGTTTTAGAAGCGTATTTATGTCAAGATTGAGTTCAAGCTACGCGTTTCGGGCGATAAAAGTTCGCCCTTCTTCGGGAGTGAACACGTGGAATATCGTCAACAAACGAGGTTGATTCGCGGATGTAACTAGAGTTGAGTTATTAAGTGAAATGTTCACTTCCAAAAGTAGGACGTCAAGTACTACGTGGTTTTTGTAGTGCGGCCACTCCTCCCAGAAATTACCAAATTGTGGAAAAGTTGGCTGTCTGTTGGTAGAGGTGGCAATTATGGTGGGACTATGGACTAACATCAGAAGGAGTTAGGTGGAGTACATTTCGCCAAGCTGAGCTGAAGGAAGGATTCGAGCTGTGGTCATTCACAATGGAGGTGTTCACTCCCTAAGAAGGGCAGACTTCTATCGCCCAAAACGCGTAGATTGAATTCAATCTTGCCTTAAATACGCTTCTAAAACGTTGTTTTTTGTCTCTCATTTGGAACATCGTTTTGAAATAGGTTTGTTACTTTTACAGATATCAAAGCATGAGCAATGGGAGAAAGTAAAGATGGTAGAAGCAGTGATAGCTGTAAAACACAAAAAGGTGGGCCTTTTGAAAACAGCCCAATCATATGATGTACCGAGGTTGACATTGAAAGATTATATAAAAAAAAATCTTTAGAAGACATTGAAAGATTACTGTACGTGCCCCTAGGATGCAAGCCAATTTTGACCACGGAGTTGGAGAACAAATTATTGGGAGTATTGTAAAGATATGGAGCGTTCATACTACGGTCTCACTGCAAGGGATCTGAAACGAATAGCTTTCCAGCTGGTAATTAGAAACAATATTACCAATCGATTTTCTAAAGATAAAAAGAGTGCGGGGAGAAAATAGTTGCATGTCTTTTTGAAGAGACACCCTGCTTTAAACTTAAGAAAACCACAACCTTTATCTCTGGCAAGAATTCAAGGTTTTTCAAAAGACAATGTGGACAAGTTTTTCAATATACTGAAACCAGAGCTGGACAAGTTAAAATCTTCAGCGGCTATAGTATTTAATGTTGATGAAACAGGTGTTACAACTCTCCAACATAAAGGTCTTAATGTTGTAGACATGAAAGGTAAGAAAGAGATACACAAGCTTTCATCAGCCGAAAGAGGGCGGTTTGTGGACGTCATAACTTGCATGTCCGCTTCCGGTATTTTTGTGCCTCCGATGCTAATTTTCCCAAGGCAGAGAATGAAACGAGAGTTGTTAGATGGCGCTCCACTGGGAAGCATAGCAGGTTGCCACATCTCGGGCTGGATACAAACTGGTCTATTTACTCAGTGGATGGCTCATTTTATTAAGTGCGTTGGAGCAACCAAAGACGATCCCGTCCTTTTGATTTTGGACGGACACACAACACACACCAGAAACCTAAATGTTATCGACTTGACACGTGAAAATGGAGTGTCTTTCGTGTGTTTGCCACCGCAGTCTTCAGATCGCATTCAGTCCCTGGATAAAACGTTTATGAAACCTTTCAAGATATATTATGCTCAGGAAATTGAAAAGTGGTTGTTTGCACATCCCTATCAAACTGTCACAATTTTTCAAGTTGGCCAACTTATTGGCAAAACTTACGTAAGGGCAGCCAATATGAGCGTGGCAATACAAGGATTTAATGCAACAGGTATTTTGCCCTACAACCCACAGATATTTAATGATGCTGACTTTTTGCAACACCAACAACTTTCGATTGCAGAAGAAAGGGGAGTACTGCCTCAAGAATCTTCGTCGTTGACGAGTCAGTAACCACCATCATCCACAATGACCAGTCAGCAAGCATCATTATCGACAAGTCAATCTTCTCCAACGACAGATCAGCAATCATCGTTATCGACAAGCTTAGTAGCTTTGCCTACTCTAGTAATATCATCAAACCACATCATTCCAGTACCGAAACTTCTCCCTAAACAGCCAAATAGAAGGTGTGGATCGGCCTCACTGGTTAGTAGATCTCCCTTCAGAGAGGCCCTTGTGCAGTCATTAAACGAAAAAGGTAATAAACACTTCTGTGTGGAAACATCAAGCAAACAAAATCTAAAGAAATAGTATCAAAAAATACAGAAATGAATGAAAGATCAAGGAAGAGACAACTAGATCTTTCTTCACAGAGTTCAAAATCTGAAGATAAAAAGGAAGAGGCAACTTACGTCTCAACCGATGACAACGACAGTAGCTGTTCCGATAGTGACGACACCGAATGTCCAATCTGTAATGGCTTCTATTCTAATGATAAGAATGGAGAGCAGTGGATAAAATGTGTAAAGTGTTTCAAGTGCTCACACGAAGCTTTTGATACCAAAAAGAATAAAACACTGAAAAATTGTTACATGTGCGTTTTTTGCAGCTAAGCTGGATTTCTCTATTTGTCTTTTGGTCTGTAACGTCCCACTTTATTACTAAACATAATTCTGGTTTATAGTAAATATATTTTACTCTGAGTTTGAGTTTTCATGTTTCAATTTCTTATAAAAGTGAATTTTTCTTTTAGTTTAGAACAATTTTTGTTTTTGTTTTTTTTTAAATGTAAAACCTTGTTTATTTTGCAACGTTTCCCCCACTTTTCGTATCTGTAATATGATAAGAAATATGAAACAATTTGTACAATAGTTTTTTTTTTTTTAGTAGACGATATTTGGAACATCATATGATGTAGTGAGCGATATTTGGAACAACTTTTTCAAATTTTTAAAAAAAAAAGATATTTTTTTTTTCCGTTTTTTAAACGGTTAAAACCCTCAATAATCAGGTAATTGCAATGCGATATATTACCTGATTATATAATGGAAAATTGGTGTTAATTGCAGGATAATGTAATGAGCATTAAGTATATTTACGTAAAAATTTCCTTAGATGGGCGATATTTGGGCCCCCCACCTTACGCCCCTGATTAGTATCGTATCTTTGCTTGCTGCGGACAGGTTCTTTTGCGAACTATGATGGTAACTATACTTATATATATATTATATATATATATATATATATATATATATATATATATCATCGAATGGTGAGATGTAAAATGCACTTAAATACTAAACTAGAAAGGCAGAAGCTCATTAGGAAACAAGTAAGTAAGAGGGTGGATTTAAAGAAATTAAAAGAAAATACCGAGGCATTCAAGTTGGAATTAAAAAATCGCTTTTCTGCACTGGAAGGACTTATTGAAGAAGTTGACATCTCAGAAGCAAATGAAAACATTGTTAAGACAATAGTTGAAACTGCTGGGGAAATTGGTGGTGTAACCTGTAAAAAGCACAATAGCAAATTATCTGAGAAGACGAAACAGCTCATGAAAAGGCGAAGAGATATGAAGGTGGACAATCAAAATACCAGTTCCAGGATTGAGTACATAGAACTTTGTAAAACTCTGCGCAAAAGCATGAAAGAAGACATAAGAAAATTCAACTGTGAGCTAGTAAGGAAAGCCATTGAAAATAACAAGAGCCTTAGGGTTGTTAAAGGGAGTTTGTCTATTGGGAAGAAACACATCATTGCATTAAAAGGAGAGGATGGCACCGTAACAAGAAATAGGGAAGAAATACTTAGAAGAGTTGAAGAATTCTACAAAAATCTATACGAAAGTAACAGTGGATTAAACGAAGACATTGAAATAGTCGAAGGAACAGCTCCTAAAATCTTAAAAGAAGAAGTTTCATTTGCAATAAAAAGTATGAAGAAAGGAAGAGCCCCTGGTGATGATGGTATTACATTAGATATCCTAAAAGAAGCTGGAGAATATGTAGAAGACATACTTGCAAAATTCTTTACCAAATGTCTTAACAGCGGTAACATACCAAACCAATGGGATTCTGCAACAGTAATTCTTTTGCATAAAAAAGGTGATAAAGAGGATTTGAAAAATTACCGACCAATTAGCTTGTTACCTGCTATTTATAAAATCTTCACAAAAGTGCTAACACATCGCCTGCAGAAAAAATTAGATGCAGCTCAACCAAGAGAACAAGCTGGATTTCGAAGTGGATTCAGTACAGTGGACCATATTCAAGTATTAAGAGAATTAATTGAAAGAACACATGAATATGAACTTCCATTGTGTGTTGCATTTATTGACTATGAGAAGGCCTTTGACTCTATTAAAACATCAGCAGTCATCAACTCTTTAAGATCAACAGACATTGAGGATGTGTACATTGACATGGTGAAATGTGTGTATAAAAATGCAAGTGCAAAATTTCGGTTACATAAAGATACCAAAACTATTAAAATTGGTAAAGGTGTGAGGCAGGGAGATACCATTTCTCCAAAACTTTTTACTTCAGCTTTACAGATGATTTTTCAGCAGATAAATTGGAATAACAAGGGAATAAAAATAAATGGTGAATATTTAAATCATCTGCGGTTTGCTGATGACATTGTTATTTTTTCAACGGACCCATTGGAACTCCAAGACATGGTACAAGAGCTCTCAACTAGAAGTGAAGAAGTTGGACTCAAGATGAACCTACAAAAAACTAAGATCATGTTCAATAATTTTGTAGAGGAAACAAAAATACAAGTTGACAACACTGAGCTAGAAATTGCTGATTCATATATTTACCTTGGCCAGCTGATTTCAATGGATGGCAACATTATGAAAGAACTCAACAGACGTATTAAACTTGGCTGGAGTGCATTTGGAAGAAACAGTTTTATCCTGAAGGGGAAATTGCCTTTATGTCTAAAAAGAAAGGTCTTCAACCAGTGTGTATTGCCAGTCCTCTCTTATGGATCAGAGACATGGAGTCTAACAGTTGGAGCAATACGAAAGTTACAGACAACGCAAAGGAGCATGGAGAGGTGCATGCTTGGAATAACTAGGAGAGATCGAAAAAGAAACACTTGGGTGAGAGAGCAAACTAGAGTAGAGGACATCATTGTTAAAGTAAAAGGACTGAAATGGCGATGGGCTGGGCATATTGCAAGAAGAACTGATCAACGATGGACAACAGAAATTCTGAACTGGATTCCAAGAGACCACCGAAGACCTAGAAAACGTCCTCAAACTAGATGGGTGGATGAAATAAGAAAACAGGTTGGGGTGACGTGGAAGCGAATTGCTCAGGATAGACTTGTGTGGAAAGCATTTGGAGAGACCTTCATCCAGCAGTGGATAGATAATGGTTGAATATGATGATGATGATGATATATATTTTATTTTATTATGCTTTCTTCTTCTGAAATTTCCTGAATATCCTGTGCATCACTCGATAAACTACGGCTGATCACGCTTCGAGAAACGCTGTCGTAGGACTATTGACGCGTTTCAGATAGTCGTCGCTATCCTTCGTCATTATTCGACAAGGATAAACTCCTTGAACGTTATAAAGTCTATTGCACCCTAAAGTAAGCGTAAAATCAACGTAGCACCGAGCAAAATAAGTTAAATATTAGTAACGATATTGTAGAATCGGGTTTCCGTAGTTGGGTAGAAAATATCGACGCGTTTCAGGTAGGTATAGCTCTAATTCACCAGGAATCGACTGAAGGGAATTCCTAGCTAACTCTAGTTTGAAAAACAGTGACGTCTATCAGAAGAATCTAACTAACATCACGAACTACGTTTTGCAATAGAGGTGTACAACATACGGCCCGCCGGTGTCGCGTGACTATTAATCTGGATAAGAGCAAGATACCTTAATTTCAATCAATTTAAAAAAAAATAACAAGTTTAATTTTCTAAAAGGTAAATATAAAAATGATGGTTAAATACGAAGGAAAAAATATGAAAACATAAATGAACTACATACCGTAGCTGTGTGGGAAAAAAAAAGATTAAGAAAGGACATTGTGCATGAAAAATTTATCTGAGGAGGTCAAGTTTATTTTCCTAGAAGAAATGGGGACTAGTATTTCCCGGCAAATGGATTACTATTGTCATTCAATACCCATCCCCAATTTCAAATTAATATTGGTAGCTGTGACCCGCGGCATTGACTTTCTTCACAAAACGGCCCGTAGCATTATTGATAATCGGAACGATAAGAGAGTTAATGATCAAATGCATCATTAAAAAAAATTACAATGCATCATTAAAATGCATCATCAAAAGCAGTGTCTTAAAATTGCACATAATGAAAGCGGAGATTGACATACTGTGTGATACACCTCTGCTATCTGCTAACAAAGGGCATATGCGTAATCTGGCGGGGGCAGGGGGGGCACTTCCCCTCCCCAGTTTACGCTATATTTAACCCTCAAGTTACGCCTATGGTAGAGGACACAACTCACGGATAATGCATATAAACTTACCCTGTTGCAGTGGTGGATCGACCGAGGGGGAATTAATGAAATTTCCCTTCCTAAATCCATAAAAATGCAGTGGAAATCGGTTATAACGAGCTCCGATTATAACGACTAACCTCATATTACGACCGAATTTTTACAAAAAGTTTGATTTTCTATTTATTTTTTAATTGTTTGTTAAATCCGGTCTCCAAAAAAAGACGTTCGTTAAAAGCGGTTCGATTATATTGCACTTAATCATTATATCGAACAAAATCCATATTTTCCTCGCTATATCTGGAAACTATCTAAATAATGCGGGCTCGTTATATATAAGTAGATCCTATTGCATTTTACATTCCCTCCCCGAAAATCCCTCTCTGAATACGCCTCTGCCCTATTGTATCAGCTTCCACGTTTGCCGTTATAAACTCTTCTCTGGAAGGTGGCTGAAAGTTATCGAAAAGCGTTTAAAGCTATATTACAACTGTGCCAATTGTGTTTAATAATGTTCATTGAATTACGCATAATATTTAACTCTATTAGTTCTCAATTTAATTTCCAGTTTTACATCAAAGATCTACTTTTTATTTTAATTAGTTTGAACACATAGTAATTAACACAACTTTTTAGTAATGAAATTGCAATCCTTTCAATCAGAAATCACATTTTTAAAGTTTCGACGAAACAAAATTTATGCTGTTAACAATTATTATTCATTATTAGCCTAAGTTGGTTTGGTTTTTTTTTAAGTGAAAGGCATGCAGCGATGTATAAGTATGCTAATCTAGAAGGCCGTTAAAGCCTCAACGTTTAGCCATAACATTACTCAGCCGACTTTCACTTTGAATGGCAACCGTAATTGCCCATTGTAGTTTAAGCCATTGAAGTGGAATTGCCTGTCAAAAAAGATCAAAGACCGGCAAATTTGATGGCGAATGAAGGGAAAAAAAATGATTTAATTACTGAAAATTCAAATCAAAAGCCCTAATGTACTTTGCGTTAAAATTATTTTAAGAATATTTACCTTTTCATCCATATGAGACATATATTTTCGTGTGTGTTAGCATTGCACATAATTTGCTATGTTTTACATTATGAAGGAACACATGTGCAGCACATTATCGCACATAGAGTTGTTATTGGCATAAATAGCCTCAAGATTTGAGGCGTTGTTGAGGATTATAATCCTTAACCAAATCCTTGGCACATTGCATACATTTATAAGTTGAAACTTTCTAATGAGTTGAGGGCATGCCCGTATCCAGGGGGGGGGATCTTAGGGAGCGGTCCCCCCCCCAAAAAAAAACTAAATTTTTAATGGGACTTGGCTACGGCCTTGCATGCTGTGATTGTATCGATACATGCTGTAAAAATTTTTGAACCCCCGAAATTAAATCCTGGCTACGGTCTTGGTTGGGGGGACTAATTTCTTTCTAAGCCATCTCTAGCCCCCAGTTACATCACTGACAGTGTCATCTTAGCAGGTGGGCCAACTGGGTCCAAGATTCAAACAGGAATCCTGAAAAAGATCGTTTATTTATGCTACTTAATTGTTGGGTTATGCGATTTGATTTCCATACAACGCTATTGTTAGGTTCAAAAAAGTTAGTTTCGGCTTATAAAATTGCATTCTTTATTTCTCTCCTGGGCTTTCTTTTAACAGGTTATTGTTTAGGTAATTAATCGTAAAGAAAATAATGATTTATCGATCCGCTGATGGGACATAAAACAATCTCTTGATTGCAGGTCACGTGCTTCCAGCAATCAAGAGATTATATTTGATATTTTGACACCCGCCTATTTTCAAGCTGGAGCTTTTTTGTTTAGGAGAAAAAAAGACGCCGTCCCGATTCTTGTGTCGTACCAGGGTCCCTCCGTTTAGCCCGGAGTGTCTTGGACCGCTAGACGAACGAGGACAGGAAACAACGCTCTCTTTCTCCGTATATAAGGATGTAAGGTATTATTATTACCCTCCGCAGGGATAACACAATTGCCAAATAATAATAGTCAACACACAAAGAGATTGTGGGTTCATGTTTTATCAGAGGTCGATAAATCATTCTTTCTTTGCGAGAAATTCATCATCAACTACTACCACATCATCAACTATGATGAGAATTGTTTAACTTGAGTGGATTATTGTTTGCTAAAGCAATATATTTTTCTCATGGCAAAATTTTAGAGACTTAAAAATTAGTGCAAATGTGGCTACAAAAGTAACTGAATCGAGGGCCCCCCGATGTGAGATACTGCCCTGACAGAACTGCAATACTTGAGTATACAATACACTGGTAATAGAAGGTATAGAATATGCGTGATAATAGTTAGATATATTTGATTATTTATATCAGTGGCTCTCAACGCTTTTCGCTTGAGGCCCCTTCGAGGCTCCCCGTGGCCTCCCTGACATTTTTAAATTATCATAAATGTATTATTTTTAATAAATATATTTTACCAAATCAATTTCCTATATATTACACGCTATTTGCTTACAACGTAAGTTTTAATACGCTGTTATAAGATGATATACGATTTTTGATGATGGTGGCATATGGCACCAAAATAGCTATTAAAAGTGTATTAAGACTTTTTTTAAATGCGATAATTTGTTGTGAATACACTATTTATAAATAAGCATTTAATATTATAACAAACTTACTAATAAGTGCTCAATATTACAATAAAAATGTAAATAAGTATTATAATTTGCATCACACGTTGCATTCTTATTTCAAAAACTTGCATGTATAAAAATATTAAAGAAACGAAATCTTAAGTTAGCATGAGGATGGGTGGGGGAGACAGGCATTTGCTTATTTTTTCTTACAAGATTGGGGGGGGGAGAGAACTAAATAACCAGAAATGTACGTTTGTAACACTTGAATAGTCCCTTATGTCTGGATAGCTCCCACTCGCCTCCCCCCAAACTGAAAGAGAAAAAATGAAAAGGAAGAGATCACTCGTGAGTTGTATTTCTAAAAGCAAACATATGTGTGCAACCATAGGCGCAGCCAGGGGTTGGGTTTTGGGGGTTGTAACCCCCCCCTTCGCAATGAAATTTTGTATATTTAACGTAGGAATATGTGTTGTAGCTCCATAACACCCCTACTGAGCATATAACCCCCCCCCACTTATGAACTTCTTGCCTACGCCTATGTGTGCAACACTTTTTCTTTTCTTTTTTTTTTTTGGACACACGAGCCCCCACTGTACTAGACTTCATAATTTGTCTATTTGTGGTAAATGTTAATAACATTAAACACTTTTTTATTCTTAACCGAATCCTTGTCATATTTGCTTGTAAATAACATATTTACACGTACGTTAGTTTACTTAAAATCCTTTGCTTGTTAGGGCTAACACATTTTCCGCAAAAAAAAAAAATTACTTCGTACAAGAAATTAACATAGAGGTATCAAAATTTACAAACGTAGTGTTTGCGTAGTTCTGAGGTAACCGGAAACCACCGTTCCATGAGACCCACACAAAAGTTTATTAGAGCCTATAATACATAAATTGGAAATTCGTAAAACGCGAGTCCACTGTATTACGTAGTTAAAAAATTGATGTCATAAACGCGCCTTATATTTACTGAAAGATGGCGCCACCAGTCAGAGAACGACGCCACTATATTTGCTTTGTTGTCAACTTTTTCTAGCGCTGTGCAATTTGTTTGTTTGTTTGGCTTTTTTATGGCGCAAGAGCATCTGGGCTATACTGCGCCAGTGTGCAATTTGAAACAATTGGATAAAATAATTACATTTAAACATTAGCCACGAACGCCGTTGGCGGGGGAATACAGGAAGTACCTGTCCTCCCAATGTTTATATGAGGGTTCCATGTCCCCCCACCTCCCAATTTCAAACAACAAATTTTATAATAGGTAACATTCAACAGTTGCTTTTTATTTTTGTTTTAATCTAAGGAGTGTGGTTATATTTTTCGGCGTAGTGTATTTAGTACGAAATAAAAAAATACGCTTTGTCATTTATTTGATCTAATTAGACCTTTTGTTGGATTGTATTCTATAGCTCTCTTTTCTGCATTCCAGCGTTTTCATTGACGTGTTACTATCGTTTGTTGTTACATTGTTGCACTAATTTTAGAGATAATCAACATTCGTGCGATTTTTAGTCTTTCTCTTTTATAAATTACTTCACAAGCATCTTTTGATGCAACATGCAACGCTTTTTCGTTACTGCTAACTTTCAGACTCAGACCCAGATTCTCATAACGAATGGGGGGGGGTGCCTACGATAAATCATTTAATCCCAAATGAATGGATGGAAATGGCGGTTGGATAGGGGATAATATAAGCTGGGGGGTGGGGGGTTATAGTTGTTTTGATGTGAGTTGCCAATGAGTGGGTCTAATTAAATTTTGGGAACTGAAAAGAAAATTGATGACAATGTAATCAGTTCAAATTTCCAAAATAGTCGTGATATTGCAACAGGGAAAGCAGCAAGGTGTGAAATCGGCCGCAAATAAACAGTCGATGACCAGGGTGTGTGTATCATGGTCAGTGTTCGGAAGGAAGGGGGAGATAATTTCAATGGTGGAGGATATTTACAGTATGGTAAGGAAGAATGACGTGGATGGTGGGACAATCACTTGAAGGGGAGCAATTGAACGTTAGAGTCTGTGGTCGTTTTGCATGGAATGAAGAACAATTGATTGGGGTAGTGGATTGCTTGTGGGGCGAATTTGCCGTTGGGAGTGAGGTCGGGTATTGGTAGGTGGAGAACGTAAGTGTACGGTATGTTGAGGAGAGATATTGGTTGTAGGTTGATGGTGTCGTTGGGTGGACTGTCGAGTGGCCCTGTGGGGTTGGTTATGTGATCAACGACGGGGACGTCAAATGGAGGCCAACTAGGCCTGAGGAATTGGTGGAGAATAAAGATGGGTGTACTGGCATTTGGTGAAAAGGCTGTGAAGTGGATGATTGTCGAGGGGGGGGGCGATCAGGTCTCTTAGCCGCGGGACAGGAATCGGGGTAGGCGAGGAATCCGAACCTCTTAAGACCTGGGGAACCAACTTCCGGGTTACGATGAGCAGTTAGTCAGTAAGCGTTCTTAATTTGACACAATTAGGAGTCGAATCCGGGATAACCGTACGCTAGGCGAACGCGTTACCACTCCAAACCACCGCACGGCCAGACACCGAAAAATTTTAATAATTGTAAGAATCTCAAGCTGGACAATACTTGTATAATACATAAATTAAATTATTCAATTTACTTTATATCTATATATATATATACAGTGAAAACTGTCTTAGGCGGAACCTGCACAAAGCGGAAACTTGCTCAAAACGGAATTTCTTTGCCGTCCCTTCAAAAGTCAATGGTAGTTAACATTAGCTACGGAAACTGTCTAACGCGGAAACGGAAAGCACTATTTAGTCCCGTTAAAGAGAAAAGCCTTCATAAAGCGGAAAATCGTTAGTAGGAAAAAAATTTTCTCAGCAGAAAAAGGAAAGAGGGTTGTAATATAATGCAAATAGCAAAGTGGGGGATGACGAATAAAAGGCATTTTACAGATATAGAATGCCCTTGTCTGCATAGATGCAGCCAGGGAGCGATTTTGGGGGTTGTAACCCCCATCGTAATGAAATATTTAGCATAGTCTGACAATGCATATTTAACAGAGGAATGTATGTTATAGTATAGCTCTGTAACCCCTCCATTAACCCTATAACCCCACTTATGAACTTTCTGCCTACGCACATGCTTGTCCGACCACCATTTTGCACACCATCCACCATAGGCATACCCAGAAAGTTCATAAGGGGAGGGTTACAGGCTTACAATGGGGGGGGGAGGGGTTACAGAGCTACAACTCCATCGTATTTACATTTATACTATACACCAGGGGCGGCCAACAGGTCGATCGCAGGATGGATTTTGGTAGATCACATCACGTTTTCTTTCTTTTTTCTTTTCTTTTTTTTTTGTTTTGTTTTGTTTTGTTTTATTTCCTTCACCTGCTGACGTAAAACATTTTTTCATCTATTGGCTCCAGGAAATTTTTTTGGCGATAGGATGTTTGGCGTCCAATAGAGATAAGTTCGGGCTGATTTTTCAAGGCCCGAGCCCGAAACTTCAATATGAAAAGTCAGTTTTCGGGTTCAGTTGCATCCGTTTTATGAGACCTGGTCCGCCGGAGTCCATTTCGAGCTCATACTGAGCCCGTCTCATATCTAGCGCTCAACCGTCTGTCAGGACTTCATTTCCTCTATGGGTAATTTATCCTCTTTAAAGGGATATTTTAAACTTTAGTCTTTGAAAGGGATTTTACTCATAAACGTGAGGGCGGGTTAAGTAGGCACAAATTTCTACAAAGGTTTCGCAGTTTTTTGAGAGATATAATATCCCTTTTGAAGTAGAGGGAGAGGAGAG
>QLNU02014802.1:136825294-136862296 GCA_006491805.2 Dysdera silvatica
GTAGTTTTGTTCAGAATTCTTGTTATATTAATAAGTCTTGATGCCGCAATCATTTTCTTTAAAAAATGTTTTGATCTTTTATGAAAATCGATTCTTTCTCCTTAAATTTACAGTTTTGATTTTATAGATATTTAATTTTCCATTTATTTTTTGTCTGTTGGGTATATGGCAGAATATCTAATAACTTGAACTATAATTATAACCCCCATCAACGACGTAGTCAGGTTTTTGTTAAGGCTGGCCCCTTAAAATAAATTTTTATAATTTATTTATTTTTTATTTCCTTGAAGTGGGGTACGACCAAGCCCCCCTGAAAAAAAACGGATCTTGTATATATACACACTGAAAGAACAATTTATCTTCTTCGTTCATGAAATTATTGAAAAAAATTTAATTTGTTACGAATCTGTCAAGTGTTTTTATGGCCCTTTAATTTCCTGCAAAAATTTTTTTATAAGCGCACTGAGAGTTACACAGCAAAATATGTATCGCTTCCAGAAAAATAATATACGTGCATATAATAAATTGCTCTTTCAGTACATGTGTATATATATGCATACATAAACGCAGACTGGGTACAGTATCTGAATACTATATACTTTACTCTTCATGGAAGCATGAATTTGTTCTCGCATTTCTTCATTATCAGGGTCATAAAAAAAAGATCGAACATGTGAAGAACGTATAGCGTTTTCTGCACGTTCGATCAGTTTCGGCTGATCCGAAAAAAACACGGAAATTTCATAAAATGAGAACATTTTAAATCTATCTCATAAGCATAACATAGCAAATGGCAGTTTGTTTGTGCCCAGCGCCATATTGAAACGTCACACTTCACCGACGTATTTAAGCTTACATAATAGACTCTTTGTATATAATAGGCATGTATAGTTAGAGTGAAATTTTGCACCATATTGATCGTAATTACTAAAACCACAAAATAGTGCAAAAATTAAAATTAATAAAAATAAAATGCAGTGATAAAATAAATATTTTTATCAAAAGGAAAATATAGTCTTAAAGTTCGCAAGATAAGACAAAGAAAAAAAAAAGCATATGCAGTCATCTCTTACCACTGAATTTAACTATGTATGTATTTATTTTGCATGTAACCTCCATAAGGCGGAAACCTGCATACTACGGAATTTTTTCCGGTCCCGTGAGTTTCCGCCTTAGACAGGTTTCACTGTATACGTCCCAGTGCTATAATATTTATTCAGAGACGAATTTAGGTTATATGGCGTCCAGTGTAAGCCCAAATTTGGCGCCTCCCTGCTGCTGAGTATTAATTATTTTTAAAATAATTCCTTTTGAGGAGTATTACCAATGAGTGAAATATTAACAGTGTTCAATAGGTCATAATCCTTCGACATTTTATTATTCTTTAATAAATTTTTCTATTTATTATTTTCAAGAACCTCTTTTTTAAGAACGTTATATTGCATTTCAGTAGATTAGAAAAAGATTTTCAAATTTCACATATGTATTAAATGCTGCTGTAGAGCTCACGTAAACTATTTTATTCAACATTTAATAGTTGAGTTTAAATTCTAAAACGAAAATTATGCTCTCAGAGCTAAAATATTCAGTGGTTATGATAGGCCAGGGTGCATATTATTTTGTATCGTGAAGTAGCCCTTAGTCGCGAACGCCATCTAGTGGAAAATGACACCTAAGGGTCCGATGATTTCTCGGAGTTGACTCACCTTTCTTTCTTGCATCATGATCGAGGCTATTCATATACTTGCATACAAGTATAAACAAGGCCCCGTGCCGAGCCTTCTTAATATGCTTTTTGAGCGCGCGCACGCGTAAAAAGATTCTTCCACAAAGTCCTTTCTGGGCGTGGACAGATTCAGCCACATAGATTGAATCAGCTTTACTCCTGTCCTGAAAACAGTCCAGTGATTTTCAACGTGCATATGGACCCTTGTGGGCTGTGGTGAATTTTTGTGGGGCCTCGGGTTAAAATTATGAAATTGGAGGGCCATGGGACCTGTCAAGGGGGCCACGAGCAATAGATTACAAAATAAAGTTCTTACTAATTAAAAAAAATAATGTTAAGACGATATTAAATTATTTAATAATCGGCTATTGATTGCGTCATTAGATTTGGAGAAAATACAAAATGCCGCCAAGAAATCTCTCATCTAGGGACGACATATACTACTACAAACAAAACCACCAGCATACCTAATCTCTTACCAACCTAAATGTCTGTAACCTGTGACTGCTGGCCAAGGCCGGATTAAGATCATAATAGGCCCCAAGGCACGCGGGAAAAAGGGACCCATCTTTTCTTCTATCTTGCCTCATGGCCCCAGTGGACCGCAATTTGAGGGAATCTATACTAGGAGATTGGTTAGTGAGCAGAAAATTCATGAAGGGGTTATAATCCCAATGGTGGGGGAGATACAACTCATATTTTCCTATGTTAAATAAACAAAATTTCATTGCGGTGGGGGTTGCAACTCCGAAACCACCCCTAGCTACACCTATGACTAGGAGAGAATAAAAAAATTAAAATACAGCAATTTGTCTCAATCACATGCTTCAAATTAACGACCATTTCTGTTTAACGACGGTATTTTGAAGTTGCAGTAACTACTTTATAGCATTATATATTAAAATTAACATCCCCCTCCCGCCCTCACATCCCTTGGAAGTATTTAATGATGAAAATTTACCGCAACTGCAAAAAAGGATTACACAATATTTGGCAATACAACTTTCTATGATGTGTTATAAGAAAAACTGGCAACGTTCAATCGAAAGTAATTTACTATCTATTCAAAATGGCGGCAACAAGGCGGTTGCAGAAAGTAAGTTTTGTTTTATTAATGATAAATTTAAAATTCAAATTAGTTTTAATTATTGTAAGTTTAATTTTCTCATGTAATGTTTTACCGTCCATCCTCGGCGTGTTATCGTTCTGTATGTGAATTTCGCCCCGTCACGGACATGGGTGTACCTAGCCTTTAGATTTAGGGAGGGGGAGGGGGTGCATTAGCCCCGCTCCAATGGACCGCACATAGTATTCATTTATAATTTTCGTTTTCCTTCAGGTAAGGGGGATTAAAGCATCTTTAGAGAGTACAAAACCCCTAGTTACCACGGATCCTTTGATTCTAGTTACTCGAACATAAAAGGCTATTTGGACCATCGACATTTCTGGGGCACGGCATGAACCTCCTCAAAAAAAATCTACCCCTAAAAAATAAAAATGCATATGGATGCTGTGTGCGGAGTATCGGGGGGAGGGAGCCGTAGCTCCTTCCACCCCAAGACATGGAGGCTAGTTAATTCCACTAATGACTAGGACCTGTTCGGTTAGCCATATTTTTTGCAATTGATAGAATATAACATTTATTTTGTTCAAACCTTCCTTACGTATTTAAAATGTCTTTATTAACAATAACAGACAAAAGTCTTTAATAACATTTCGTAACCTGTTTTTATGACGTTCTGCGATAACTAAGCGTTCAAGACCGGCATTTTGGAATTTCAAGTTTCTTTTCGTCCTCTCGAAAACCAACCTCACACTCTAAGTTAATGGCTATTATTCAAGAAGCGCTAGACTTAAAATGTTATTGATTTTTTATAAATTAAAAGGGTTTATGATGAATGTTTTTCATAGCTCATCTATAGTGTGAGTTCGGAAAACGGTACTTTCGTTTTTGTTGTAGAATGTAATTGTACCTTTCCTATTTTCTGGACAAGTCCCTTTTCTGTTAAAGCCAATCCTATTATTCCTAGCTCCCGGCTTCGATTCTCAACATAGGGGGAGATAACGTGTAAAACAGGGGACATGGACCACCTTTATACCCCACCCCAACCATGCAAAAAGTTTGTTCATACCCCCTCCTCTCCCTCCCAAAGTAATACATTTAAAGATGAACTCTAATCTCCCGTTTTTGAACCATGTATAATACTGTGAATGAACGAATTGAACTTTAAAAATGAGGTTTTAAAACTGGATGTAAAACACCCATATAAATTTTAACAATTAAATTCTATTTTACTATCAAGGATTTTACCCAAGGCATTTGATTGAGTGATGACTCATCATTCAAGAACACACTGTCAGATCGCCTAAAATTCAATCTTGTGTCCCAGGTTGAGAACCCATGATGTAAAAGATGCATAAACAAAATAGGTTGAAGACCACGGTGCTCGGTGTTAGGATATCAGTTAAATTTAAGATGATGAGAAGGTTAATAGTAGGGTAAAGCTTAATCTGATATTCGGTTAATGGCCAGTAAGGCCCTTTTATTAGGGGCCACTTCATTCAAGTTAATAGCCACCTTCATATGGCCATGAAATTCTACGTAATTTGTTTGTATATTAAACATGACTTTATAAATAAAAAATACCTCTTACTGGACTAGTCTTTCATATCCGTACATCTTTTATTCTAATTATTATCTTCATTCTATTAATATAATGAAAGATAAATCACAGGAATATATGTAAATAATAATTTTGACACTCACATTGGTATATTGACCATTATTTAGCAATTGTGTTAACCCTTAGGAGGGTAATATCTTACAATGTACACTTGTCTAAAAATAATGTTTAAATCTTCTTTACACATGCTTAAAAATAACTAGTTTTGAAAATTTCAAATAACACTTGTGTATAAAGGCCTCGAGATTAAGAGGACAGAGACACATTTATACTTCATACGTTTAATTATTGATTAAAATTTGGTTGCCTGCTTTTTGCTGAATCCAACCACCACAAAGTAATTGCAGGTATGGGATCAAACTGTTCAATTGAAGCTTTAACATGTTTCGCTACCAGTCTATATTCTAAAACCTCTTTACTCATGCACACAGATTTGTCATCTAAGATTTGCGTAACACAACTCAAGATCCTCTCTACTTCAGCATTACTAATTGGGATAGTTAACGATATAAGAAGAATGGGTACTTTTCCGTTAGCACCACGCCACTTAGGATTTTTATTGTAGACGCATTTTTACGATGATTTCCGTTAGCGCGACCCAACTTGTGATTTTTTTTTTTTGGAGACGCATTTTTACAATGATTTTGCTGATGAAAAAATCGTTAGTTAATGTTAGTGACAGATGTTTTCTGAGTTATCGTTAAAAAATTCATGATTCTTTTTTTTTTAATTATATATCTTTAAAATTTTCCATAAGAAAAGTGACGGGAGAAGACTCCCTCTCATCGCTTCGTGATCGTTCCAATCACGTTCGATGTAGTCTGGCTGAATCAGTAAAAAACTGAATAAACATTGTGTTTCAATTAGTATTTTTCACGCAATTAGTACATTTACCTGAATCATAGGAACTGGACTCGGGGAGGACCCCCCCCCACCCACTCGTCGCTTCCCAACTCCTGACCATTCTGATCACATTCTATGTGCGCTGCCTGAATTAGTAAACGATGAAAGGAGAATTCATTTTTCCTGTAAAAACAAAATCGCAGAATGCTCATCATTTGGTAATTACCGAAGAGTATAATCCATCTAAAATTATTAAAAACAAAAAAAAACAGGGTTCAGGCATGAAACAGCACTCATTCTGCAAAATGTCAACAAACAAACAAAATGGCGTCTCGCAAATAATCAAGGATCGCACACGATTAAATACAAACAATTATGATCAAGTACAGCAACCAAAAAAGAAAATCGTAAGTGGCGTGGTGCTAATGGAAAAGTACCGAAGAATGTTTAAAATATGTTTGTAGCTTTTAAATTCGCCAGTTTTTAATTTGACCAACAACTGTTTCATATTTATTGATGGTCTAAATAAAATACTGTGCCATAACATTGTAAAATTTTCTTCACTCCACCAGTGCTCCCTGAGCAAGTGATGCCCCTGCACAACGAAATCATGCATCTGTATTTGTAGTTGTTGGGGAAGGCAAGAAAGAATGCGCTACACCGTTAAGGTTTTGGTCAAGCACGTGACTCTTTATAGGGAAGCCATGTGTTAGACATATCTGGTATTTCTTTGCTCTGGAAAGAAAGTTTTGTTTTTAGGTGTTTTTGAAAACAACGTTAACGATGTCGACTGTTAATAAAAGGTACTACCAAACGTTTAAAGCCAAATATATGAAGATGTTTAATTTTATTCAAAAATCAAGACTGGGGCCAAAATATGCTTTCTGCACGTGTTTCCGTAAAGACATAAGCATTACTCAAGATGGTAAACGCGATATTACTTTGCATTCTGAGACTGTTAAACATAAGGAGGCTTTCAAGGCTGTAGAGTCTAATCATAGTATCAAGTCTTCATTTTTTGCATTTAACGATACCTCCGTGATTAATGCTGAATGTTTATTTACATTGTTTTCGATCGAACATAATTTGCCAATGAATTGCAGCGATCATGCAGTGATGCTGTTTCGGAAAATGTTTCCTAACAGCAGTGTTTCAAAATAATATGGATCTGCAAGGAACAAAACTTCTGCAATTATAAAAGAAATGTCCGCAAAGGAATCCTCATCACTTGTTGAAACTTTAAGGTGCTATCCATTTTCAATTGCAACTGATGGAAGCAACGATATTGATTCAAAATTTTTCGATCCTTTGTGTGAAAAAATTGTGAATTGTCTTTTATCTGTGCCATCTTTGAAAGAAGATACTACTGGGTTAAATATTGGAAATCTTGTGGTAAGTGCTTTACAATCTGAAAACATTTCGATTTCTAATTGTGTTGCCTTTAGCTGTGATAATGCACCTGTTATGATAGGAAAAAACGCAGGTGTAGCAGCAGTGTTAAAGAATCATCACCAAAATACTGAAATTATGGGCTGTTCCTGCCACCTCATTAACTTACGAGCTGAAAAGAGTGCTGCGTGTTTGCCATTTAAAATCTATGAAATGTTGGTAGACATTTACTTACAAAAAAGATTTCGAAAAGAAAAGATAGGTTGAAAATTCTTCAAGAATTTCTTGACTGATATAAAAAAAAAAAGGTACTAAAACACGTTAGCACTCGTTGGTTGTCTGTTGGAAAGTGCTTAGAGCGTATTATACTCCGTGTCTCATGAAGAAAGGTTGTTTTATTTTCTGTCAGAAGATATTCATAAGGTTTTCTGTTTATTTTTCTTATACTGTGCCTATATTTTAAAAAGCAAATGCTCAACTTCAGTCTGCGGAACCTCATATTCATATGCTAAAATCTTTTCTCTTAAAATTGTACAGAGAAATGCTAGTGAAATTTGTAAAACCAAGCATCATAAAACCATGTAGTGATATTTTTGAAAGTCCACTATCATGAGAGGAGTAATCAAAAAGACGTTTATATCTTAATTGGAAATGGAACACTGAAAGTAATCCAAGATTTTAACATCCATGATAAAAATGAATTTTATGAAAACATCAGAAGCTATTTCATAGCAGCATGTGACTACATGCACAATAAATTTCCTTTTGAGTTAGAAGTGTTACATCATGTAGAGGTTACATAAATATCGAATTCTGAAAATGCATTATTTTCCAGCTTAAAATGTTTTACAGAAAAATTTCCAGTTCTTTCATTCAATAATACAGAAAATGAAGCTGTTGATGCTTTACAAACAGAATTCAGTGAGTTCCAGGCTTTCGAAGTTCCACAAACTGTGAGTAATGAAGGTAGCATTGATGCACAATGGGCAGCCATAGGTAGAATAAAAAATGATACTTGTGAATTAAAATTGAAATGACTTTCTCAGGTTATGCTGTCAATGCTTACGATCCCTCACAGTAATGCAGCATGCGAGAGAGTCTTCAATGAAGTAAAAATTAGAACAGACTTCAGGTCAACCATGTCTGATGACACATTAGAAAATTTTATTATAGTTAAATGCAGACAACATGTGAAATGTTACGAGAATGTATTTGACAAAAAATTTCTCGAAAATGCAAAATCTTGCACTACAGCATTTGTAAATTCTAAGAATTAATATTGCGTTTAATACTGTTTAATCCTCTATTATTATTAATTTAATAAATACTTAATTTCCTCATTGTGCCCTTTTTTTCATAAATTATGTATGATTTTGTTTAATTAAAAAATGGTGGCCCGCACCTGCGACTGACTACAGATTTTTCACTTCTAGAAGTTGGCACCTATGGATTTTCAAAAGAAGGAATGTTTTGGTATGTCACTCCTAATTTTACACCATTCAGCTTTTCTAAAGTACATTCAAATGAAAATTGGTTGGCAACTCTGTTGTTTAGAGCAAGGTAAAAACAATCCTCATTAAACAAGTCATTTTCTCTCTTACTTGATCATCTATCTGAATCAGCTGCTGATATACTGGGGCTAGGCTGTTCATTTGCTTTTTCAGAGCATTTGGTATGTGCGCTACTGGAAAAATGGCTATCAACAGTCTTTCTCTTTGGTCGAAGTGGCCTAAATTAGGGAAGATTTTCCTCAAAATTTGAATAGAATTTTGTTCCTGGTTTTGAACCCTTTCTGTGCAAATCTTACACCACATACCCCATGGATCATTTGCATCAATAATCAGATTCTCCATTCTATCTTTGGTGGCCTTATGTCTATTTTCCATTCTTGGCATAAATACCTTTTTTTTTTTTAACAACAAACATTTTCTACATAACCTAGGTCTGTCTGCTGTTCATCTGGAATTTGTGTTTTAGCATTATCTCACTCTTGGACCTGTTCATCAATATTTACATCTAAAGCACTATGGATGGGGTTTCCATTACCATCAATTGGAATCCTAGAAAAAAGAAAATTAAGTTTATACTTTAAATTCAGGGCTCAATTTCGAAAAAAAAAAAAAAAAAAATGCAGGAGCCCTAATATTATGATAAATCGATTAAAAAATCAAATGGCTGCAAAAGAATCGATAAATCATATCAATTGTTTATGTCCATTTTTCTGGACAACAAAATTTATGACTTTAATCAAAAATTCATTCTTTTTTCATGAAAGTGTCTATTTAGGGGTTCTGGCTAATATTTAAATAATTGCCAAAAATGAAATACTGGAACTAGGCTCCCACCCAACTTAAGCCCTGCTTAAATTTATAATTCAAACTTTTAACACGTAAAATATGTTAAAATAACAAATATTGACTAAATGAGGTTTTGATTCTGGTCACTGTCTCTACTTTTTTGCTTGTTTATTCAATACTACATTAATGTGTGAAAAGCTACAAATTTCACATGGTGAAATCATGAAAAAATAGTTGTTCTGTGGTAGAAAATGAAGAGGTCTGCATGCAATTAGTGGCGGATCTACCGGGGGGGGGGGATTAGGGAAATCTGTAAAAATGCGGTGGAAATGGGAGAGGGCTACTTGTTTGTTAAAGTTTATTATGTATGTCAAATTTTACAAGATAGTCAGTGGCTGTGTATTGCATAATAAAATTGAAGAAAATATATTCAAGTATATTTTTTTTCCATTTGATACTCTCACCTTGTTTGGCCCATAATTACCCTTGCAGTATAGAAACACAACCATCCATCCATTTGATATTCACCTCACACTTATCACATTTGCGGGTTGGGATTGTATGCTATATAAACAAGCCTTAATGTGTACCTCATAATCTAGGGAGCTCCCTGTTGATAACGTATTTGGCAATCATGCAAATGATCCAATTTTTACTCCAATCCCTAAACTACAAAGACAGCATGATTTTAGTAGTTATTGAACCATAAAACACAACAGAGTGGACTTAGCTATCCTACCACACAATCCAGTAGTCATGAAACAGAGAATTGTAAGTGAACCATTGTAATCTAGAAGACAAGGTATGCTGTTCTTATGATTTTAATGTTCATCTATTGTACTTTCAGGAGTTACAGGATATTCGTAAGTCTGGAATGAAGTTGTTTAGGGACATTCAAGTGGATGATACTAATATATTAACTTGGCAAGGATTAATTGTCCCCGTAAGTATGTTTTATTGTTTAAAATCATAGCTTGTGCTCATTGTAGGACAACAAATATTCATGTCGTGATGATTCTTTTTTATATAAATTAACATTTATGAGCAGATTAAAAAAAATAATACAATGCAACTAGGATAATTCAGACTTTCCCCAGTGTCCATTAAATCTAAAATCAATTGCATGGAACGTTTCTAATTCACACTAAGTTTATCACGCATAATTCACGCTAAGGTCCTTCAGCTTTGAATTCACTAAATTTGACTATATTTCGTCAATGTTCTTGACCGTTCATTTAAGAATATTTATGCTTTAAGATACAATTAAAGACTTAAGGAGCACCATTTTAAACCAGGTTGCCTTTTCATGGCCACAGTTGTTTACTTTTTCGCAATTAGGTATCACCATGGTGAAATTAGCTTTTCTCATTAACGTCCCCCACCCCCTCTGATTTAAAAAGCATGAATTTTACATTGGCATCACATGCCTTCCAACTTGTACAACAGATTTTGGATAATTTTTAAATTGTACAGTTCTGTGAGGTTGTATGATTTCGAAAAAATGTATTATCGAATCGTAAAATACGATTTTATATAATTTTTGTTTTTAGAAACAAAACAAAATCTTCAGATCCTGATGCATGTATTTTTGCAGTGAGAGCATGTATTTTTGCAATGATAGATAAGCAATTTCTGACGATCATCCAATTATGAATACTTTTAAAAAAAACTCATCAATGATTTTGGTCTTCATATTTATCTTGATGTTCCCGTAGTTTTTCATGGCTTGCGGTATATTTTTAATAATTTAATTCGATGTATTTTAATTTTTGCATGATAAAAAGATATATATATACAGTGAAACTTCTCAATAGTGGACACTGACGGGGAACGGAAAAGTGTCCGTTATTGGGGGAGAATACGTAAAAATTTTCATTTGAAATTTAACATTTATGAAGCTTGATTTAATTAACTATAGGAAATAAATATATACTAGCAGTACATATTACGTTTATAAATAACACTCACCTTTTACAACGATCTCTCTGTTTAATTATCCATTTCATTTATTGTACAGCATTACAAATTTATTTTGAAAAGAAAAGTCTGAAACTTTGGTTTGCTTTTTATACATTTTTACAATTTTCCCTTCCACGTGAATTCCTAATTCAGATGCATTTTTTAGACTATCTGGATCATTCTCTTGTAAAAAATACCTTTTTAATTTACTAATGCATTAAATGGCTTCTTTCTTAGACACTATTTTCATAATATTTTCTTCGCTTTCAGCAATTTCTAGCTCCTTATCCAGTTCTGTATTGTAGTTTCTGACATTATCAATTAGGTCATCAATGTTAATGGATTGATTTTCAGTTGATAATTGTTCACCTATTAACGTGTAATCTTCATAAGATTCAAGGAAGATTTTCATAATGTCATCATCAACAGTTTCTGTAGTGGCTTTGTTGGTGATGGAAATTCCTGCTTTTATAAAACAAGCGCCTACAGTTACAGCTGCGATTTTTTACTGAAGAGCAAATCCACAATATTGCGTCTAAGATACTTACACTGCTTGAAAGAGAGCTTGGTGATTTAGTGTCTTCCATTTTTGCTAAATGGTGTCTTACAATGCAATGACGGTAGTAAGTTTTGAAGCATTTTATTATGCCTTGGTCCAAGAGCTGGCCAACAGAAGTCGTGTTTGGAGGAAGAAAAATTAATTTGACATTTTCCAAAGCAATGTCAGGATGAGAAGAAGCATTATCTAAAATTAAAATCACTTCTCTTTTTTCCCTCTGCATTTTTCTATCAAAGCCTAACAACCACTCAACCATTAAATCTTTGTTCATCCGCGATTTTTTATTTGCCCGACATTGTACGTCCAATGCATTAACATTAACCCTTTAAAACATCGTGGTTTCATAGCTTTAACTATGATCAGAGGTCTTTGAAATTCACCTATCATATTCACACATAATATAACAGTTAGCCTTTCTTTGGAAATTTCTTTGCCTTTCAGACTCATACTTTTCTCCGGAAGCGCTCGAAAGAGGCCAGATTCATCACAGTTGAAAATGTTCTTATCATCATAACCTTTGAAAAGATCCTTAACTTTCATTTTCCAGTCAAAAACAATTTCGTTGTCAACAGACGAGTTTTCACCGCATACATTTTTATAAGAAATGTTGTGTCGGGCTCGAAATTTATCCACTCAACCACCCAAAGCTTTGAAATTAGAAAATCCTTTTGCACAGTGTTCAATGCTTTCTGCCTAATTGAAGTTCTAGACAAAGAATCTTCTTCAACCTAGCACGGCTAAACCATTCAAATGTTAAGGTATCCACAGCTAATCCTTCAAGGCCCAAGTTTTCAGTCCTTTTCCTGACAGCCCATAGCACAATCTTCGGATGTGAAATGTACTTGCAGCTTAAAATGTGTCGTTTATCGTACTGTTAACCCATGACTGTAGCCATGATTTTATTTCAGAGGTGGATAGTGGAGTCAAAAAACTGTACTGCATGTATTGATACAATCACATCATGCAAGTTCATGGCCAAGGCCCATTAAAAATTTCCCCGGTGATCCTTAAGACCCCATCTGGATATCGACATGAGTTAACCAAAATTTAGCTCCAGTGATTTTTTTTTTAGTGATGCACAATTAAGAGATGTTTTAGTCGATTGTCTTGATTATTTGAGCATCTCGAAACCTCTTTATGGTCTTTACATTCGACTTGATGTATTGCATAACCCTAAATAAAAAAAATATGTACATAAAATTTTGACTTACTTACATGCGATGTTTGGCCAGTGTTTGTTTTATATGACAAAACAAAATTGTATTTGCATCTTTATCAGCCATGCTTTTTAATGTAAATACTATATTTATCGTGTATTTCTACAACAAAAGCAATTTGAATATTTTTATGACTTTAAGAATAAATGTAGCTTAAAATGGGGGTCCTGATTTTGAGTCACTCGATGCCTGTATACCATAATGTGCATCATTTTCTATGATTCTCATATAAAATCGGCACAAAAGTAGTAGGTAGATAGCTTTTAGTTATGTACGTGCGATGAATTCAAAAATGAATTTGTGTTTATTACAAAACAAAAGAAATAAAACTAAATATTCGTAAAAATAAAACAAGTGCATGTCGTTTGGATTTCGTTAAATTGGAGTTCTATTCTGTAGGCTGTCTAAAACCTTTATAATGATTCTATAAACAAAACTCTTACTTGGATATCAGAAAATGTTGTTAGATATATTTACTCACCAAATTGCCACTGCCATGTGTTCATGCGCAGTGTGGTTGGACAGCTGATTCATGATTGCAATTGAACATCGCAGTTGTTAAATTTAATGACAAATTGTTGGCTTAGGTGTAAATTTGAATCAATTGCGACTCTTTCAATTGTAAAAACATTTCGTGCCCTGCTGTGACGCAGTGTGGTAATGCGTTCGCTTAGTGTGTTGTTAATCCGGGTAAAGAACGCTTACTCAGAGATCTCATGAAGATCGCACTGCTCACTGCAGTCCAGGGTTTGGTTCCCTAGGCCTGGAGAGATTCGGATTCCTCGAAAAACAGCAGGTTCCGGCACAGCATGACCATCATAGTTTTTGAGCCATAAAGCCACAAACAAACGTTTGTTATGTTTTGTAATCACCCATCAGTAATCCACTGTCGTCTGGGTTTTGGCTCCGAATGGTGCTCTCCTTTTTCTATTCATGCATTAAAAGGTAGTTCCTGGTGCAATGTTCAAAAAGGGTATTCTGTAATCATGAATGTTGTCTTTAATGAAAAAAAAAAAATGTACATTAAAATGCTGTCTAGTTGAATATGGTAATTTGGTGTCAGTTTTTCATTTACCCCCTATTTGCATTGTTCTGCAGGATAGTGCCCCGTACAACAAAGGCGCATTTAGAATAGAAATAAACTTTCCAGCAGAGTATCCTTTCAAGCCTCCGAAGATCACTTTCAGGACTAAGATTTATCATCCAAATATAGATGAAAAGGGACAAGTGTGTTTACCCATCATTAGTGCTGAGAATTGGAAGCCCGCAACAAAAACCGATCAAGGTAAGTACCTTTTACGTTGACTCGAGTAGGGCATTAACTTTTTGGGGAGAGGCTCAAAAGTTTGTGCATTATAGGATTGTGCAATATTGCAGGATCCCCCCCCCACACACACACACAAAAGGTTGTGTGTTTACTATTGGGATGTTTCTAATAGTAAAAAATATTTGCTGTATTCTTTCTTTTACTGATTGTCTTGAATTTTTTCTTTCTTCGATAAACGTATGGGTGTGTGCAAGGTGGTTGAGTGTGGGTTTTAAGCCCCCACCCCACTTGCGATTTATCTGCATGTAGTTTTGATTAGGCCCCATTAAAGCATCTTCTCCTTCAACCATTAACGAATGTGCTTCAAGATCTTTACGACACCTTTTCCAGTCTTTGTTATGCCGACTCCTATTTCTGATCCTAATTTAACAAAACTCACCACTGCCCAATCTTTGTAGAATGTTAAGCTTCTGTTTTAATGTACACACAACACATTTTCTTTTTTTATTAGTAGCCATTATCACTTTAAACTATAACCTGCACTTTTAGAAAGATTGTGGAGTAACGAACAGTATGGGACGTAAGCTGTCAATTGATGCCGTTAGCTTTAGTTTGAACGGTCAGGTATCCAAAGTCAGATATGAGGGGTTCTACTGTATATGGTAAATTTAAATTTTTGGTTCCCAGGTTTAAATTTATTGTTGAAAATGCCCCTCAAAATAAATCAATAATTATTGATTGGTGGCATGACCTAAATGACCAGTTATGCATGCTTGAAATAAATGAAAAATGCAAACAAAGGATATTTGAATAAAGTAAAACACATGATGTATTAGAAATTTCTGAATTGATTCAGCCACAATCTCCCTTTAGTTTTCCTTACGAAACAATACAGAGTTTCACCAGGAGATTCCATAACAAACAGTTATTTCGACACTGGCGTAAGGTTTAAAAACACGACGTTTCGGGAGCCAACTGCTCCCTTTGTCAAGTGAAGGCAGAATGAAGAGTTCGTGAAAGTCCTAAGCTTATATACCCGCATGTTGGGAATCCCCATAGACAGACGGGAAGATCGATACGTCTACGAGGGAAGGAGCATATGCGTGCGGTAGCTAGGGGAGACGATTCAAGCCAGTTGGCTGAACATGTCTTCAGGGAGGGTCACGAACCAGATTGGCATTCGATGAAAGTATTACATCAGAATGTGACGAATCTGGGGAGTAGACTTTTTCTGGAATCATGGGAAACCTACGGTTTGAGGAGTCGTGCAATAAACATCGCAAAACCTCTACCAGAACCTTACAGGATTTTTGCAAAACCTCGAGTTGGGGGTGTTCATCTGACATCGTCGGGTGCGGGGGCTTTCCCGGCGAGGGTTTCCCCAGCTGGAAATGCTCCGCACCAAATGGCGTCAGATGGGGATTCCCAACATGCGGGTATATAAGCTTAGGACTTTCACGAACTCTTCATTCTGCCTTCACTTGACAAAGGGAGCAGTTGGCTCCCGAAACGTCATGTTTTAACCTTACGCCAGTGTTGAAATAACTGTTTTAGTTTTCCTGTTTAAGAACATGGGTACGAAAAAAAAAAACACACATCACTGTGCAGCTTAGTGTTCGAAATGTCAAAACATAAACTGTGATCACTCACCAGTTTAGTTGCAGTCTGTGTGTGGGTGATTCCTTTCTTTTTAGGCCCCATATGTTAAAGAACTTGAATATTTTTTTTTAAAAAAACGAAGCTTTGAGGTATAATCCCTCATTAGCAAATACTGACTAATCAGGAAAATTTTGCTTGCGATGGAGGGCGATATTATTATGGAAGTGATTGTTGTTTTTCCAATAGGATTTTTATCTGACTGTAAAAATGGGGTGACTGTGTTTGAGGGATGTCCTTTAAGTTCAGTTGTTTGCTTGTGTATTTTATAGCCATAATAATGTATTTTTCTGTCGTATACTTTTGTTTTTCATAGTTATTCAAGCTCTGGTTGCCCTGGTGAATGATCCTGAACCTGAACACCCATTGCGTGCTGACTTAGGAGAAGAATATAGCAAAGACAGGAAGAAATTCTTCAAAAATGCGGAAGAGTTCACAAAGAAATTCTCCGAAAAGCGACCTCCTGATTAAATTCGTCCATACATAACCGAGATTTTGTGGGGCCCACCATCGTTTTGATTAGATCGTAATGCACCACCGACATTAGCATGAACAAGAACTTTCACCTATCACTGAAATTTAATGCAATCATGTATGACTTCATTTTAGAACTATCAAAATTAGTTAACGTGCATTCTAATATAAGACGTTGCAGTCTAGAAAACTTTACCCAGCTTCAAATTGAAAGATTTGTACATTTTTCTTTCTTTTCTTTTTTTTTTTTTTCTCTATTATTATTAAGTTGGGTTTTTATATGTCGGTTTTCCTTTTTCTACTGACTTTTTTTTCCTTGTAATGATTGTACATTGTCTGGAAAATAAGATTCCTATATATTTGGTTTATTAACACTATTGGAATGTTTGAACATATATTTCTCGTTCCTCTTTTGTATTAGGCATATTGTGATGTTTTGCAGTAGTGAATTTTCATATGGCGTTCAACATTAGGAACTTTGTTCAAAAAAGCTATCAAGAATTAACTCGCTCAACTATTAGATCAGAAAACCATTTCTGTTAACTTAGGCTGCTTTTTGAAGCAAAACACAAAGCAAAAGGTGGTGGGACAGGCATGCTTTTACAGCTTGCCAATTAAAAATTGTCACTCATTATTTTGGACTCGGTGACAAGTTAAGTTGCATTCATGACATCCTTTAATTTCAACCATCTTGTAAAAACTATGTAAAAAAATTAATTTTTGTGCAGCATTGGTTAATGGCGTTTATTGTCAATCCTAACTTTGTTTTTGCAATACTCTCTTCCTTTTATGTAATTAAGAATTTGTTCATTACTGGCCCCCATACTAGTACTTTAATATTTCATTAGCTTGTATGTAAAAACTTGTTTTTCTAAATAAATAATGTGGTGATTACTTTCAATTGTGTGTCAACTCATTTTGTCTTCATAATCTTTCAGTAAGTCATTACTATTTGGATTAAAGCACACTACTGTAACTTTTCACCTCCAAATCTTAGTAGCTAACATTCCATTGGCATTTATGTCTAGTTTACATCTGCTAGTGCAACACGGCATGTTCGTTGCACCGTAAAATATATTTTCTGATTTCTTGATCGAGTTGAAGCCTTGACCATCTACATTTATGCACTAGTTTTAACAAGTTAGTTCATATGTACGTTGTACTTACTGTTATGTATATACAGGGTGCAAACTAAAGTCGGGGAAATATCTATAGAGATGTGGTAGTTAGGTACTGATGTAGAAAAGTGCCTATGTACTAGTAGATTAACTTCTGTGCCCCTTGTGACCAAATTCAGAAGTTATGAAATGGAAATCAGAAAGTAAGAGATGCAGCAAAAATATCAATTGCAAAATTATTCATTGTCATTTAGTATAAAATGACACGTACACAGGTAGGTTAACTGCAAGGCTGTACCCTCTTGGGATCTATAGTAAGTCAAGCGACAGTAAAACTAGGGAATGCAGACATCCCTTTCATTGATTTTAAAAGCCAAATTTCATCGTTTTTGTTTATTAAATGGTAGATTTGGATGAACAAACTACCTTGTTAAACCTCAGATTGAATATTGGAAATATTTCAAGATAGGAAAAGGTGTTGACGTTATTCTTACTAGACAGCATGTTTCATCTGTCGATTGGAGAGAGATCTCCTACGTGTGGTACCTGTAATGAGCCTTTTAATGTTTCGTATGTATGTAAAAAACTTTGACCTGTAGTATTTGCATTTGGAGGAAATAACAGACTTGAAGAACGTTTTATGCGATTTTTTGACAATATATTTAGTTTTTTATCTGGTAATTGGTATTTACAAAAGGATCCGATTATATCAACTTGCTTTTTGAACATACTCTACTATACAGCTAATTTGCTTCGAAGTGGCCACCAATAATGGCTACAATGCACATTGTAGAGCATGTAACAATACCTTAAATTTGGTATACAGGTAGTTCTTTAAGAATTCCTACTTTATGCATTTTGGGCTTTTCAGTGTTGAGACGATGTGTCAAGATTCAGACTATGATAGTTATTTCAACCTGAACTTCCTTCTCAATATCATCCCATACTAAAAGTTTTAATCTTCAAATATAACTTCTATTTTGACCAGGTTGCTACTGCGGTATTTAAAATGCTTTAACCCTACCCACTTAATTAAAGCAACATGAGGACCAATGTTTAAAGAATTTAATAAAAAAAAAGTAATTTAATATTTTAGTTGCAACAAGAATTACAATTTCCACCTGAAACAAAATTAGGGATTAACATGAAAGATGTGTGGAAGAAACTGCCTTTAGTTTTTCTGAATTTTGGTGTGTTCCAAGCACCAGTAAGGATTATGCAACAGAACACATAAGCGATCTTTTGACAACAGACTGGGAATAAAATTCTCCACAATTGATGAAAATTATATTCTTTCTTGAAGCACAAATTAAGACTTCTTAGAAGTTGAAAAGCAAAAGACATCTGAACTACATTAGATTTTGTGCTGTGTCTTTTAAGTTGTAATGTATCGGGTCTTAGCCTGACGACAGTATTACAATTTCAGTAAATTAAAAACCATACAGGATTTTTTTTTTCAATCTGTCACTTTAAAACAAAACCAAGTTTCTCCAGGGGATTCTGCAAAGTCGCGTCTGGCAGTGTCCCTTCTCCGCAATGGGAAAATATATTGATACACTGCACAGACTCCAAATTTTGAAGCTTCTGCGCGTTTTCTTAGGGGGTGATATAAGAATTGCGGAAACATCCTGCGACTTTGATCGTAACTTAAAATAGTAAGTTCCAGTTTCCTTGTTGCATACGACCACCCGTCGAAAACATTGCACATTAATCAGGAAACCATGTTCAACCCTAAAGTTCCAAAAAATACCACCATCCGGCATTGTCACCAAAATGAATCGGCAGAATTGAACGTCGCAAATCATGCGGTCCCAGATCTCCAGAGCTTTCCGAGATGATTTTAGGGGTTGATGAAATGTGTCCAGAGAACACTTATCCCATCTTCCGTTCCTCCCATTCATGAGCCTTCGTTGTTTCTCTGTGTCAATTGATTACACAATTCACAACGGCTTAGGTGGGATCCGCAAGAAATTGCCAACCAGCGACTATTTTACTTTTAGTGTAATGGGGCATTCTCGCTGAACGTAGGACGAGAAGGCACGCCCTAATTTATAAATAGACAAGCTGGGCAAGTGACCACGACGCCAAATTTTAAAAGGTGGCGGACTTCTATTTTTAATTGCCATCTCTGTGCCACAGAATTCCGAGCATTCATCCTTCCCACCACCTTCCATTTGTCTTGATTTCAATTTCTGGAAAATTATGGCAAATAGAAACCTTCCACTTCACATAAACATCGGAAAAATAAATTCACTCATCCAAAAAAAACCTGTTCCTAAGAACATCATTTTATCTTATAATAATGCACATAAAATAATCATTAATACTCCCTCCCGTACTCTGTGATTTGTTGTAGAAAATTCTTTTCTTCAGTGGCTAGTTTAACTTTGAAAGCCAGGTAGGAGGTACCTCTCTCTTTTTAAAAACAAGGATCCCTCGCCCTCTATATCTGGGAACGAGAGAGTGGCGTTACTTAGATTATTCTTGCTCCAAAGGAATGCTTTGGGAAGAATTATCGTTCCCGCATTTTCCTTTTGTTCGCGAAAGCCCGCTTACGAGCCCCAAGTATTAACGGGACACATCTTCGTTCCAGAAAATACAGCAGCGAAAGCCTCTATGTGCGCGAACATGTTAAAAAGTATTTGAATTTAAGTTTATATTAAATAAATTTAATTGAATTAAATATAATAACAGTTTTTATTATAGATATATTATCTTATTTTAATATTTATCCCGGAACGTGTATCATAAATGTTGACCTATCTGGACTTCGTACAGATTCAGTGCTCATTCAGGATGTTCCACATAGCGCCGTGTTGTTAATCCACATGCGTCAATGATTGCTCTGGTACTAGTGTGGAGATTAGGGAGCACCATGATAAACAGGTGAGCCAATTCCCTTTCTTAGCTATGATAAAGAATCGGTGCAGTAGTGGTTCAATAATTGTCATGCTGATTTTTGTATCGATGGATGGCGCTACTAACTACGGGCCTAAGAAACGAAACTTTCTAGTTATATCCGTCTGTAATATTTTTTAGCGGTGTTTTGTCTTGTTTAAATTGCTTGCTATGTTATAATTTCCCGTTTTCCGACATTTCCTTATGTTTTAACTTGTTTTTATTTGTCATTCATGAATTGTGTTTAAAAGAAAATGTTGCGTTCCGAATTGCGCTTCAGGTTACATATCAGATGATTAATCTGTAGCTTTATTTAAAATTCCCGAAGACGAAAAAATAATTGAAAAACGGAGGAAGTCAATCGCTCGTAAAGATCGTATACTTACGCAAAAAGACCATGTGTGTGAAAAACACTTTTTGAAAGATGCAGTGATAAAAATTGACTTTTTTTTTTTTGTTCGTTTCGTAAAATTTTTTATGGTTGTGAAATTGAACTTTGTGTATGTTAGTTTCAGAAAAATTCAGTTATTCGCTTTTCTTATAAAAAATTTGTTAGTCCCATTTTTTGGCAGTTTTAATAATTGTAATAATCTCAAGCTAGGCAATACTTGTATAATATATAAATTATTCAATTTTTTTTTTTTTATCTATGCTGTTCAGTGTATATGATGGACCATCTGAACTAATTGCTTAACGTAACTGGACTGAGATACAATTTACACACACCAAGTTTTTGGAGATTCGAACTGAATTCCCACCAGGGTGTCTACTAAAAATAATAAACCCATTTCCTTAACTATTTTTATATATTTCTTGATCTTGCAAAAGTTTCTCGACCTTCCTTTTTACGCTTAACAAAATGGCTATATAAAAAGTAGCTGAAAAGCCCTAACTATTGCCAAAGTATGACAAAAATACCTGGAAATCACTAAAAAATTTCAAATACTAACAAAAATAGCTGAATACAACTAAATTAGTAAAAAATCGTTAACATAACATACGAAAATTACAATTCAAATTACGCGTAAAAAAAAAACCCTGCGTAATTTTGATTTACATCAATTTAGTGATCTTTTTCCTATTTCTTCACCTTTCCTTGACTTCCATGACCAGACACCCTGCCTACTCGCATCGAAATAAATTCCCTGACCACCGACGCAAGCAACTTTCAACTAAACTTGGACTGCAGGAAAGATGACGTCACATTTGTGAGAGATCTAGCTATTCAAAATTGAAAGTAAGGTTTTCCAGGTTTCACCCAAGAATCACCTTTCCCTGACCTTTAGGGACAATTGCAGGTTCTCAAGATGCATGGGAACCCCGAGTGATGATGACTGAACGAAGTTTCATACAATGGGTTAACAAACTATACCTTTCCACACGACAGCATTGCAAAAAAGTTTTTCATTTTGAGAAGCACCACTGCTCCTAAAATTCTGATATTGAGGGGCAGTTTTACGACATTTTCTGCAACAAAACCAACAAGTTTAAAGAGAAAATTAATATTTAATATGTGTGTTTAAAAAGTGCTGAACGATGACTTCAGTTACAAACTCTTACGACAGCTTTTACAGACGAAGTAATTTGCAAAACAGAAGAACTGTTGTGTCAGATTCTGAAATTAAACGCTGCCAAGCAGATTCTCATGAGAATTCGTGCATATATCATGATGGTATACATAAGAAATATAATTTATTTCATGGGAGTCCATGGTGAGAACTTGGAGATGGTCCATTTTTGAAGTTACACTATGCCCTGGGTTAAAAGTTAGGAGCAGAACGTTGAGCATTAATGGCGCTTAACGATTTTTCTTCAGTTGCCGAAACGTTTTACTTAGGTGCAATTTAAAAAAAAAAAAAATGTCGAGATAAACTCTGAAAGTTCATATAAAGGTGCCTTTTAATGAAACTGACACTATTTCATATTCTGCCCGTGAGTAGCAGGGCCGTAGTCAGGAGCGATAACCACCCAAAAAGTTAAATTAAAATTCGCAGAAAACGTTTCCGGTATTTACGAGAAATTTTATGCTAAAATAAACAAATGCAATTTCGTTGATCCCGCTCCCTACATGCAACAGAAAATCGCCGAGTATCACGGTGGTGGTACGATTACCTTATGTACATTATGATAAGATAAAATAACGATGTTTTTCCATATTTATTTTATTTGACAACGGAAATTTTATTCCCAGTTTTTATTTTGTGAGGGAGCTTCTTTTCGACATTTTCCAGAATTTCAAGTTGAGACAAAAACGGGAGAAGTTTTCGTGAGGAGGGCGGATCGACCTAATTCTAGAAACTTCACTACCGATTTCGTTTTACGTAGCCTTCGTGACTGAGAATTGATAACAAACTTGATAACTAATTGATAGCAAACTTAAAAATTGAAAATGAGCGTGAAGCCAAAGAATATCGCTGAACGTAGACAATCCCTAAAAAACTTCTTTAGAGATAGAAAATGCTACGTTGAGACGCTAGGGGGAGGGAAGTGAGATATCGTAGTTGGCCAGAGCCTACTAGATTGTAGACCATGGTTTCCTCCTTAACGAAAGTAACAATGATTTTTCGAAGTGCGTTCGTGAGATTGGCAAAAGGAAAAATAAAGGATTGAGCAATCGAAATTTGCATTATATAAACAATAAAAATTGAAAAAGTTAGGTGCCAAAAATAACGACTGGGTCTAAAATCTTGGTCGTCAAAACAAAATTTATAGGTGCAAAATATGACTAAAAGGGGCGGCTCGAGGTAAGATTAACCCAAGGACGGATTGCTTTTTGGCGCCCCCTCCGGCGAAAATCGAAGGTTTTCACAAATGCACAGTGAGCCATATGCTTTATAAAAGTGTTCGAAAGTCTGAAGGAATTTCTCTAAAAATTTCTCCAAACTTGTCTCTTTTTAAACAGATTTTCTACTATTGGGTTAGTTAAAAAAATTTAAACTTGACTTCAGTTTGGCCCCCCCATCCAAACGGGGCCCCGGGCGGCCCTTAAACCGCTCCTGCGACTGACGACCGTTAATTTCGAGCCCTGGACACGCGACTACAGAAAGACGGGTTTCCGATCCTCTCCAACGAAAAGGCGCCGAAGGTGGTCACGTGGTATGAAAGCGGAAGGGAAGGACATAATGTTTGTTTTTTGGTTTTACGGCTCAAAGACTACAGTGGTCATGCTGCGCCGGGACCTACTGTTTTCCGAGGAATCCGAACCTCTTAAGGCCTAGGGAACCAAACCCCGGACTACAGTGAGCAGTGCGATCTTTATGAGATCTCTGAGTAAGCGTTCTTTTTGCACTGCTGGAAGGCAGACAAGTAAATGGCGTATGCAGTACGGATGACAATTAATGGGAAGGAATTTAATAGCGAAGTTTCAATGTTTGCATTAAAATTTTTTTTTTTTTTTTGTGAATGTTTGGAGTTATTTTTTTGCATTGCAAAATTTTTGACGCAATTTGTGAAAATGTATCGTCTTGCATACGTTTTGAACCGCAAACTGCGATGCGATACCGCTTCTTTCCAACGCTGGCACATGACCAAACTTATTAGGAACCAAACATATGACAACCATCTCATAGCTCTGAAGTGAGGTCATGGGCTCACCTGGACGGCAAAGTGAAATATACTGCTTGGTGGCCAGTTGATTAAATTTTAATTGGATAAATTGATTAACTAGGCGTAGGAGAAGGAATAGCTCCCCATATACACTTGCAGAATGTTCTTTACAGTCAGTTTGTGTTATGCAGCACAAGAATGGCCAAGGTTATGTTGAGACACAAGTTCTTCCAGGAATCAATCTGTTGCCCAGAGAATAAGAACATCATAACCTGAAAAATGGTTGTTTACAGTGTTCCAACAAAAAAAAAAGGCGGTTGTACAGTGGTACTATTAAAATCAAACCCAGGTTTATGACACAATTAGGGTTCCCACTGACAATGAAGAGAAAAAATCCCCGACTCTGCCAACAGAACTCCACAACCAGTCACAAACAAAACTTTCGACTGAACTTTGGTTTCGGAAAAAATAGCTTCATGTTTGCGTGAAATTTAGATATTCAGAACATAAATTACGAAGGTTTTCCTCCCGACTTTTAGAGACGATGTCAAATTCCTCATCAGAGAATCTGTTCCAGCCGAGTGGAAACCCTACACAATAGACATGTTACTTCTATGCCATTTACAGATATTAAGATTCAAACTAGTCAACGCAGTACTGGCCTAAACGTATAAATTATATGTGCCACTTCAGTTTTTTATATTTTAAGCTGTTTATACATGAGGAAAATTGGTCTTTGTCCTCCAGATTTAATTTAGCCCCTTTCCAACTTTACTTCATAGCATCGAATAGTCGTTTTTTAATGTATAGTATCTTCCATTTAAAAAGTTTGTATTTTATCCACACAAAGACAAACAGTTTTCCTAAGAAATCCTGACTGGTTGCCTAGAACAGTGACATGCAAACAGTGGGTCGCGAAAAAAATTTTGTGGGTCGTCAAATTCGAAGAAATTTATTTGACAATAAAAAATATAAGGCTTTTCTTCCACAAGCATCAGGTACCAATAAAATAGTGAAATGAGATGCATGCTACACACATTGCAATATTCTACTAATGGTTGTTAACTTTATATCTATAATATATATAATGTTTTATTTAATGTATTTGCTTTACTCCGTTAAAAATGCTTCTATTATGCAAAATGTGGCGGCAGCAGACAGGGAGTCGCAGATCTTTTGGTTCCTACAAAACGGGGGGGGTCGAGTCTTGAAAAAAGGTTGTGAACCACTGACCTAAGGGACTAAACCCTGGTTACGGTGTTTAGAAAACGGAATGTGTTCAACGGTACCACTGGAATCAAGCACAGGATAATGGCACAATAGCTGAATATGTTACATCTATATGCCGCTGAAGAAGAAATCCACAATTTAACAGTAAAATCACAAACACTTATATGTTGGTATCTGGGTAATTTTATTTTCAACATTCTATTTCTCTGTTAATTACAAACTGGGTTTCCAGCATTCAAAGTCTTAATTTTAATTACAAACAAGCCATTCAATTTCAAAGTGTGCATATTTACAATAATTTATCTATTTTTTTACAATAAACTAAATTATACTTTATTGCAAAATTAAGTAGCAAAAACCATCTAAAGCAAAATCAATTTCAGGAAGAGGCTACATTGAAAAGATAAACTGAATAAGTTCACATGAAGGATAAAAATTCGACCAGCAAAAATTAATTTTGAAAACTAATGACACTCAAAGAAGCCACGCAATATACAACTTATCAAAGAAAAATTAGGGGGAAGGGGGAGTAAGTAAGGCAAAAAGGTAGATCCAAATGTGATTAACCTCAGTCGATACCGGCCAACTTGTACATTTGTTTTTTTCTATACAATGTATGACTTTCTTTACATAACTGTACAAACCTACCCAAGTGTGTGTGTGTTTTTTTTCAAACATGGATGCTTTTAAAAAACAATCTGCGATTGATTTGTAAAATGGCAACAAGTAGTCCAATTTTCACATTCTATTCACACCCAAAACAAAGTGTACCAGTTGACCAATATATTAATGATGAGAGGTTGGATGTTGAAATGCATTGCAAATACACAATTGTTTTTTACACTTAAATGCAAGAAATTGGGAAAACTTAATTTTAAGAAAATAGGTTTTGGGGCTCACGGTTTGTTGTATTTTGTGAAATGATCCACAGTTTAAAGGTGAGGGAAAAGGAAATCCGATTTTGACAGAAATGTTGAGAACCCCAGCAGTGAATTTTGATTCATACGAATGCCTACAACTATAACAGTTTTTCATTGGAATCTGTTCACAACACTACATAACCTTGCAATCAGCAGGTCTAATCTGTCAGTTTTGACCATATTATATATATTTTTTTTTTCCATGCCACCTTCCAGAGCACCAATGGCTCCCTCGACGCATGAAGCTGTTTTGTCATCAACAGCGAATGGGTTCGTTTTATCCCATAGTTGTTCTGGAGTACAATCATTCTGAGTAGAATATCCCAGGAATTCCAGCAGCTTCCTCAATACCTGCAAAAACATAAACTGACAATATATATTTTAAATACTATTTTTACCACTAAATTTAAATATAAAGAACTTCACATAAGTTTGTGTACATAAATGCTATTCCTATGCAGTACCACTACCACAAAGTTTTATTAAGGGGTCATAGGAACTTTCACAATATATATATATATTATCGCTTCGAAAATCTTTTTTTAAACTATTAGAAGTATTTATTTAGAAACAAACCGGGGCAAAATCCGTTTATTATCAGACTTGCAGTGATGAAAACGTTACATTTCGTGCATTTTTAAGTGCTCGTAAAACTGCATGTAAAGTGGATTTTCTCAGAACTTTAAAAAAAAAAAAAAAATTGTGTACATGGTAACTTGCCAACTGGTTATTATAATTGAATAAAATTTTCCAGAAAACTTTATTATATGGCACTTTACGGTCTGTATCTGCTTTTTGCCATTTTTATTTATAAGTTATTAATTATGGACAAAATAGGGTCTTAAAAATATGCATAAAAAATCATTTAAGGAAAAAATATTCCTAATTTTTACAATTACTGGGTTTTTTTTTTGTTCTTTTAGGCAGGGTATGAATATATGATATGTGAATATTTGAGCCCATGAGCAACATTCTAGCAGCAAAATTTAAGTTGCAATTCTGTGCAGTCTGTTGCCATGTAATATTCAATTCATAAATCATATTTAATATTTTGTAAACTTCAGATTTTGGCATTTAAAAATATTTTTGGTCATGTGTATACTGTATACGTAATAAATTGTTATTGTTGATCAAAAAATTTTTTAATTAGATTTATATTTACTGAGAAAACTAAAGTTAAAAAAACAAATTTCTGTATTTTGGGGAATTTAAAGGTCCTATGACCCCTAACGAACAGCAAAGGTCAAGCTGTACTAAACAATGCATATATTTATACATACACAATTTTGATAAAAACACAGAAATTTATGGAGTAAAATAGTAAAACTGTATAATAAAATCTCATACAGTGTGGTAGAAGTCAACGTCCAACAAAAATTTTAAATAAATAGCTTCTGACGTTTGCATTAAATAAATTAGATGTAAAAATCTTGGATTACTTTCAGTGTTCCATTTCCAATTCAGATATCAACATCTTTTGATTACTCCTCTCATGGTAGTGGACTTTCAAAATATCACTACATGATTTTATGATGCTTGGTTTTACAAATTTCTCTAACATTTCTCTGTACAATTGTAAGAGAAGAGATTTTAGCCTATGAATATGCGGTTCCGCAGGCTGAAGTTGAGCATTTGCTTTTTCAAATACAGGCACTGTATAAGAAAAATAAACAGAAAACCTTATATTTTCCGACAGAAAATAAAACAACCTTTCTTCACGAGTTTTCAGTTTCTTAGAAACATCCACATAATTTTGAGCTTTCCTTTTTTAATTTCTGTGATGTTTTTTGCTGTTACCTTCTTTCACTTTATCTGCATTTTCAACCGAAACTTTGATAGAGGGAATAGTAAAGAAAGAGTGGTGATTTGATTCCTTTTCATGGCCTCTTCCTTAAAAAAAACTGATCAAAGGTTGGCACTGCTAGATTATATGCTTTAAGCACTTTCTAACAGACAACCAACAAGTGCTAACGTGTTTTAATACCTTTTTTATATCAGTCTCATGAAATTCTTGAAGAATTTTCAACCTATCTTTTCTTTTCGAACTCTTTTGTAAGTAATAGTAAATGTCTACCAAAATTTCATCGATTTTAAATGGCAAACATGCAGCACTCTTTTCAGCTGCTAAGTTAATAAGGTGGCAGGAACAGCCCATAATTTCAATATTTTGGTGATGATTCTTTAACACTGCTGCTACACCTGCTTTATTTCCTATCATAACAGGTGCATTATCACAGCTAAAGGCAACACAATTAGAAATCGCAAGGTTTTTAGATTGTAAAGCACTTACCAGAAGATTTCCAATATTTAACCCAGTAGCGTCAGCTTTCAAAGATAGCACAAATAAAAGACAATTCACAATTTTTTCACATAAAGTATCGAAGGAAGTTACCACTATTGGATACAGCTTTGAATCAACATCGTTGCTTCCATCAGTTGCAATTAAAAATAGATAGCACCTTAAATTTGCAACAAGTGATGAGGATTCCTTTGCAGCCATTTCTTTCATTGCAGTAGTTTTTGTCCTCGAAACTCCATATTGTTTTGCAATACTGCTGCCAGGAAACGTTTTCCAAAAGAGCATTCCTGTTTGATCGTTGCAATTCATTGGCAAATTATGATCGATCAAAAATGATGTAAATAAATATTCAGTGTTAATCACGGAGGTATCATTAAATGCAAAAAATGAAGACTTGATACTATGATTAGACTCTACAGCCTTGAACGTCTCCTTATGTTTAACAGTCTCGGAATGCAAAGTTAACCCTTTGCACTCGAGAGGTGACTCTCGCTCACCACTTGGTTTGATGCGGAAACTCTATGCACGGCAATAACTATTTATGTTTAGTTTCTTTCGAATGGGTTCCTAAGCTCTTTGGGTACAATCTTATGAAGTGCAGAATGACATCCCTTCAAACAGAGACAAGATTTTCTTATCTCAAATTAGCCCGCGATCGCGGACCGGCGTTTGCCTTTGCGCGGGTCTTTTTTGACCCGGCGTTTGAACAGCTCTTACATTGTTTCTTCTCTATCGAGGAGTGGCTTTTGTGTGTGTGTTGAACTGGAGATATCAGATTGTAGTCGGGTCTGCAGAGACCCAGACTTGGCTCTCGACGGTCAACCTTCTGAGATCAGTTTGAACTTGACAGTCGTGGCAAAAGGATTAGTACATTCAAAGTTTTTGAGACCTATCAGCATGGAACGTAGTAATGAAATAAGCTCAAGTGAAGATGAGTTTGATTTTACGGTGTTGAACGATGAAATAACATTTATACACAGAGTACTTGTAAAATATCACTTTGTAAAATACCACACTAAGCAATAGTACAGAGATTAATATTTAAGAAATTATCTTCTTAGACCTGTAAAGATAGATAAAATGTTAAAATATAAAAGTTTTATACATTAATTTGTCAGTGTAATCGTTTTAAGTTAGAGGTAAGAAATTCACCAAGAACATCGAGAAACGTCTCGAGTTGCTGGTTCGCCCGAGAGAAAAAGTTCTCGAGTGCAAAGGATTAATATCGCATTTACCACCATGAGTGATGCTTATGTTTTTATGGCAACACAGACAGAAAGCATATTTTGGTCTTGATTTTTGATTAAAATGAAACATATATTCGACTTTAAAAGTTTGGTAGTACCTTTTATTAACGGTCGACATCGTTAACGTTTTCAAAAACACCTAAAAACAAAACTTTCTTTCCAGAGCAAAGAAATGTAACTTCCAAAACGAAGTCACGTGCTTGACCAAAACCTTAACGGTGTAGCGCATTCTTTCTTGCCTTCCCCAACAACTACAAATACAGATGCATGATTTCGTTGTGCAGGGGCATCACTATCCTAGCTGCAGATAAAATTCCATGTCATGCCAAGAACGTGTCAACAGCAGATGAATTTTTACATTTTTTTTTTTTTTTACCGATATTTGTTTATTTACGCATATTTATTATTAAATAAGCACATATGCATAAAAATTTAAATAAATACGCATCAAGAAAAATATATATTTAAATTTAAAACAAAACAGTATTTTAAAAAACACTGGGGATTTTAGACGAAATCTCCGAAAATCGGACGAAATCGTTTTCCGACCAGAAGATCGATAAAAAATCTGAAGGATTGGCACCTATTTATGATGAAAAGACACTTTCACGGATCATGCAAAAATTGTGAAACAAAAAAGAAAAACTCACTAATAAAGATAAAAAACTCAGGTATTTGATTAGTCGCCTCTAGCCGGCAGGGCCCTCTTTATTCGAGACCACTTCATTTGTTTTGTAGCCACCCGACAGTGGCTACAAAACCTTTAAATACTGAAGCCTTAGGAGGGTTTGTTTGATCAACATTTTTCATTAAGAATATTAAGTAGTTTGTGGATTCAGAATGAGACCTTCCTGCAGAGTCAAAATGGACAAGATTGCATTGGGAAACAATAAAGTGACGAGTATGATGGTGACTGAAGTCGTATTTTTAATCACCATTCCCCAATATTTAGTCGCCTTGGAACACCTTTCTTCGTCACCTCTGACTAATCAACATTCAACAATGTGAATCTTATCGCACTATAATTGCTTCGCTGTGGATGGGTGATCATGCCCAAGTTTATCGCTCAGCTCAAACCTTTTTTAAGCACATAAATAAGAAAATAAAACACTTTTAAGGTCCTTTAAAAAAACAAACCCAGTTTCTAAGGACTTCCGATGACGTTACGCACCCTATTAGGTACCAAAAAGGTGAACTGCGTCTAAAACCTCGTTCGTCAATATGCAATTTATAGGTACAAAATACAACTAGTAACAACTAATTCCGAACCCTGGTGAGCAGTTGATCTCGGTAAGTTTTTTTTCTCTCTCCAACCATTAAGAGGTCAACTAGGATCAATGTTACATTAGGTGTGAAACTATCACCACTGCATAACCAAAGGGCCAAAAGGCTGAATACTTAGTTTTAGCATCTTGAAAATAATTTATTAGAAAATTAAGAAAAATGTTTTAGTACCTCCTTGAAGAAAATCAAGAATCTGGGACATGTTGCACTTGGAAGCGTCCACCCTGTCTTGCCAAAGGAACTTCTTGTTCCCAACTACGATAAACTCCCCAATGTCGTCTTCATCAACTTTCGTAGAAGAATCTAGAGTTTCTTCATCATCTAATGCTTCAGCGTCGCAAGGTCCAACATCAGGCATCTTTGCAGAGCAGAAACCTGAATCGGATAACAACGTCATGGGTGAATCTCCAACCGAGTCCAGGTCGCTGTCTCCGCATAACTTCATGATCTCATGCATTTCAATACCGAAACTAATTTCAGTCATTCCTTCGGTAGAACCGCAATTGTTCATGATTATCACAGGTGGAGTGGTTGCTTTCGTCATCTGGCAATACCCTTCACCTTTAAATGTACCACTCATTGAGCTACAAACACTACTTGTATCACTGAATGTGGAATCAGTTCTAATGCTGACTGGTATATAAGGGCTGGAGTGTTCTCCAGTAGAAGTCAGAGTTGAAGTCAAATCCGACAGAAAGCTTAGTTTTTCACCAGCCTTTTTATAACCAAGGTCAGTGCTAAGTTGTTCTTCCACATACTGACATTCAAGCATCCTTCTTTCTGGTGATGAGATGTTCGGTGGTGGTTGAACATGAACACCAGTAGTGATGCCCATCTTCGAATTGTAGAAGCTTGGCTTCTCCAAGCTCACAGCGATTGGGCGAGGATTCACTCCTGGGTGGGAATTAGACGCAACCTGGTGAGTAACTCCATTGACATTCACAAGATTCCCAGCACTCAGATCAACCTGTGATAATCTCGACATTATCCACTCAGAAGATGGATGTTCAGCTTCCATTTTGGGGTGTAATTTTTCGTGAGCATTTTCCTGGTGCTCATTACTTTTGGGAACTGTCATTTCAACACAGTTCGACATTTGACACGAAGTAATTTTGCCGATGGTGTTCGGAGACATGCGAATAGCATCAGCATAGGATGAATGTGGAACAGAAGAAGTTAAATAGTGGGAGTCTCCTAGAAACATAAGGTTATTTTGCGTACCGTCAGCATTACAATAATCGCCCGATGACTGTTTTGGTGATGGCACATTTCCAGGGTGTACTTTTGGACTAGCATCAGTTTTCTCATTATGGGGAAAATCTTTTCTCAAATGTGCAGGCGGGAAACCAAGTTTTTCCCTTAAATAGGGATCTTTTCCATCTGAAGACCTTGTTTTCTCCAACGGATGGTTTTTAATGTCCACATCACTAGGTAGAGGAAATTCGTAATTGGAATTAGTGTGATCATTGATTGGCAGTCTTTCACTATTTAAAAGTGCACTATAGTTGTCGTTAGGGATAATTCTATTGTAATCAGGGTTATTGTTTTGCTTAACGGTATTATCTATTTTGTCAACAACTGCAGTACGAGTTTGGGAATTATCTGGATCAAAATTTTCACAAGTACCAGAGAAATCTTTCTTCTGACCATGGATTACCTCTTCCTTTGAGGAAGGGCAGTGTTTTTCATGCGGATGGGATGTGCAGGTTGCACAATGGCGAGAAGGCATGGACTTCTGTGGAGTAACAACTGTTCTATTATGACAACTAACTGTTGAAGTATTGGAATCAGTACATGCATCTCCAATAGGCCATGTTTTTGCATTACTTGGAGGATCACTCTTATTGCACAATACCTTGTCGCAATTTACAATCCTCGAAGCATTATGCTTCGTTCCAAATGCAGCCACATTCGTTTGAGGTACGTAAGGCAGAGAGCCAGATATCTGACGGTTGATTTCATTCTGAATGTTGAAATTTTGTGGAGGAAATTTTCGATTCATGTCGTAAACGGAAAATTCTCTGTGTTTTGCGTACACTATTTTGTCCAAAGACATGGGGAATGGAGGTCTTGATGGTGGCTGTTGTGGGTGCCGCCTATTATCATGATGGCGATACTGATTTTCATGGGGTTTGCCGGGTCGGTAAGTTTTAATGTTTGACGGCATTGGTGCTTGATAACGATGACCAAAGTTTCTGTTATCAAACCCTTTGTTATACTGCAGAGGATTAGAGCTGTTATTGGGAACACGATTCACTCGAAAGTTCTTATGTCTGTAACCAGGATTGAAAGTGTCCATGCCGTTAGAAAGACGTTTATAATTATAGTCTCCAAAATGGTCCACGTTTTGAATCTGTACATTTCTAACTCGCATGTCTCCCTGTAGGCAATATGCTCCGTTTAACTGAGCTTGAACGGGTAACACATCACCCTCGCCAGCATTTTGAAGAAGAGGATTCTTTCTTACTCTATCTTTAGGTGTGTCAACACCACAGATATCATCGGGGGAATTGCGTAAAGAGCTATTTTCTACCATGGCAGTTTGATGCATAGGTATCAAGTCAGAGTTCATCTCTGCGTTATTGCATAGCAATGGACTATCAGACATTCTCTGCTCAAAGTCCGTTCCTTGAAGTTGGGACGACTTGGACTTATACTTGCCCCTGCCAATGCCTGAATATTTCATGCCATCATTATATACATTTTGAGGGCTTCTCAAATTGCGTTTTCGTTTTATATCGTTAAGCTTCGCTGACTCTGCAGCTACTTGATGCTGAGGACTAGAATTAAAATCATTTTCAGCATCAGCACGTTCCACTTCTTCACCCCAGTCCCTAGATTTTGAAACCCATGAGGTCTCATCCACATCAGGGCTGGAGGCAACAGGTACCGCTTCAGTAACTTTACAGTTCGTTGTTCTAGTCACTGGTTCCTCTACCTTATTCATTTGAAAGTTTCGAGTAGGAGCTTTGTACTGAGGTGCTGGGTTTAAACAGGTGATGTAATTTGCTTCAGGTTGTAAAGGTGAATCTCCTAAATTTCTGACAACGTTTTCCTAGAAAAAAGAAAAGTTCAAAAACATCAAATTAAAATGTATTTAAATTTATACTGTAACACTTCAATACCACAAATAAGATTATTACCAGAATAATGACCTTTAATAACAAATCACTTACAAGTAAAAAAAAAAAAAATGTAGAAAAACTGACATTTAACAAGGACAAATTTAATCAGATGATTGAAACAAATGTTGACTACAGAGCTCTATTACAGAAAAAAAAAAATATATTAATACTACATGGTTGGATTTTAATGATGCAAAGACAATGTAGGTCATGCAGCACCAAACTATGTGAAGATATACTGTGCACCAAATGAACAAATAGATCCTACATATTAAGGCATTTATGCACAATTTTTTTTTCTTCTATATTCATTCACGGGAGTTCTATATACTCCATCTGTACAAATACATTTACATATGATCCACAATTTTATACAATAAACACAATATATTAACATAAACAACAATTATAATGCCCATGTACAGCATGTAAAGAATAATTCGATATAACAAGATCCTCTTGCAAAAATCAATATTAGCTAAATTAAAAAAGGATATTGTGATCAAAAGAACCACAAAATCTCTTTCAGATTAAAGCAAGGTGTCTACTGAAAATAAGAAACTCAATTCCTTGACTTTTAATTGACCTTTTCTTGACTATTTTTATACATTTCTTGACCTTAAAGACAGTCTTTAGATTTTTATTTAAGACTGATAAAACAGCTATATAAAAAATAGATGAAAACAACCTAAATATTGCCGAAATATAATGAAAAATAGTTGAAAATAACTAAACCAGTGAAATATCATACAAAAATTATAATTAAACGAAAACATAATTGAAAAATGGGCATAACCGTGACCTATAACATCGATTTAATTACCTTTTCTTGACTTCCGTGATCTGGTAGACACCCTGGTCAAAGTCATTTCTTCCAAAGGCAGACAAATGCTGCTAGTCAAAGTACTTGCACACAGACAAAACATGTCAAACATTTAAAGGTTCATTACAGGTATAACACACACATCAGAATATTCTCTCCCACCAAAAGATGAAGAGAAACGTGCATGTCCTATGCGGAGTCTAGTAAGAATAGCTTCCTCTCTACGGTTTTCCTATTGCTAGAATTCCCGAGGTTTAAGGTGGTGGAGTTTAGGAATTTGTTCTTCCCAGACTGGTTACCATTTATAGAACAAAAACAATGAAATCTGGCTTTTAAATTCAAGAAAAAGATGTTGCAAATCACTAAAAATAACAGCTTGTGATATTAACAGGGTGTCTACCCAAATTCCATTTCAAACTTCCCTGACTTTTCCTGGTATCCAGACAAAATTTTAATTGATTTCCAGTCACTAATTACAGTAAACAACACACAATGCGCCCGCGAAAATTTGCCCAATCAAAGCAAGTTTCAAGGCCATGAAATCGATTAATGCAAACCCCAAAGCCATTTATAACTCAATTATAGTGAATTTACAAATTCAAAAGCTGTATTAAAAAGTATTTCTTTACACTAAAAACTTGCACTAATTAAATATTTACAGCAACATTTCCATTCGGCCCTTTTGAGTTTATTATAAGAGAGTCTAACTCTATAATCGCAAAGCTGATGTTTTATCTTCTATTTCATTTAAAATGTATACGACTACACATATAAGGCAAAGGAGGTTGGTATGACCAAAATCCCTTATGGATTAAATAATTTAGCTAAAAACGTTCCCCCCCCCCCAAGTTTTACTTATATATCATGCAAACGTTCTTTTTTCGAAAAATATATAGGCTTAATAATTTTACATAAATTATGTTAGTTTTGGTGCAAAATTGTAACTTTTGAAACAAAGTTTAGTCAAATGTACAAGTTTTTCAAAATTTTCAGTAGGCAATGCAGTACAAAAAGCACAGTTTAGGAAAGTTATTTTAATAAGCTATTTATTATAACAATGAATTTCAAATTTCCCTGACTTTGTATTTCAAATTTCTCTGACTTTTCCAGTCAGAAAAAACTTCCCTGACTTTTCCAAGTTCTCCAGATAAGTAGACACCCTGAAAATGGTAACTTTTGGAACAAGTTTAGTTAAAAGTACAGTTTTTCAAATTTTTCAGTAGGTAATGTGGCAATAAAGCACAGTTCAGGAAAATTATTTTAATAAGTTACTTATTATAATAATAAATTTCAAATTTTCCAGACTTTTCCAGGTATTCTAGATGAATAGACACCCTGTATTAAGCTACTTTATGAATGTATTCTAGTACAAGACCAATGGCATACAACTCTGTTGTATGGATGGAAGAGGGTTTTGGTAGTTGTTGACTTTCAGTAAAATTTTCATAGACAACAGCTGCTTCAACATACTCGATGGATTTAGATCCATCTGCGTAGATAAATTATGGTCTTCAGGATTCTCTAAAAGTTCTGCAAACATGTTGGTACGCAACATTCAAGATGATGTCTTTTGGATGGAAATCTGAACAACCATCATTGCCAACACTGATGCAAGGAGGAAGGTGGTTGGGCAATGACACCTTTTTTTTTTTTTTCTTCTTCAATCGCCATTTTTCCAGCAGTGCTTTACAACCAGACTATTATCAAAGTGAGATAAAACAAATATATAAATAATAAAATAGGTTAACGAATTGGTTTTGATGCTGGGTGATTTTCAAGAGATGAACATTTCAAGAGATAGTTGAGAGACAAACTTTGGTGCCTTACTATTAATATTAAGAATGGCTCAACAGCTTCAGTATGAAGGCTAATGATAGGTGCGGTCTTGAAAGCAACTACCCAAAGATGCAAGCATCGTTCATTATGAATTAGATCTAGTTATGTGAACCAATATACAGAGTCATAGATGGGGCAATCATAATCTAATTTTAACGGAATTAATGATTCATAGCATCATAAAAGTGAGGATCTGTCTGCAACCCCAAGATGTACGTGACAAAACTTTTAGGAGGTTTTAAAACTGTAACAAAAGAGGAGGTATCTACAGCCATTTTAAAGCCTGCTAATCAGCAAATAGGAGGGGATTGTGCATTTTATTCTGCATGGAAACAGATTTGACACTTATGACACGAGATCTTATGGACAAGATGGTTTCTTAACCTTTGAAATCTAATTACACTATTTTTTTTTAATCAATATAAAAATTTAGAGTGTTTTATAAAAAAAAGTACATGAAGAATGTATTAAAATTTTGTCTGATTCTGATGAAAACTGAACTGGTTACGAAAATTCTGCATGTTTTTTTTATCAATTTTGATACAACGTTGGTAATAAAATTCTAGTTCAATAATTGCTAATCACACATAAACATCTATGTATGC
>QLNU02014802.1:136869130-136890301 GCA_006491805.2 Dysdera silvatica
ACATTACAATAAAATTTTGTACATTTAACATAGGAATCTGTGAGTTGTAGTTCTACACCCACTTACGAACTTTCTGCGTACGCTTACGATCGGCCCTCATAACCGATTTCCATCCTATTTTTATTGATTTGGGTACTTATAAAAATTTGATCGTTAAATATTAAAATTAATTATAAAAATGAAATTGATTGCATATTTGTAGTATTTTACAATCTGACGGAATTTCATAAAACGGTTCGTATTAAAAGTAATTCGTCTTAAGCGTGTTCATCTTAACGAGGTTTGACCGTATTATCATTAGATTTTTTTTTCTGTTTATTATTTCTTTTTTTTACCAAAGAACAATTTTACATATATATTTCCGTCCAAAAAGACCCGGCTGCCTTTTTATTACGGTCAACTCGTGAGAATTTTTCGAAGTGGGCCGCAGGTATAATTAGAGGTGGAAAAGTGGGCCGCGGGTATAATTAGAGGTGGAAAAGTGGGCCGCGGGTATAATTAGAGGTGGAAAATGGGCCGCGGGTACAATTAGAGGTGGAAAAGTGGTCCGCGGCTTAAATTGAGTTGGGAACCACTGCTCTTAATTGACGCATTTTTTTGATTATGCTGAAATTGCCATTACCGATGTAGGTTCGTCACAATCGAGTAGGATCGTAGAGGTTCAACTCAGTGACGTAGGAAGGGGGCGGGGCTCAGGAGGATGAAGGAAATTCATCTATTTTGATGGACAAACATTAAAAAATTATCAATAGTTGTTAATTACATCACATTAAAAAAGTTCACAATTTTGCCGGTAGGTGGCACATCAAGGACGAATCACACATCAAAAAAATCACAACTTGTTAAAGTTAAATGGTTCTTTAAGTGAAATCGTTAATTTAGCTCCCTTTTTTTTTAATTCTAGAAACAGGCAGCTGGTAGCCTTTTTTTTCCCCCACAGAATAGAATTATAAATTACGTAAATTAAATATACTGAATAGGTAAATCTACTATTGCATGTATTTCATAAAGGAGCAATCCTATGATTTCTTGAACAGTGTTCCACCTTTTACCGGGTGAACTAATTTAATCTATTCTAGCATGCTTGTATATAGTGGCATAGGCAGAAAGTTCATAGGGGGGTTACCATGATACAACTCCATGTTCCTATGTAAAATATACAAAATTTCATTGCGGTTGGGGGTTACAACCCCCAAAACCACCACATGGCCATGCCTTTGTTTGCATAATAACACTGTTCTTCACTTTTGTTTGAAAATTAAAAATTTCCATTTATGCAGATGGTCTTTCCTTGGCATAGTTTTTTTTTTAAATGACCAAAATATGACTCCATTCCTGTCCCAAGATGAAACTTTCCAGAAATGATGCTAAGATGTGCAAGTTTATGTATAATTTTTTTTTTAAATTTTAAAAATACCATTTTTTTTTAGAAATCCAAGGTCAAAAAGTTTATGGCACGACCTTGAAATCCCAAGCTACCTAAAACTACTCATGTTGGATATCATATGAAAGCTTATAATCTACAACATTATTTTTATTTCATCTATCTCATTTCTAGCTTGATTAGTAATAGTTTTTGTAACTGCACGTAAACAGAAAATGCTTCCAGGAATCTCCCAGTGATTTCTTCCTGCTCCTGTGACAATTTAGATCACATGTACTTTGGATGAAGTATATAAACTGGCATATATGAGTTATTTATTATTATTTCTGATGGACAACAGAAATTCTGAACTGGATTCCAAGAGACCACCGAAGACCTAGAAAACGTCCTCAAACTAGATGGGTGGATGAAATAAGAAAACAGGTTGGGGTGACGTGGAAACGAATGGCCCAGGATAGACTTGTGTGGAAAGCATTTGGAGAGACCTTCATCCAGCAGTGGATAGATAATGGTTGAATATGATGATGATGATATTAGTTATTGCACGATGAAGTCTACGTATTTTACCCTTTTTGATTTATTTCTATAAGAGTATCACCATCTATCAGGGTCAACCAAATTTCATAAGCATCTGGAATAGAAAAGTCATCTTTCCGAATCTTATACAGGGCAATAGAGGGTTGGCAAGTTTCTTCCAAGGCGGTTAAAACCGGAGTGGCAGAAACTCATTTCTGTCACAAAAGTGATAACTGGCAGAACCAGGAAATAATTATTTCATGCGTTAATGACTTATCAAAATATCCCAAATTTTAAAAGGGGATGCATTTTAAAGTATAGTTATGTTTTTAGTATTTATTCAAAACTTACAGCATAACAAATTCTATATATATATTTCTTCATAACAATCAATAATAAAATATCAGTTTTGGTGCGATTTCCTAATTCAAATAATTTCTTAATTTTTCATGAATAGACGAAAAGCGTTACAGAAGCATTTTTCCAAGCCCAACAATACTGCACGCAATATTATCACTGTGTGAACAGGAGTTACAAAATCTTCATTTATAGTTATATATTAGTTTCTTTTAGTATTAGTTTTGTATTTGTTTATTAGTATTAGTTTAGTCTTTAAGTATTAGTTTCTTTATAGTTATTTTCCTTAAACTAGACCATCTAAAGCCGTGACATTTTCTAAGATTTTATTGGAGTAGTGTGTTTCAGGAAAAGGAGCTGATTTTGCTCAAAAAGCTATAATGTGAAGTACAAAATTTGGGTTAGTGACATTAAAGAATTTCATAGTGTTTTCTTCCTGCCGGTGCATAGGCAGAGGTAGAGAGTGCATGGGGGGGGGGGTTATACACTTAATTCATAGGTGCCAACTTCTAGAAGTGAAAAATCTGTAGTCCATCATGAGCGGGTGGGCAGGCCACCATTTTTTAATTAAACAAAATCATACATAATTTATGAAAAAAGAGCACAATGAAGAAATTAAGTATTTATTAAATTAATAATAATAGAGGATTAAACTGTATTAAATGCAATATTAATTCTTAGCATTTACAAATGCTGTAGTGCAAGATTTTGCATTTTCGAGAAATTTTTTGTCAAATACATTCTCATAACATTTCACATGTCTGCATTTAACTATTAGTAAATTTTCTAATGTGTCATCAGACATGGTTGACCTGAAGTCAGTTCTAATTTTCTTCACTTGACTGAAGACTCTCTCGCATGCTGCATTACTGTGAGGGATCGTAAGTATTGACAGCATAACCTGAGAAAGTCGTTTAAATTTTAATTCATCAGTATCATTTTTTACTTTACCTATGGCCGCCCATTGTGCATCAAAGCTACCTTCATTACTCACAGTTTGTGGAACTTCGAAAGCCTGGAACTCACTGAATTCTGTTTGTAAAGCATCAACAGCTTTATCTTCTGTATTATTGAACAAAAGAACAGGAAATTTTTCTGTAAAATATTTTAAGCTGGAAAATGATGCATTTTCAAAATTCGATATTTGTGTAACCTCTGCATGATGTAACATTTCTAACTCAAAAGGAAACTTACTGCACATGTAGTCACATATTGCTATGAATAGCTTGTGAAAAATCTATTGTCCGAGGTATAAAAATCGAAAACATTTAACGCTTTAAAATATATAAGCTTCTTTTTAACAGAACTCCGGAGGTTTTTTTAGTTTTTTTTTAATTAAAAATAAATTTCCATTTTTATTTCAGTGATTTTATCGATGTCCTAGCGACAATCTCGCAGTACATCATGTACATACATCCTATACCTTAACAATACTGTAAACTTAATAGGGAGCCCCTACAATAGTGGGAAAGATAAAACTCCATATCCACATATAAATATTTGAGGATTTTCAACAAGCCCAGTGGGAACACTGGATTTGGCTGCCATCTTGCCAGACTTCTTGCAGCTCACAACTCATCAGTATCTGACAAACTCCTTTCCTTTTTTCATCTCGTTTACTTTAGTAATAGAAATTTTCTTTAACCTCGAAATATATTTGTATTGGGACACACTACCAAAACTAATAGTATCCCCATGGTTTCCATCCTAGAAGGAGTTAACCTACATAATAATAAATCGTACCTTTTTAATTTGTCTTAATGTTAATTAGTAAAGTACAAAAATTATAAATAGAGCAAAAAAATGAAGTGATACATTTCAGGCATATAAAATTTTGGTTCAGGAATGTTGTCGAGAATTTGCATGCCCTTTCGGGCATGCAAATTTTTGGAGATTTTTCTGGCCCTACTTCTGACGTTTTCATAAAATTCATTTTTATCATCGATGTTAAAATCTTGGATTACTTTCAGTGTTCCATTTCCAATTAAGATATCAACATCATCTTTTTGATTACTCCTCTCATGATAGTGGACTTTCAAAATATCACTACATGAGTTTATGATGCTTGGTTTTACAAATTTCACTAGCATTTCTCTGTACAATTTTAAGAGAAGAGATTTTAGTATATGAATATGCGGTTCCGCAGACTGAAGTTGAACATTTGCTTTTTTAAATACAGGCACAGTATAAGATAAAAATAAACAGAAAGCCTTATTGATATCTTCCGACAGAAAATAAAACAACCTTTCTTCACGAGACATGGAGTTTTCAGTTTTTTGTTTCTTAGAAATATCCACATAATTTTGAGCTTTCCTTTTTAATTTCTGCGATGCTTTTTTGCTGTTACGTTCTTTTACTTTATCTGCATTTTCAACCAAAACTTTGATAGAGGGAATAGTAAAGAAAGAAAGTGGGGTGATTTGATTCCTTTTCATGGCCTCTTCCTTAAAAAACTGATCAAAGGTTGCCACTGCTGGATTATACGCTCTAAGCACTTTCCAACAGACAACCAACGAGTGCTAACGTGTTTTAGTACCTTTTTATATCAGTCTCATGAAATTCTTGAAGAATTTTCAACCTATCTTTTCTTTTCGAACTCTTTTGTAATAGTCAATGTCTACCAAAATTTCATCGATTTTAAATGGCAAACATGCAGAACTCTTTTCAGCTTCAAAGTTAATAAGGTGGCAGGAACAGACTACAATTTTAATATTTTGGTGATGATTCTTTAACACCGCTGATACACCTGTTTTTTCCCTATCATAACAGGTGCATTATCACAGCTAAAGGCAACACAATTAGAAATCGGAATGTTTTTAGATCGTAAAGCACCAGAAAATTTCCAATATTTAACCCAGTAACATCTTCTTTCAAAGATGACACAGATAAAAGACAATTCACAATTTTTTCACATAAAGAATTGAAGAAAGTTACCACTATTAGGTGCAGCTTTGAATCAACATCCTTGCTTCCATCAGTTACAATTGAAAATGGATAGCACCTTAAATTTTGAACAAGTGATGAGGGTTCCTTTGCGGACATTTCTTTCATAATTGCGGAAGTTTTGGTCTTTGTGGATCCATATTGTTTTGCAATACTGCTTTCAGGAAACATTTTCAGAAAGTGGATTCACAGTGTTTATGTATTCCTTTAGCCAAGCACTTTGTAATGATTTCTAAAATATTTCTAAACAGATACCACATGCTTTACAACAGACTTAAAAACAAAAAGTGTGGTTCATTCACTGTAATACAACTTATTCGATTAGTCATAAACCATTGAGGCTTTTTTTTACAGCCAGTCTGTTAATGTTTTTGCTTTTTATTTTATAGCCAAAGGTTTAATAAGGTGAAGAAGGTAAATAAGATGAAATAGGTGTAATAATTTAAATAATATGGCCTTCAAAAGATGGTTTTTGTAACAAATCTTTGATGTACTCTAGTATTTTTTAATTATTTTAAAATATTTTAATTATTAAAATTATTAATATAAAGCTTTATAATATACTAAATTATTGTAATAAACATATATTTTGTAATCTTTCATTTACTAAATAATACAACACTGTTTTCAGTACTTTTATTGGAGTCACTGCACGAGACGTCACCAACCTACCCCACTTTCCACTAGAAATCACTAAAAGTTGCACTAGATGGATTTGTAACGTAACAGAGTCACTAGCCCGTAGCGGGAAAGCAGATCGGCCGAAGAGTAATCCTCCTGCGCATGTTTGTAGACTTCGCCAAAATTGGTATTAGTGTTTCCCCACATTAATATGTACTTGGCTAGAAAACTAACATCTGACCAGAAGAGAAAATAGCTAGCTCAGAGGATGTATTTTGGAGATGGTATTTTAGAGATGGTATTTTTAAAAAGGACGAATTTTTGGAAAGGTATTTTAGAAGAGGTACTTTAGAAGTGGTATTTTAGGAGAAGTATTTCAGAAAAGGTATCTTACAGGAGGTAGTAATTTAGAAAAGGTATTTTAGTAGATCTAGCTAATTTATATTGTTTCAGTATTACTGGAACAAAGTCTGGTGTCACATACGCTTGGGTAATGCAGTGGTAACTTGTTTGAGACGCCAGTTAGTGATTGCTTAACGTTGCTCTCTCATCTGGTTGTGTTCGTTGTAGTAAAAATGTCTGAGCATTTGATTTTATTTATGGACTGACCATTCAAGCTAAGATATGTGTGAATTTAAGAAGGGAAAAAGAAAGGAAAGAGGAGGAAGGGGAAGATGGAAATCGCAAAAAATGCCATAAACAACTTTTTATGATTCGTAGGAGAATGAAAATCCCAAAAAATGAGAATAAACAACATGGCAGCTAGTTACCTTGTGCAGACTGACAGTTTTTGGAAACACATACTAGATTTAGGGGGTAACGTCTCATGCAGTAGCGCCCTTCTATTAGTTTCTCACACTAGCACACCAAAAGTAGTTTCTGCCGACAAAAAACCAACTCTGATATTTGGTAAACATTTTCTCCTGAGAAATACAGGCTTAATTCTATTTAAATTACGTTAGTTTTTGGGTTAAATTTCAGAACACAGTACCAGTTTCTCACCAATGACTTCTGTTTTGTGACATTATGAAGCGGTGATACCATGTTCTAATATTTTAGAATTTTTTTTTATTGTTTTTAATTAAAAATAACCGAAACATTGCCGAGGTCTCCACCACACGTTGATAGACCATGTAATAGTGTCCTGTACCCTTTCGCTCACTTAGGCATACTTATATCGAGGCTTTAATGAGTTTTTATTGTATTTTATGAATAAATAATGTGATTAAAATAGTATTAAAATTAACGAAGATTACCAAACAACCGATGAAAACTTGCCAAATCACTTTTTTGGCGGTGGTACCATGTTCTAATATTTTACCAGTTTTTGTGCAAAAAGGTAATTTTCAGAAGTAGTTCAGTCTGAAGTATAAGTTTTACAAAAAAATTCAGTATGGAATGCAGTATGTAAAGCACATTTCAAGAAAAGTATTTGAAACTATTATAACAAATTTTAAATTTCCCCCGACTTAGGCCTTTTCACTTCAAATTTCCCTAGCTTTTCCAGGCTGGTAGACACCCTGTACAATGCAGGTTGGTATATAAGCAAACCTCATTTAACAATAAAAAGCACCTAATTAACTATAAGCACGCAAAAATGTAACTTTATGCAGATATAACATATCCATAGCAATAGATGTAAAACTATTTCCCTTTTAAAAATAAGGGTTTCATTTACAGGACCAGTTTCACAAAAATCCATTTCAGGTGCTAATAATGTCTTTATTACCCACGGGTGTACGCAGAAAATTTATTCGTTACGGGGCTACAACTCCATATATACAAAACTGTAGTACATATATACTTAATGGGGGTTAGGCTCACATCAGCCCCCCCACCCTGCGTACGCTCCTAATTTTAACGAAAACCCGATACGTTCGTACTTGCTTTAAAAAAAAATAAGAATGGGGCGGGGTTTTGAAACACCAATGGATAATTTTTGAGAATTTCCACAATGGACTGAAAGAAAGTACAATCAGCATGCTCACGAAAAAATAGTATGTACCACTTTCAAAACTTAAAATTAACAAAATTTACGTAATTTCAATTAAATGACGATAAAAAATACTCACAAAAACAAAAAGAACATAAAGTAAAAAGATAATTATTAGAATTCTATAACCTTACATTGGTAAACCTAAGCCTAATGAATGAAAGGCAACGACCGCCATCCGAGGTACACAATAAACAAAAGGAACTCCATTCATAAAAAAAAACAAGAACTTATTGTTAATAATAAATAAATTTAATTAATTACCAGCTTTGAATTCTTTCAATGAACAATACTTCGCACAACAGGTTCTATTTTACAAATAGTATCTACACTACCATTCCCAAGGCCTGCGTGCATAACATTATTTTACTCCTCTGCACATCGCATGAATGACTGATGCCAAATTTGTAAAATTGAGAATTCCTTTTAAGTTTAGGAAGAAAAAAATTGGGCTAGCGGACCAAATTTTGAATAATCAGAAAATTAAATTTTCAAGGTGAAAATATATTACAATATTTATCCAGGGCGAACACAAGTTTTTCCGCCCCCAAATGATTTAATTTTTTATAATAATCTCATTTTGAGCCCCCCCCCCGAAAATGTTCCGCTCAGATCGAAGGCCCTGTTCGCCCTTCTTGGCGCTAGCCCTTGTCCTTAGTATTCTAAAACAACGCTCGCCTTGTGCTATTTTCTTAGTAAAACATTTTAATGCGCATCTGAAACTCTGCAGCCCTCAGCTATTGAACCACTAATTCAGTTATTGAAATCAACTTCATGAAGCGGATTGTTCTAATAAAGCAATTATCCCAAATATTCGTATTGAAAAAAAAAAAGAAAATGTATGTGAATTTTGTTTCATGTCTTCCTTATCTTAAATAATTTTTTTATATTTTCTTCTTTTAATGATTTAATTCTTTCTTGTGCGTCATTATCGAGTTATTACTTCGGTTTGGGAGTCTTTTTCACGTGCGCTGAAACTTCAAAGCAACGGAACACGAAGATTCTCTGAATATTAATCGGAGGTTGTGTTTGTTGACGTTGATTAGTTGCATTTGACGTGTCATTAGTAGGGTCTTTATTCCACATTTTCATGTGATTGGTGCCTGTAGAGAAAATATGGTGACCAATCTAAGAAGCTTTTACTTTTTATTAATGTTATTGATAATTAGTTCTGTAGGCAAAGCAGCCGGTCTGAAGGGTGCCGTCTCCTTAGATTCCCTGACTTTCGATAAAGTATGATTTCCTTTAAAATCGAACCGCGTGTTGCATATTTGCAGTGGCGTACCCAGGAGGATGCAAAAGGCATGTCTACCCCCCCCTGAAATTGTCGGTGGCATTATTTTACTCACCAACATATATTTTTTTGTCAATTTTTAATGCTAGTCGAATATATCAACCGTGATCTAGTGTTTTGTTGCCTAGACAGCAGGCATAGGCATAACTTGGGAGTTAAATATAGCGTAAACTGTGGGGCAGATTAAGTCTGTGACAGCAGAGGTTCGAATTCTGCAGAAAATTGTAGTGAATCTCTGGGCAGCATGCCCTTGCAGCTTAAGAAAAAAAAATTGTGTGAACATATGACCCTTTGCAAGCCCCTCTGGGTTTACCACTATTCGATTGTACACTTCGATGGTACTCTTAATGCGTTTAAGTTAAATATCTTTGACAATTAATTTCTTCCTTTAAACTGTAATACAAGTGATTAAATTTACGTAAAGCATGCAAATATGAAAAATTCTTCATATTTGGTAACTTGCAATTTTCTTATTCCATGATTAGATATATAATAAAATATATCGATCATGTTGATTTTGTCTGTGTGATGTCAGTATGACTTTGATAATACAATGCTTAATCTGTACTTGCCATTCACAGATGATATCCAAATTCAAAGCGTCTCTGATAAAATTTGATATTACATATCCATATGGTGAGAAAGAGGACGAGTATGGAAAAGTTGCGGAGTCATCAAGATTTTCTCCTGATCTTTTGGTAGCTGAAGTGGGAGTTCAAGGTAATATGACATTAAAGTTCATTAAAACATCACAAGAATTATAGTGCAGCGTATAAATTTATCTAAACAAAATTAAGGTGTTCTTTTACAACACGATATAGGCTTCCATTTTGGCACTCGCCAAATCACTCGCCACTTACCTACATTTTTCTCACCTTAAACAACAGATAAACAAAGGTAAACTAACTCAAAAACAAATGTTATGTTTTAATAAGTATTTTAAACTGGTGGCTAATTTTCTCCTGTTATTACAGTTTCAAAATATTTGGGGATTAAGAAAAATTACTTTTTCAAAATGGTGCAGTTGCAATGGGCATGTGCGTTATGATGGTGAGTTCAGGAAAATCACACAAAGTTGAATTTGAAGTTTTAGGAAGTAATGATCCCGAGCGTTTCAGAAACAAAGGGCTAAAGGTTTCCTTGGGAAGCTTACAACTGCCTTCCTTCACACAGTGTCCTCGTATCAAGTAAAGTTGAGTTCTAAAAAATAGTTTCGCAGTTATCTGTTTTAATTCCGTTTTGTATTTCAACTTTTTGAAATGAAGCGTGCTCGAGAAAAGAAAAATGCTTCATTATCTCGTCAAGTTAGTATTTTCGAAACGATTTAAAATGCAAAATGAGAAAACAGCGATTCAGTTCAACAAAGTCATGATGTAGACTGAATAGATAGCCGGATGGTGAATACTGAATATCTCCATATCGATGGGCTAAACGCAAAATCAGTGGAAAACAATGAAGAAATCTCCCAAAGCACCAGCCATTTTTCTGACATTTGGTCATGTGATCAGTGGAAAGAGCGACAGGAGAAGACACCTTGGCTGGATGCGAAAAACGGCTTCCTTGGTTGCAGATCATGTGAAAAAGTGAGGAGTCTGGGTCCAAATGTAGAGCGAGTTATGTATATAAGTGCCGAATGGAGTGCATTTAAAGTATCATATAGTGGCAACATGCATGACAAGCAGTTGAAATCGTTACGAACTAAAATTTCCCTTCATCAGTCTCTAGAAACACATAAAAAGTTGAACAAATTTTAAAATGTCATAATGAAGACGTTTTCGAAAAAATAGTGGATTCAGCAATTAGCGATAAAAATGAAACTACTGTAAAAGTGTTCAATACTGCTTATTATATAACAAAATCTAATTGCCCTTACAGCAATCATTCAAATTTGATTGAATTACAAGCAAAAAGTGGAATAAATTTGGACATAACTCTGCATTTGAAAGCAAGTTCAATGGAGATAACAAATCACATTGCAAATGAATTAAAAAAAAAAATTAGGAGAGATGTTAAAGGAAAATGGAACAAAATTTTCCGTTATTATCGACGAGTTTGCATCCCTTAGTAATCGTAAGGTTTTGATAGTTTACATTCGTACAACGCTGAGTTCTGTAGACACAACCATATTTTTAGACCTCCTTGAACTTGGTCAAAAAGCAGTAACGATTTGCAACACATTACTGCTTTGTTAGAATCATATAGACTTGTTGATTATTGCAAAAACAAACATATGTTTTGCATGTGACGGAAGGAGCATGATGTTGGGAGCAAGGGCGAGAGTTGGAAAATTGCTTCGAAATCAGTATCCGCATATTTTGGTTTGGCATTGTCTTAACTATCGTTTGGATCGACCTCTGTTCACGATGCGATGAGACACCAAAATTCTACTAACCATTTTCAGGCATTTATTGAAATACTGCATTCCCTGTATAGTCAATCTCCGAAAAGTTGTCATGAACTTGAAAAAATTACTTCAGATCTCAGTATTCTGTTAAATAAAATTAGACAAGTGTTTAAAATAAGATGGGTTGCCAGTAGTTACATGACCGTGAGGACTATTTGGTATTCTTATCCTGCACTTGCATTTTTAAAATACAGCATTAGATCCCGAAAGACCATAGTCCGAAAAAGAAAAATATCATGGATTGTTGAATAGATTAAAGTTGGGGGAATTTTTGAAGACACTGGCACTTTTTTATGGAGGACATGGCATTTATAAAGCAGTGGAAGCTCAAACTGAAAAGAAAAAAAAAAGCGTAGAACAAAATCTCTCCCCTCTTATACAGAAAAAGTGCAATTCAGATTTACACGCACCTTATCGAAAATTAGACCGCCTTGAAGTTTAATAAACTGATTTAATTTTCCAGTTACACATCAATATTGGGATGAGTAGCTAGCTAAAAGTGCTAATCAATCCATGTAGCTTATTTTCTCGTACTAAGTTTCTTAAATATATTTTCAGTCTTTTAAATGATGAAAATGTTTCAACCATTGCAGTAGAAATCGGAATTGTGGCAATAACCTTTAATAACATGTATGCTTTTGGAAAAAGATTAGTCACATTGTATTTATAAGTGCTTCCATTGCGTTAGCAGGTCTGGAAGTAACATCTGTTTTGATCCAATTTTTCCTCCAAATCGTTGGCGTATGCAGGGGGTGTTGATAGGGGGTTGTAACACCCATTGGAATGAAATTTTGTATATTTAACATAGGAACATGTGAGTTGTAGCTCTGTAACGCCCCACTTACAAACTTTCTGCGTACACTTATGCTCCAAACGGAATATTCAGCTGTTATGAAAGTAAATCAACATTCTCGAAAAATAGCTCCATGATCAGCTGTATCGTTTATTACAGGGGGTGTCTACTCATCTGGAATACCTGGAAAAATTGGGGAAATTTGAAATACAAAGGCCAAAGTCAGGGAAATTTTAAAGTCATTGTTATAATAAATAACTTATTAAAATAATTTTCCTGAACTGTGCTTTTCATACCACATTACCTACTGAAAAATTTGAAAAACTTGTACTTTTGACTAAACTTCTTCCAAAAGTTACCATTTTGCACCAAAACTAATATAATTTATATAAAATTATTAAGCCCATATATTTCTCAGGAGAAAATGTTTGCCAAATATATAACTAAAACTTGAAAAACAAAAAGTGTTTTTAGCTAAATTATCCAATCTGTAAGGGATTTTGATCATACCAATCTCCTTTGCCTTATATACAGTCATACACATTTTAAATGAAATAGAAGATGAAGCATCAGCTTTGCGATTATATAGTTAAACTCTTTTATAATGAACTCAAAAAGGGCCGAATGGAAATGTTGCTGTAAATATTTAATTAGTGCCAGTTTTTAGTGTAAAGAAATACACTTTTTAATACAGCTTTTGAATTTGTAAATTTATTGTAATTGAGTTATAAATGGCTTTGGGTTTGCGTTAATGGATTTCATGGCCATGAAGCGTATTTGAGTGCATTGTGTGTTGTTTACTGTAATTAGCAACTGGAAATTGATTAACATTTGGTCTGGAAACCTGGAAAAATCAGGTAAGTTTGAAATGGTATTTGGATAGACACCCTGTTATTAACATAGAATTTTCATCGATTACGGACACTAAGCATGGAAAATGTGTAATTCTTGTTTTTCTTCAGCATTGATATTTATTTTAAATTTATATTTGGCAGTTATTAATTAGAAAAAACACGTTTTATATTCACTAACAGGTTTTTATGTTTTTGCAATAGCTCTATAAATTGCAATAAATTATAAAATAAAATTAAAATACAAAAATAACGATGAATAAAGATGTATCGCCTTTATTGGAACTACGAAATATAAATACATAATACAAGAAATAAATGAGAAAATACCCATTTTGCCTTCAGGCATCATCTTGTAGCTTTACCATCAAAATTTAATTTTTTGTAATGTCCTCCCCTTTAAAGAAAATGGTTCCATGGTTTTTTTTCCTTAAAAGATTTTCAAATTAGTGGTCTGCAAAACGACATCTTGGTCATAATTTTCATAATTAACTATTATTATATTAATTATTTAAATAAGTAAGGGTTGAGTCTTTTTTTCTCACCCCTCTTTACAAGTTTTGCAAGTACATTTAAGTATATTTGAAGGCTTATCACAAATTTAGTTTTGGGGTGGGGGTGGACAATCCCTAAGACCGCCCCTCTGGATATGGGAATGAAACCACTGTTATAGTGCCTATAAGTAAAATAAATTAGCGGTCTGAAAACTACAGCCCGTGAACAGAATAGCCATACTTCGGCTTTGACAAATTTCTAGTTCAGTACAATATCAACTGGAGTTTTTGTTGTTATATCTTTTTTCATTAATTTTTTTTTTTTTTTTTTATTAGTTCACTTTAGAGGTTCATTCCAGGTTTAATTTGGCTTGCGCATTTGTGCTTGTATCACATTATTATTTTATGCTTATATGACCCGAAGCTATATGCTGTAGGCAGTGTCGGATCCAGAGGGGCATTTGAGGGAGGGGTTGTAATTCCAGCTCAACAACCCATACATAATGATAATTTTTTCCCCTTATCAGATCAGTGGGCTATAGAGTGGTGAAGGTGTTGCCTCATCAGGGGTGGATTTAGAGGTCATTCAAGGGGAAGGGGGCGATTAATGACTTGATTTTTGGAAATGATACCTCATTGGACCTTTACCTTGTACCTTTTCAATGTTAAATTTTCATTCAAGGGGAGCGATCGCCACCCCTCGCCCTAAATCTGCCCTCATTCCTCAGGTGGATCTGCCCTTGATTTATTGTGCCAGGCCACTTTGTTTTTTTTAGGACTACACCACTAGTGTGATCCCAAATTGCCAAAATTTGTCATGAGACTGCAACTGAAAATTTTTCCAAATTTTCAATCATGACGGGCTCGCAACACATAAGCGTGGCTGCCATGATTCAAATCAATTTGTCTAGTATTTTGAAATTGGAAAAGTCGCATCTAAGAGCCCCATTCTTCTTTTTTTTTTCTGCCGTGGTACTTTTCTTATATCAGTAGATGCTTCATGGGGAGGGACTCCCTTACCCACATGGCTCCTCCCACGCATGGCAACCTCCTAAATTGGTAATTTTTGCAAAACTATCGGGTAAGAAAGTCATAATTTTTTAATGATATCACAGGAATGGTAATAATTAAAAGAACTGATCTTCAAGTTCATTCATCTGCCAGTTTGTGGATGTAAAATAGTCTTTAAAAAAAAAAAACCAGCAACTACCCAGTTAAAAAAAATGCCAAAAAAGAACTTAGGTCACGTCATTGAACGCCAATACCAGAATGTCAACTTTAATTATTTTAATCTTTTTAAAATATTCTAAAACCATGTCATTTTCACATATTTAATATATGGAAATTTATGATATTTCTGCTAAATTATGATTTTAATTTTTCTAAATATTCTAATGTGATTTTTTTTTTTTTTAATTTGGCTTGCCATATTTCCTTTGCTTTCACATGTACTAATTAATTTAATTAAATTTTATAAATGCTGTAAATTACATACTCTAACAAGTTTAAACTTATAAAGCAACTAGTCAATTTAAATAAAAAAGATCTGATTTGAATCAATAAAATCCAATTTAAATTATAAATTCCTTTTTTTTTCTATTTAGAGAAAAATAATCATAATTTTTTTTTTTTTTTTCATTCCCTGTATTTGGAGTAGAAAAGCGAGAAATGTGAAATTTATTGGTAGATAAGATGAAGATAATAAAGTTTTAGTATAAATGTTCAAAGGGTAAGGTGGAAATAAAATTGTGTAAAGGGGGAGGATACTGAAAATGAGTTTATTTTTTATTCTTTTTAATAATTTAAAAGAGTATTGGTATGTAAAAAGAAAAGTCAGTTTTAAAACTGCCAGCTTTAACATTTTTTTTTTTAAACCATAGAAATTAGTTTTAATATAAAAATTGCAAGATTGTTTTTTAATGTATGATCCTTTTTTATTTTGGTGTATGTTGTTAGTGATTTTTGTGTTTATTCTCATTTTATTTAATTACAAGATGAACCACAGAGTTGCTCCAAATGCCCAAGCTCTCATAAGGACTCCCCTCATTAATAGACCATGAAGTGTGTCCTATGCTGTGATAGCGACACCTTTCAATCACTTAATTATGAAAATTACTGAAAGAAATCCACACTTTGAGAATTTCCCCCCCTCATTTTATTCACTGTGATTTAAAAAAAAAAAAAATCATAGCTTCTGCAAGCCCCTAAGTTCTAGTGAGAGTCCCCGCACACACTCTTACCAATGGACCCCAAAGCATGTCCCATGCTGTGATAGTGACATCCTGCACTCCTTGGCCACTCAACCACCCACAAAGAAATCTTAATGATCCTAATACTAGAGTAACCTACTCACAGGCAAAATTTGGACTTTCACACATCTGTTGCTTTGACCATAGGGTGTGAAATTGTCTTCCTAACTCACTTAAATCTATTTATTCCTTTGTCTAATATCAAGTCATCCATGGACATCTATTAGACAAGAAATTATGATACCACCACTTCTTTTTTTTACTGTTTATACCTTCCATACCCATACTACTCAACTAACTATTTTATTTACTTCTTCCACTAATTATGGGCAATTCTTTGTCAGATCCTGGACACAATAATGCATCAAGGGTGGACACAGTAATAGGCACAATAATGGATCAAGGGTGGACACAGTAATGGGCACAATAATGGATCAAGGGTGGACACAGTAATGGGCACAATAATGGATCAAGGGTGGACACAGTAATGAATCAAGGATGGTACAAACAGTGCTGTCACACTGGCCGCCAAGCCTGGATGTGGGGGGACAAAGGCCTGATGATCCTGAAGTGCAGACAAGGCCAAACCCAATTTCATCATTGAAGCACTTCTTCTTAAATAAATTTTAATAAATCAAATTGATAATTGCAAGTAATTAATATCTAGTAGGGGGATGTAAAATATTTTGAACTTGCACCTGCCCCCACCATGTGACCACCCATCTCTGCCTCTACAGATCAACTTAACTAATAAATGTAAATCATTATCACCTCGTTTAAATAATTGTATTTGTCTGAATACAATTATTTAAATGAGGTGACCATTGTGTTCATCTGAATAAAGTTTGGTTAGATTTGATTATAATCAACCAGAACAGCTTTCATGAGAGTCCATTTTCTGCTGGATACCTCCCGGGATAACGAGGCATTGATTCTTGAGGGACTTTGAAACACATACCACGACAGTGACAACCCATACCCTTCAATCACCCAAGCAGAGCTTCCACAAGCTTCCATGAAGGCTTTCTTACATGGAAACATTAACATCCATGTATATTTTTAATAAAAAATATGAATATTTTTCAATTGGTAAAATTATGCTTAATTATACTTGTGAATTGTATTTTCCTATTTATTTTTAAGTAATCTCACTTCATCAGTTTTAAAACAATCTTTTCTGTTTTTGTGCCATGTCAATTCAACCAACTAATTTTCAAATTTATTGTTTTCATAGATTATGGTGATAAAGAAAATGCTGACCTTGCTGATCGATACGGAGTATCGAAAGATGATTTCCCCGTTATTAAACTTTTCATACAGGGTGAAAAAGAGCCACATGCTTTCAAAGGAGATTTCAAAGCAGACGAAATCAAAAACTTCGTAAAACAACATTCCAGTATGTGTATAAGAATTTGTTCTTCTGTTGGATAAGTAATCCTTTTGTTTGTAAGCATTGGTTATCAATTCTGTCAAGCCTCCACACAAGGGATCAGGCTGCAAAATGAAATTGGGGGGGTGGGTATTTTATCAAAAACAACGTATTTTGTCAAACCTTTCGTTTTGAAATCCTGTATGACAGCCTGAATACTCTTATTCTTTAATGAGCATTATTGGGTAAACATTGGTTATCAGTAATGTTATTCCTTAATGGGTATTATGTAATAAGTGTTGCTTGTTATTTATCGGCAGCAAAATTAAATTGTAATATCTGTTGTGTTGTGACTTATTTATTAGTATATTTTATTTTTCCTTCCCTAGGTGTAAGATTAGTACTCGACAAATGCTTACCACAATTTGATGAATTAGCAGAAGAATTTATCGCTGCACCAAAAGAAAAACAACCTGAACTTCTAGAAAAGGCTAAAAAACTTGTCGATGGACTTCCGTCAGAAGTTGAAAAGAAATCAGCAGAGACCTACGTGAAAATGATGCAGAAAGTTTTAGAGCGTGGTCCCGGTTTTATTGCAAGTGAGAAAGAGCGGGTCAAAAACATTAAGGAAGGCAAAATAACAGCTGCCAAGAAAGAAGAAATGCAGGGACGCCTCAATATCCTCCATTCCTTTCGAATCCAAGATGAATTATAGATTGAAAACCACATCATTCACAAAAAAGAATACTTTTTTATAGAATTTATACAAAATTCAATGTAGTGTTTGGTAAATGGACTTTCAATTATAGCTTTGTTTGTGTGCACGTGTGTAGTCTGTGAAAAGCGTTGCACTCTTCACCTTGGGTATGGGTTTTTTTTTTTTCACTTACACACCTCAACTTTTTTTTTTTTGCATAAACAGTCACAGAAAACGATGTCTTTAAATTTTTTATACTCCCAAATTCTTAAATTCTCCTACTCTTCTCCCCTTATAGCATTTTTTGGGGGGTTGTGATTCTCAAGGTCTCACTGCAGTGATGGTTAGATGCTACTAAACCTATCTAGCAACCATCTCTGTAAACTTTTTTTACTGTTATTAAAGTGTTTGCTAAGTCAAAAGAGTTCCAAGAGAAAGTCAGCAAGTGAGAGAATTGTTGGATAGATCAGATATACACCATTCAAGGTTACAAAATTGTTGTTGTTCTAGCTAATATTTTGCGAGATTCCGATTTCTTTTAGTGAAATTTAGCAAAACATTTGAACTCTATTCTAAAATGGCTGAATCCTGCAGTCTTCAGAAGTCATAAAATGTAATTGAGGAAGTGCTTTATATATATTTGAAGGAATAGATGTTTTCTTTTTATTTTCATTGCAATTTTTTGTATGTTAAACTAATACTGCTTTAATTTTAAATTATTTATTCTGAAGTTTAAAAGTTTAATCAGTGGAATATATATATATATATATATATATATATATATATATGGCTAAAACTTCATATTCTTGAAGGATGAATGCTTGATATGAATGTTCATTTAATTCTATTTTCTAGTCTGAATATAGCCTGTGATTTTAAAGGAAAAGTCCTATCATTTTCAAAAAGATGCAAATGAAATAGGGAATGATTTTTATTTTGAAAAACAGTAATTTTCTAATGAACTATTTTTTTCTTTTCAATTCCTCTTCTAAATTTATGCTCATCTTCAAGATTTAAGCATCGTTCCAACTTCAGTTACTCACATGTTTTGCTAGACTTAACTGCAATTTGCCTGCATGACAGGGATTCATGTTAAACTTAATGGCTTTTTACATTCCATCTTTCAGTTCATTTACTCAGGCTTATTGACACAGATATGTGTGCTTAGTAATAGCCAACTGGTTCCACAGCCACAAGTCCAAATTAAATATACACAAACATAACACAAGCAGTCTAGATAACGTTGACAACCAGTCACGAAACTTGTATCAACTCATGAATCAGCGATTATTTTTTTCTTTATATACATGTTATATTCTGGTTATGTGATAACATATGTTAACGATGAAAATAATTGGGGTTTCTTCCATCTCTTCACCCGAATAATTTAAAAATTCGTTCTTATGAACTAGCCGGTGTTTTTAAAGAACACAATTTTATAAGTAGCTAGTATATATCAATTTCACTTTATATTATTCATAACCATTGTTCGGGGATATGTGGTGGAATTTGTTTATGTTGACCTCTAAGATGCCATGCAAATTCATTCATTATAACTGAAAGTCATTGCAAGCATAGGTGTAGCCAGAAAGTTCGTAAGTGGGGTTATAGGCTCAACAAGGAGGGGGTTACAGAGCTACAACTCATATATTCCTATGTTAAATATACAAAATTTCATTGCAATGGGGACATAGAGCTGCAACTTGTGTATTCCTATGTTAAATATACAATTATTCCAATGGGGTGGGGGGCTTGCAACCCCAACCCCTTGGCTATGCCTATGATTGCAAGAGATTTTTTTTAAATAACAGTATGTGGCAATACATTTTTTAGTCTTATTTATACTACACACCTTTAAACTTTTTGATTCTTACCTAAAGAATTCATCTTTTTTTATGAGTAAATTTTAATTTAAGAACTCTTATCTAATTTCGCTATTTCGTCTTAAACAGAGAAATTTGCAGTAAAAGAGGTGCTTAAGAATTTGTGTCAGCTATGATATACAGACATATTGGTGGATATACAACACAACAGAACCTTGTCAACACTATGCAGATGTGATATGTCTATCAAAGCATGCCATTAAAGCCCCATTAACTCCGAAATTTTTACTTTTACACCAGAGAGTTTTATATATGATCATAGCCTGCTTAATGGGTAAAAAAGGACAGATTTATCACCATCCAACTTTTCTCTTTTACCTTTTGTTGTTGTTGTTATGCTCTTGAATTTTATTTGTGTTGATTTCTTAAGATCAGAGTACATTACAAAACCAACATGAGCATATTTGCCGAAAATATTGAACAGGCATTTACTTTAAAAAATAATAATTTTTTAAAAAAAAAGGGACAGCAGACTGTTTTGGTTAAGCAGCATTCTACTGTATATGCAGTTGGTTGTTAGAACGGGCGTCCTTATGAACTTTTCCACTGTATATATATGTGTGGAGGGCTTAACAAATACAAGTATGTATAAATACATCAGGAACATCTTAAAATTTTGAAATCATAATTCTTGCATTAAATTCTATTCATAATTCTTGCATTAAATATTACCAGTTTTTTCTCACGAATCTTTTAAGTTTCGATTTAATTAAATTGGCTGGTTTTCTGCCTTTTAATGTTGGAGGTAAGCTGCTGGTATAAAGTAGTGTTTCGGCATTTAATTCAATGAACTTTTTTGTTGGTTTATTTTTCCAGCTCATCTGGCAGTATGGGCCTTCTGGATTGTAGTGCTGGTGCATTGGCAAAATGGTTAAATACCTGTTCATCGGTTAAGAGGGTGATGCATAGGTAAATCACATGCTGCCCACATTGTACTCTTCCTCACTACAGCTTCTTCACTTGCTATTACAAATAAGCGTGATTTTAAGTTTCTAAATCTTGCTTAGAAAGAGACGGTTAATCAGATTTAAAATGGCTCTTCCTAGCATGGCTCAATTGTTAGCACAATGAACCATTGTGATCATTGTTTACATATTTGGCTATTTATGAAATATAAGTTTTCAGAGCAGAATAAGCATTTGTATTATGGTATAGAATGCTATAAAGTAAATATTTAAAGATAATTAACATGTTAAACGCCACGCTGGTCCCGATGGACCGGCACTAGACTTTCCATTTATGCCTCGACGGCCCGGAGTGGCCTGCTTTATGGCTAACTGTGGCGTGAATGGAACAGCATGTAAAACCAGCGTGCTATTTAAC
>QLNU02014802.1:136890401-136902867 GCA_006491805.2 Dysdera silvatica
TCTTGCATTAAATATTACCAGTTTTTTCTCACGAATCTTTTAAGTTTCGATTTAATTAAATTAACAGTTTTCTGCTCCCTTTTAATGTCTGAGGTAAGTCATATGTAAAGCAGTGTTCTTTGTATTTAATTCAATGAAATTTTTGTGTTGGTTTATTTTTCCAACATCTACAGTATGGCCCTTCGATCATTCAGTGTCAAGTAATGGGCAAATAGTTGTCAATTGTCCATCGACAATAGGCGATGCATATTAGGTAACTGATGCTCGTCCCATATCATGCACCTCTCCTCATCTCACAGTTACCTACACACAACAACAACAACAAAAAGATTTTGCTTCAAACTGCTTAATTTTGCTAATCAGACGAAAATGGCTCTTATTAGCATGGCTCAATTGTTAGCACAATGAACCATTGTGATCATTGTTTACATATTTGGCTATTTATGAAATATAAGTTTTCAGAGCAGAATAAGCATTTGTATTATGGTATAGAATGCTATAAAGTAAATATTTAAAGATAATTAACATGTTAAACGCCACGCTGGTCCCGATGGACCGGCACTAGACTTTCCATTTATGCCTCGACGGCCCGGAGTGGCCTGCTTTATGGCTAACTGTGGCGTGAATGGAACAGCATGTAAAACCAGCGTGCTATTTAACGTGTTAAAAAGTGTACTGAGAATTCTCGTTATATCACTTAACCAACAACTCCATCTACTGCTCTATAGACTTGGATCACTTCTCAGTAACCTTTGTGATGTGTAAATGTATATTTGTTCAAAGGTCACATTAAAATGTCAGTTCTTTATATTGGAAACCGTGCACACAGCCTCACCTTGCTTGGTGCAGAATGACCATTGTTGTCCTTGTGCTAGGAAAATTCAGTCAACCATCCTGTATATCAGAAGCGATGGACATTTTTGAGACACAGACATACTCCGCTATTTTAGTGCAGTTCATGCAGCTATCGTATGCTTATTGCAGTGTATATTAATATTTATAAAATTACTAAGTTTAAGTAAATTCTTATCTCAATAACGAACAATTTGTTAATCTTCATTTCCTTTTTCATTGTTTTCTGAGCTAAGTATTTTGATTTAGTTGCATTTTTTTCCTTATGTTCAAGTATAAATGTTTGCTACAGTTTTCATGCGACTTTGTAAACCAGTGAAGTTCGCAAAAATTCTAGTCACAAAGAAAATAAAGTGGCGGGCATACTTTAACTACTCAAACTCAATATCATACTTATATTTCAAGTACTCAAATATGTGATGGATTATTATTAGAACAGAATTACGTTCTTTCTTTGTATAATGTTTAGTGGCCTTCGTTAAAACCAGGATTTCACTGAATGTACAGTACATTAAAAAAAGTGGGGGGGAGAGAGAGAACAATTAACTGGTAATATGATGTCATATCTATATTATTACCTATATAAAATATGCATGTAGTTTGTAATCAGTATTTGCTTTTGTACCTCTCCTGTGCCTGGAGAAAGAACCTTGGTTGCTGCCATTTCAATGGCCTTTATTTAAATCCCTCCTGGATTGTCTGAAAGTAGGGTTTCTATTGTACTTGCATTAGAAATACATGACAGTAGAAATTTATAATATGGGTGGCAATCTAATATTTAAAATATCTGTTCAATAATTAAGATTTTTTTTTTACGTTTTTCATAATTATGTTTGTAGCTCAACTTCTTGCCTGCTTTATAATGCCAGTTGGTTACATACAGCTATATAAATATGTGTGTTTAAATAATGAGAATCACTGCATTGTCGCTCTTGAATATGAAATGTAGGTTATTGGATTATATATAATACATTGCAACATATTCCAAGGAATTTTTCACTATACAAACTCCGTGATATATTCTTTTTGTTATTATCCAAATATTTACAATATCATTTACTGTGTTATAAAAAGCTTTTACCTTGTTACACAAAAAATGTTTTTGATTTTAATTACTTACATCCACTTTCCATTTAAATGTATTGTAATGCCAAATCTGTTTTGACAAATTACATCATGATGTATTTTACACATCGTGTTTTTTTTACAGATCATTAGTCAAAGCTTTCACAATAATAGCTGTAGAGTTTTTCTAATCCTGGCATATTAGTAGAACATGCTAAAATGAAATTAGAATTGTAGAAAATAGTATTCATACTTGTGTTGATAGAACTGGATGTGTTTGTCACAAAACATGTGCAAAATGTCATTGCCATCAATGACATTGTATTGTATTGAAAAACTAAATGAGAATAAAATGTTTGTTGTACAAATAAATTCCCCCAATCATGATTCCAGGGCTGTACACATGACACAGTTTATGTTTTCAGGGTTGTAGTTGGACTGGAGATCGGGTACCCCCCACCCCAGGTCAAAAAAATTATGTCTTGGTTTTATTAATTTTAAATTAAATTATTGTATAATTTTATTTTTAAGTTTTTGTACATGACAATGGAAATTGTTCTTTGAGGTTAAAAATATATTCAAAACAGATTTTCATGATAGATCTTGTGTACGTCATATTTTTAACAAAAGTTTAAACTCTATTTCTACAGCAGCTTTGCCACAGGCGACTATTTGTAACTATTTTTTACCTTAGGCGACTATGGCGATTTTTTTCATTTAAAATAACACTAAATCTACTATTTCATCGAAGTGGGAACTTTTTCATGTTCTGGCGACTATTTCTTCCTTCATTTTTTCTAGAAAGGTTTGCGAACATTTAATGGTTTTAACAAAATTGAATTATTTGTCGAAAATGTTCGGTTTGATGAATGGCATGTTTAGACAATGGAAAAGGGAAAAAAACACATAGAATCAGGGCGATTGACATCTCTGGGGAACTTTTTCTCCATCCAACATATGCGCGGTACAAGCATTTCTGAACTACTTTCAAATTTTGGATACGTCTCTCTCTCTCTCTGCGATAATTTTTATTTCATAAGGGCTAATTAGACTGGAACATATTGCTAGCGTAAGGCCCGTAGTCACGGTCCTTGCGCTATTGCTCACCCACAAAGATTGTAGAACTCCATCACTAACTTTACTCGTTTCATACTTGCCAACTTGTAAAGTTTTTCACCGAATTGATCCAGTACCACCTAAATTCTAGATTCCCATTAAAGATTTAGGTGGTACTGATTGATCGCAAACTATGGTTTATTTATATTCTCAGAAACAAAAAGAAAGCTTGAGAACGATTTAATGAAAACATTTTTCCTCGATATTTATAGCATGTTTTCGTTTCATTTTTTATTACTACTATTCTTCTCACAGCATCAGCATAGCGAACATATTTGGATTCAAACCATGCAGCTCGTAATGGGACTTTTGCGAACAGCAGGAACTTCATAAGAAATAATTGTTAGAGTATTCCTTTGAAGCAGAACTGATCGATACAATACTTTACTCCCAAACCCAGATTTGGGGTGCGAAATACGTTAAATACAGCAGTGTTCCCCCCACCCCCTCTTTCATCATAGTATGTACGGTGAGACTCCGCTAAGGCGGCCACCATCGGTTCTTCTAGAAAACTAGCCTTTCCGAGGGGTGGCGGCAGAACAGGGGCCCTGATAAAAAAAAATTCAAGACTGTTAAATTTCGAATTTCCCCAATATCACCAATGCATTAAAAATAAATCTACATCCATTTTCCTATTGTGTTGCTAGATTACGGACGTAACATATCGATAAGGGGAACATAATTTTTTGTAAGGATCAGAAACAAGTCCCATAAAAGCATCCCGATCGCCATTGTTAAATGAAGGGTAAATTTTGCATGAGATAACAAATCTTTCTTTATTGATAAGCATATTGGTGTTTCTAGTAATGAGTCAATCCCTTTGCCTGTTTAGTTATAAGGCGCAAGAAAGTGGCCATGTAGAGAAGTTCCACTATATATTTTTGGTAATTAGAATTTCGTTAAGAGGACCTAGGACTTTTAAAATCCAAAAAAGTACCAAATTTTGCACTAATTTCAGAACTTGTTAACTCAGAAAGTATTATATGAATTGAAATGAAATAAAAACAGTTAAAGTAGTCATACATTATTTTTTTTTTAATTTACAAAATATGAAATGCCTAATTTCTACTTAACAAAACACCGAGCCAAACCTACTGCGCGAATGATTACAACTTAAATTTTAGTTTAATATGAGTTTTTATTAATAATAATTATTTAGAAATGTTGTCTCTTTGCACTCTACCAAAAAAAACGAAGTTATGAAAAATATTAGACACATTTAAAATTTTTTAACTTTTAAGTATGATATTTATGTAATTTTTTTACCTTATGAGCTAAAGCTATTCTAAAAGTTTCTTTAAATTATATTAAACTGTTTTTCAGAAAATATGCGTGCAAACTTCATAAAGTACGTTTCGTGAAAACAAGCTTCAAAGTTTTATTTGCCTTTAAATAATATACTACTGGTGTTTATGTTTTTGCTGCTTTTTTGAGCTTAATACTCAAGTCGTTTTTCACTGGGTTTGTTTTAAAATGTTCAGAAAAGTGCATACTTTTTTTTACAATAATTAAAAAAAAAAGGATTTTTAAAGGTTTTAAAAGTCCTAGGTCCTATTAAGAGATATTTATTCTCTGTGCGTATGTATGTACACACGCATAGAAGTCATTTGTAAGGGTAAGACATCCGATCAAGATTTCTTTTAAGCTAGCTACCCCCAAAGAAGTCTTGTGGTGGAAAATCATGGCATATGGGTGGGGAGGGGGTGCAGTAGCATGGAAGGGTGCTCTGGGCACAAAATTTTAATATAGGGCTAATAAAAGGGAATGCTAACAGGTTTTAGCAGGTGCGGTACTTAAAATTACGGGTGCCGTAGCGCACTCTATGCTGCTAGGTGGGGGGGTCATGATTATCTCGTGTGCATTATAGGGTGAAACAATGACATGTTTGTAAATAAATTTAATAACAAAATTGCTTTTTTATCGATGTTGGGGGGGGGAACGTTTTCCTGAGGGGGACAGATGGACAGAATTATACAGTAAAAAAAGTGTAATAAAAATAAACCTTTTCCTAATAGCACTTTTTATTTAAAAACTGGTCGATCACCCAAAGTTTTGGAACTGAGATAGCGCAGGCTGCATAGTTCGATTCAGTTTGGTAGAGGTGCCTCTAGTGGCTTTTTTTTTCGAATTTGTTAGGAATTTCGTGATGCGAATGTAAGATTTTCAGCTGACCTTCGTCTCTCTAATAGAAGGAACAAAATGGCTACCCTAGCACCCGCTGGCAATCTTTCTCTTTTTTTTTTAACCGGCCATCTCCAAAATTCTAGAGCTGGAATCAAGTTGTCCACGAAGTTCAATTTCATCAAGCGAGGGAGATTTGACTTATAAATAGATTTTATGTGTTAAATTAAAATTATATTTGATTTTAAATTTGAAACCTACTGATTTTAATTACTCACCTTAGTCCATTTGCATGATCTTGTTTAGTGTTGACAGGGTGTCTATGGATCTGGGAAACCTTTGAAAAGTCGGGGAAGTTTGAAATACAAAGGCCAAAGTCAGAGAAATTTTAAATTCACTGTTACAATAAATAATTTTAAAAGCTTATTAAAATAATTTTCCTGAACTGTGCTTTTCGTACCACATTGCATACTAAAAATTTTGAAAAACTTGTACTTTTGATTAATTTAAACTTCTTCCAAAAATTTTCTTTTGCACCAAAACTAATATAATTTATATAAAATTATTATGCATGTATATTTTTCAGGAGAAAATGTTTGCCAAATATATGACTTAAAAAAAAAAAAAAAGTTGTTTCTAGCTAAATTATCTAATCTGTAAGGATTTTTCATCATAATAGTCACCTTTCGCTTATGTATGCTATAGTCATACGTACTTGAAGTGGAATAGAAGATGAAGCACCACTTTGCAATTATATAATTAAATTCTTTTATAATGAAATCAAAAAGGGTCGACTGAAAATTTTTAATTAATTCAAGTTTTTAGTATAAAGAAATGCATTTTTTAATATAGTTTTTGTTTTTGTAATAAATTTGTACTGTAATTAAGTTATAAATGACTTTGGAGTTTGTGTTAGTGGATTTTATGGTCTTAGAAACTTATTTTTATTACGCAAATTTTAATGCGTTGTGTGTTGTTTACTGTAATTAGCGACTGGAAATCGATTAAGATTTGGTCTGGAAAAGTCAAGTAAGATTAAAACAGAATTTTGTTAACTACTTGATTACTTTTAAAGAATTGCTTTTCATTTTCAAACTTGTTTCATGATTATGTTACTTCTTAGATTGTGTTTAATAATAATGCATCGTAATGCACCTTTATTTCTTAAAATGGTATTATAAAAGTGAAGTCACTTGCGTAGATTATCTCTATAACTTATTTATTGTGGGGGGGTTCCTTAATTTTGTTTAGGTCTTTAAATTTTATATAGAGAAATATATATAAATCTTGTTTTAGTGTATTTAGAAACTTATGAAATAAGAAACGTATATTGATCTTGAGGAATCATTTTTGATTTTATTTTCTGCTTAATATGACCTATATTTACCAATAATTAGTGCTTGATAAGTAAAAAAATATAATACGCCCCCATTCTATGAGTAACAGGGTTCACTGCATGTTTACAATTCATGCTTCAATCCTCAAATTAAGATTAATTAAATTTAATCAATTAAATAAGAATTTGAAAATTTAAATGCTGGCAAGTATACTATTGACTGGTTGATAACATTCAATAATAACTCTTAAAGTCAGGTATTGTCAAATCCTGTAATAAAGACTTCAGCTTTCAAATTTGTGACTGTAAATGTTGCCCTGTTGTATGGGATTTTATGCTATTAAATATTTCTTTCTTTGGAGGATAATAATAATAAATTTTATTTATTTTTCACTTGTAGAGTACAAATGATATACATCTATTATTTCTTCTTTCAATATGTGGAAACAATTTGACCATACAAGAAAGGGTTCCATGAAAATATCTTCTTGGATGTAATAAACCTAGGACCTTGAGTAGATCAATCAAAGACAATCATGTTAATAGCACCAAGTTAAATACAAAAAATAATCTATTTGATATCAGTTCACCACAATCCACCTGGTCGTTAGTACATTATAAATTTAATTTGTTACGAGACCAATGTTGAGATCAAGTACTCTCTTAATTTATTTTTAAATTTTTTAATTCCATTTAATTTTTTTTATGTCCTTAGGTAATTCATTCCAGAGGTTTGGACCCTTGAAATTAATGTTACTTCTTCCTGTTTCAGTTCTTATTTTTGGCAAGATTAAGTCATTATATTTTCGGCAAATATTTCTTTCTCTTTCATTATATTTAATTTTTATTAACTCCACTTGCTTGTTTTTCTTAATTCTTTCAAACATTTTAATCAAAATACAGTATAGTAGATCCTCGACTTACACGCTTAATTCGTACCGTGGGTTCCCACGTAAATCAAATAAAGCTTAATGTTTATATAAACTGTACTACATACTATACATATACCTGATTTTAAAGATTTAATGCTTAAGAGTTAATACATATAGTAGTGTGTACATACTTTACAAAAAAAGTATAAGTGTGTCTTTCCTGATTTTAAAAATAGAGTGCTGAGGATTTACTGCATTACTTTACATACAGTATGTTTTACACCTCTTTCTGAAAATATTTTGTTAACGGTGTCTGCACCATAGTTGCTTTTTTTTTTTTTTTTATAAATTAATTTGTAACATGCTATAGCATCATGAGCTGCTCTAAATACCTTTTCAAATCTTTCAAAATTTTCATCCTGAGCCTGAAAACCAGCCAAACCTTTGTCTATCAAAGCAACTAGCCATTTGTTTAGTTTCAAATCGTTTCGATGGCGCGACTTCTTGTTCGCTCTCTGAATGATCTTCGTTTTCATTCATCTCCATTAGAGCTTCATTACTCAATTCCATTGCATGACTTTGCAGCAATTCAGTAAAATCCTCTACATCTAGACTCATTCAATTTTGTACTAATTTCAACGAGATCGTTAAGCACATCTTTACAGTCGGATTCCGCAGCTTTGTCTACAAATTTGGATGCAAGCTTCTTTAAGACCCCATTCATTGTAGTTGTTCGAATTTCATTCCAAGCTTTACCGATGTTTTTAACAGCTTTGTAAATATCACATCCTTTCCAAAACTGCCTCAACGATTTATTGTTTTCTCCTTCGGTGGTCATTAATGCTTGTGTGAATGTTGTTCACAGGTAATATTTTTTGAAAGTCTGCATAAGACTTTGATCCATGGATTGTATGAGGGCAGTTGTGTTTGGGGGTAAAAACATTACTTTTATATTTTCCTTATATTGATGATCACACATAGTTATCTGATGGCCCTGTTGCATTGTCGAGTACAAGTAATATTTTAAATGAGGGGTTGTTTTCTTTGCAATAGTTCTCTGTATCGGGTGCAAAATGATGGCAAAACCACTGTCGAAAAATTTCTTGTCATCCATGCCTTTGGATTATATTTCCATACAACAGGTAGCGATGTTTTTAAAACTTTTTAAGAGCTCTATGGTTTTTACTACGATAAATTAACAATGGTTTTGATTTGCAGTCTCCAGCAGTATTTCTAACAAGCAAAAGTATAAGCCTGTCTTTGGCTATCTTAATAGATTTTTCATCTTGCGATACGTACGAACGATTTGGCATGTTTTTCCAATAGATTCCTGTTTCATCTACATTGAAAACTTGTTCCGGAAGTGTATTCCTCCTTTTCAATTATTTCTACCAAAGGGTTAGGGAATTCCACATCTGCAATTGTGTCAGCACTAGCAGCTTCACCTGCCACTTCAATATTATGGAGTTTAGCACGCACCTTAAATTTTTGAAACCATCCACGACTTGCACTGAATCTGTCACCAGTTTCACCTTGCTTGCATTTCAAATCTTCAAAAAGACTCAAGGCTTTCTCTTTTATAAGCGTAAAGCTTATCGGTATCCGTTGCTGTTGCATATCTTTAATCCAGATTAGCAATAAATTGTCCATTTCATCTATTAACATGCTCCTATTCTTAGAAATTATGGTTGATTGCATTGGCGCACAATTTTTCACATGCTGCATTATTCGAACTTTGTCTTTGATAATGGTTCTAACAGTCGATATATTCATTTCATATTCACATGCAATATCGATGACTTTGTTACCTTTTTCATGTCGATTTATGATTTCTATTTTATTTTCCATAGTTATCGCTCGCCACTTTTGAAATATGTGAAAATTCTCACCTTTCCTTTTTTTAAATGTATTTTAAGACTGAACTTTCTTTAAACAGGAAATATTAACGGCGTATATGCAATTTGTTAGTCAACAATGGTAGAGTACTGCCAATTCTGAAAAGGATAATGTTGAAATAAAATTATATGTATACATATACTACTACGTACTACCAGAAATATTTTACCAAGTGTAATCATCAATCCTCATTGTGGCTGGCTGGCCTGGCCAGTAGCGCCATCTATATTTAACAAAGAAAAATCATACAACTCCGAAACAGCGTAAGTCGAGGACCTACTGTATTCATGTATTAATTCAAATGGTATGATATTGTATTTAATTAATATGTTATTCCAGTTCATTCTATTATTCTTGTTAATTAGTTCCATTGCTTTTTTCTGTATATTTTTCAATATATTTCCATTAACTATGCCAACATCTCGCCATATACAGTTGCAATACATAAGATGATTCTATATCATGGGGTAATAAAGGTCAATATTAATTTTATCTGTCAATATATTACCTATTCTTCTTAGTATGCCTATGCCTTTACTTTCAAACAAAGTTTACTTGACCATTCCAATTTAATTTATCTGTTAGTTGAACTCCTAAAAATTCTAATTGTTGTACCACTTCAATTTGTTTATTGTTACTAATTAAGACTGAATTATTGTATATGTCGATATTAATATTTTTGCTTCTACTTCAGAAAATCATTACTTTAGATATATCTACATTTAATTTCATTTGATTTACATAAAACCATTTGTCAGGTTTTTGTATCTCACTAATGCATATTTCCATTAATCTTTTTAGGTCTTTACCTGTAACTATGATACTTATGTCATCTGCAAAAAATGTTATATGACCCATATCTGAAACATTAAATATATCGTTAACATATGTGGTCACAACAACAGTGGTCCCAAATTGGACCCCTGCGGCACTCCACAGTTATTGCTACTCATCATTTTTGATGTTTTGCCTCCAACACACACTATTTGTTTTCTATTATTTAAATAACTGTATAATAATTTATTAATTTTACCTCTTAATCCATAATTATTTAATTTTGTTATTAATATATTTCTGTTTAATACATTGAACACCTTACTCAAATCACAGAATATCCCTATACTATATTCCCTATATTCGATTACTTTACTTCCTGTATTTTATTAATTGTTCTAAGTAATGCTGCTTCTGTTGATTTTCCTTTTCTAAAACCATGTTGATATGTATCCATTAAATTATTTTTTAAATAAATTTTTTTATTCAATTGTAAAGTAGTTTTTCAAATAGTTTCGCAAAAACTGATGCCACTGCTATTGGTCTATAATTTTCTTTACAGTCTATTTTACCCTTTTTATAAATAAGTATAATTTTAGATATCTTCTTTCCATCAGGAATTTCTTCCTTATCTATAATATTATTAAATACAATCAATAAGGGCACAACCAACAATTCCGCACTTTCCTTCACAATTTTTGGGTGAATCTCATCAACACATTCTCCTTTTTTTACTATTAAGTTTTCTTATTTCATTTAATAATTCAAAATACATTATTTGCTCAACATACATAGTTTTATCATGATTTTTGCTCATATATTCTTTAAAGACATTCTCAATATATCTTTCTCTATCTATTATTTTTTCAGATATTTCAATAAAAATTTTTTTGAAGCAATTTGCCATTTCCCCCTTTACCGTTATAATTCTATTATCATCTTTTATTAATTTTATTTCTTTATTTTTATTATCTCTACACAATAATTTATTTATAAACTTTCAATTATTTTTATTATCTACATTAATCAAGTTTTCATCTAAATATCTTTTTTTGTGCCAAACAATTGATTTAGTTATACAGTTTCTTAATTTTTTGAATCTTTCTAAATAAATCAATTTTTTTGTTCTTATAAATCTCTTAAATAAATTATTCCTTTTCTTTATATTGTTTTTGATTCTTTTGTTTATCCAGCTTATTGTTTATTTTATCTTTAATATATTTTCAATTAATTTTTTTCATAGAATTCTTTAATTTTTCTTAAAAATATATCATATTTGTTATTATGATTTAATTCTATGTCCCAATCAATTGATTTTAAATCTTCCTTGCATTTATTAATATTTCTTTTACTCAGGTTTCTAATTCTCATTTTATTATCATTTTTTACAAATTTTTCATATATCCCTACTATAATAGCCCTATGATCGCTTATTTGATAATCTAAGACACAAGATTTATATTCCCTAATATTTGTAAAACACACATCAATTATTGTAGATGAATTTGTAGTTATTCACTCGTGGAATCTTTTATTACATTTTTTAGTCCCATTATTTTCATTGTATGTAGTAAATTGTTTTTTATACTTGATTCTTTGTCAATATATTTAAATCTCCAATTAATAAAATGTTTTCATTTTGGAATTTCTTCAATTTCTCATATAACCACTTGGTTAAACTGTTTACATTACTACTAGGTTTTCTGTATATGACTCTTGTTCTTAGTTTCCCTCTTTTTACTCTTATTATTTCCCAATCCTCAGTTAATTGACTAATTTCGTTCAAATTTTGAAAAATTGAAAAATTTTTCAAAATTTTCATGTTTGTCATTAATGTAATTGGATACTCCACCTCCTCTTTGCTTCTTTCGCATTACATGATACCCATGCCACCCTGGAAACTCCATATGATCATGTTCTTTTGACCAAGTTTCTGTAATTGCTAATAAATCTATTTTGTAATATTTGTTATCCATTAGTAACTCTATTTCATCCACTTTGTTATTTATACTCCTGGCATTGATGTGTAATATTCTTGGTAAATCTTTATCATTATCTTTTAGCCACTCAATATTCCCACTATTAAAAACGTTACTTATGTTATTTAATTCATCCCTATTAAAGCATTCTTTACATATATTACATATTTTACACTTATTAAATTTTTTACAGATATTACATTTTTTATACATATCACATTTTTCACACATATTACATTTTTTAGATGTAACACATTTTACATATACTATATTGCTTGCGTTATTTGATTCATCATTATTATTATTACATTTATTACACTTTGTATTTTCTGACCTCTGTATAATAGCATCATCAATAGCATCACTCCAATTATCTATATCACTTATACTGTCTACAGATTGACCATTTGTGTTTACATTATTATATTCCGTACCTATCTCATAATTTATCAGAC
>QLNU02014802.1:136911739-136958901 GCA_006491805.2 Dysdera silvatica
GTCAGACACTATTGTGGGTCTCCAGCAAAACATGCGCCAGCAATTTCACCATGACTTCTCTCCTCAGCCGCACTAAAAAAAGAATTTCTCTCCACTGGCCCAAAAACCCATTCTCCTTTCACCTATCCTCTATTATATTTTCTCTTCCCAAACATGCTTTCATCCACCTCTGCAGTCATTCCTTTACCTTTTAGCATCTCTTTCTCCAACATACACATATCCACACATACTTCTTTGCAAAAATGCGTGACCACTCCTTATATTCAGTTTCACTCGAATGAGATCCGATGTTGCCTTATATACCCACAAATATGTAACGCACAACATTTCATCCATACTTAACTTACTCTTAACAGACCTGCCACAATCATGTTTCCTACAACGCCACTGATGTTCATCTTCCACACTAGGTCTCGCATACAAATTCATGGGCTTCTTGCATTTCGGACACGCGTACTCAGGGAACTGCCCCACATGAAAGTCAAACCCAGTGTAGTGACCGAGAGCGACAGAAAGATCTATTGATGCATAACAAATATCTGTTATTTTTTGGATATTCACAAAACGGAAGTTTTTACAACTATTTGAAAATTTATAAGGTATTGAATTTTGCCACTGCATTGCAGCTTCCCTGGGAATGCAACACAAAACTTCATATAAGCAGCAGTGGAAATGCAGGAATTCATTTTTGCATAGTTTGTGGTTGAGAAAAGATTGTGCTCATTAACAAAAATATTTTAATTTCATATCTTTTCATTGTCATGTGATATTTTTTGCCATCGTATAATATAAGGTTTAGACATGAAAAATATAGTAAATATCATTCATGGAGCACTGAATTTAGCCATTGCAAAATATAAAAATGAACCATCTGTTATTTCACCAGAGGAAATATGTGAATGGCTGTTTGATCAAAATCGAAGAATTACTTATGAACGAAAATGTCGAGGAACAAGTTTCTTTGGACATGGATGGTGACCAACATTTTGCTGATTCCGACGTTAGTGATGAACTGACTTTGCACTGACAGTCAACATGTATAAATATTAGTTTATCAAAAATGAAGACTGTTGTTAATTTTTATGATTGGTTTGTGAAAAACAAATTCGAATGAACACAAAGGAAATTTAAATGTGTAACCCACTGCAGTCAAATTTCATGTTTCATAATCAAAGTACATATCACAAAGTGGAACCAAAAGACAAAAAATGAACGAAATTAAAATGTATATATTAAAAAAAAAATAAAAAACACAAGGGCTCAAAATCTGCCAGTTCACGATATAGATTTCAAAAGATAGGGGCACAGTAAAGCAAGGGAATTAGGTATGTTGTCATTAAAATTATCAGCCCATTTTGTCAGGGGATTAAAAAACTATAGTAATATCGTTTCACGAAAAATTGCACAATATATTACAACGGATCGTGAACATAGTGTAGAATATATTGAAAATAATGTGGTTGCATTTTACAGGCATGGGATATTTTTTCAAATTGTGATCCCACTCAAATTTGAATCAGGAGGTTATGGGCAATTGATTGCTAATCCTGCTAGTAAAAGTGTTGAGCATGTGGTTTAGTTTCATTCCAAATTTAACCGATGCCTAAATCTCAGGTAGAGCAACCTGAGTGTAGTTGGTTATAATTTACCTAGCAACCTTGATTGTTGTCAAAACAGTAGTTGAAAAACAAGGGGGAGGAGGGAATAGACTGAATTATTATGACTATTTTAAAATTAGTCATAATTTGCAAAAGGTACCTATATATACACACACACACCGGTGCATTTGTGAAAACATGCACCGAACCTGTCGAGTTTTCAATTTAAAGTATAACAGCTTTCAAGCAAGGTTTGAGAGAGGTAGAATCTTAACACTTAATAGGCGAGTTTTTTCTCTTTCTCGGTTTCCGGCCATTTTTTAAGAGAATTAAACATGCATGTATGGTTTTAAAGCATTGCAGTACAAAACTGTGCAGTACGTTCAACCAACAGATAGTACTACAACTTAACGGTAACAAGAAATAAACCCAATACGCATAAAAATGAAAAACTAACGCATCGTAATAAAAATTCAAGCAAAAACGTAATTCTACGTAGCCCGTCCTAGGAAGTCAGACTGGAAAAACGTAAATTTACATGACCAGTCTGTTACCTGTTAAAATAATATAAGTGTTGGTTCAAAATGACCCTTTCTGTCCTTGCACCATAAAAGCACCAACAAAATAGTAAAATAGCTTGAAGAGAAGAAGTATTAAAACTTGCATAATTTTTTTACATTTATTTTTAGCTCCTGCAGTAAATTTACGCTAAGACTTGCAGAGTATGTCAATGTTCATGTGAACTTTTCATTTACCAACAATATTCATTTTTTGACTTTAAGCACATTGTCTTTATTTGAAATTATTTGAGGTCAAATGCATCTTCACAGTTTTTAAAATGTATGGAATGAATTTATCTATGACAAATTATGCATTTGATAACCTTCAAAAAAAAAAAAAAAAAACTCCATTGTTACATGTGTACATGCAGAGGTGGGGGGAGAGGTATTTACATTAGCATTTAATTACAATTTCATAGGCATTAAATTTCAGTGATAAAATATGAAATTTGGAATTTATTATTATGCATACATCCTTTATAGATATTATCATTCTCCTTTGCAGTAACTTCAAAAAATCAATACTTTGAATAGCATGTTTGGCACAGTATAGCCTAGATGCTCTTGCGCCATAAAAAATCCAAACAAACAATACTTGGATTTTTTTTTTTTTCAAGTTTTAGTTATTAAGTACTAGACGCTTTTATCCTCATTTATTTTTTTAAAAAATGAAATGCTGGTACAGATTAATAATTATATCCCAAACCTGCATTCTCATCTCACAAATTTTATAGATATTAATTATTTTCCCCATAGTTTTAACAGGTGCTATGTGAATGCATTATATGAAATGCTGCTTTCCATATGTAAGGTAATTTGTGTATCGTAGAAAACATGCATTAAAAATTGTGCATGGTAAAAAGTATTTGTTGTTCTTTGGTAAAAAGCATTTTCGTTACTGAAAAAGCAATATGATAAATACAAATGTACAATACTCCATCATAGCATAGCACATTTTGTATTACTCTTACGTTCTAATCCTGATTTTGGTTTGTTAAATGACATCTTTAGTTCTTATATGTGGCTTCTAAATCCTATCACAAATGATACAATAAATCTAAAGACGGAACTAAAAAATTGAGTATTTGGGAACTGGGTCTATTTTGTTTTTCCTTTATAAGATTATAAATAATCGTTCATTTCTTTTTACAGATTGGAATATTCAACAAATATGGAGGCTCTTTTAAACACCCATATTATTCAGGTGACTAATGTCGCCCCCGCTGCGTCACTGGAACAAATGAAAGAGCTCTTTGGATACCTTGGGAAAATTCGGGAAATTAAACTTTATCCCTCTGAGTAAGATCATTATTTTTTTTTTTTATCTGTAATCAAATTCATTTCTAGGAAGTATGTCTTTATTAGATGATTGTGGTTTTTCACGTGTTATTAGCATCCGTAGATGGTATTACAACTTACTTTGGTTTGAAATCTTGCTTAGGAACTATCTGTTGGAGCCGCAGTCTAAGGTATGCTACATTCAATACTCGGAATCATGGAGTGTGGGTGTTGCTCAACACCTAACAAACACCGTTTTTATTGACCGGGCATTGGTCGTCGTCCCTATTTTGGATCGTAAGTACCGCTTTATAACAGAAGAAAATAATAAAAGCCTTTTCAATGTTTAGTGTAATAGTATTTTCATTGGTTTATTGTGTCACTGGGTATATTTTAAATCGTTATTATGTACATTATAATTAATTCATTATGGGTAACAAAGCAGTCCAGTGGCTCCCACCTTTTCAGGTGTATTGAGTTCAGCTCCTGCTATTTGGTCATATGTAAATTAATCGGGGTTTTTTTTTTTGTTTTTTTTTGGTAGGACTCGTTTAGCATTTGCGCCCCAGCTCAAATGATCCACAGTGCAATCTGTATAAGTAATGCATGCATATGCATAAGGCTAATATAATTTGCTGTATAATTAAGGCTATATAGTGATTGTTGCCATATAAATGGTTTTAAGGCCATTGTGGTTTGTGGATGCATCCTTTTTTTTTCAAGCAAATAATTTGATAATAGTTTCTAAAAAGCAGATTACTTTGATCTTTGTGTAGTGTTTGTTTGTTTTTTAATGCAAGAATAGGCAAAATCGTACTGAGCCAGAAACTGCAGATTTTGGAGAAATCCTATCCTCAGTCATGTGAAAAATTAGATTGGTGGAGAAAAAAAAACCACAAGCACATATCCACTATGAGCAGGATACAAATTCTCATTTTTAACATGGTGATTATGCCTGTTACTTCTAAGTCGTAATATATCATTTTGTTTTAAAATAACTACTTCCCTTAATAACTACAGTTTTAGCCTTCCAGCTAGCACTGCTGGTTGTCCGACACTGATGTAGAGGTAATTTGTATGTAAGATGCCATGAATCCTACTTTGATTTCAGTGGTACTCTAGCACCATGCCGTTTTTTCCTACCCATTAAATCCGGGAGTTGTTCCCCTGTGTAACAGAGGTTTGGAAGATTGTAGGTGCTAAAGTAACAGGACTTTAGATGTCCTTGTGCTGTTAAACCCAAACACTATTCTAACATGAATAACGTCAGGATTATAACAATGTGTGTGATCGAATCTTTATTTGGAATTCATCTAAGCTTTCTGTTCTATCCTGTATGTCCCGGTATCTAGTTTCAAGCATTTAATATATATATATATTCCACAGCCATTCTATGCTAAGAATACTGGCACTTGGCAGAGTGCTGCTTTGAGGGAGCCATGCTTGTGGTCACATCGTAAGAGGGCGACGCAATAAGTCCCGTCTTGGTTCACTGACTTTGGCTGTGGTGACCGAAGTTCGGAATCTTCGTTAAACTGTAGGTCCAGTTTGCCAACCCGTTTGGCCAACATTCTGCGCTTAAGGCCATTTCCTTTGTATTTCTTTCACCGTACTACGTGTATGTGTGAAAACAGAGAGACCTCCATCCTGCTGTGGATTAAAAATGGTTGATGATGAAAATGATCATATATATCATCATCATCAACAACCATTTTCAATCCACTGCAGGATGGAGGTCTCTCTGTTATCACGCATGTAGTATGACGAAAGAAATACAAAAGAAGCGGCCTTAAGCTCACCACATTAGCCAGACGGATTGGCGAGCTGGACCTACAGTTTAACGAAGAATCCGAACTTCGGTCACCACAGCCAAAGTTCTGCGCTAAGACACTGCCTCCTAAATTCAGATGGTTAAGACGGGACTCGTTGTGTGACTGCTACCAATGATGATTTTCAGCGTCGATCGGTTGGGTGCCGGTATTCTCGGCAGAGGATGGCTGTGGGTATATATGTATATTATTTATTTTTTTACTTGCAAGCAATGTAATGCTTTGATTGTATTTGCAGTGGTCATACCTGACGAATCGAAAGCACTTTCACTAATTGATTCGAATTTGCAAGGATTTTCCTCTGGATTGAGTCCTGTGATTAATGAGGTAATTGCCTTTTATAATACATATATAGTTTTTATTGTTGGTTTAAATCTCCCAAAGAGAATTTTTTGAAATCGTTGTTGTTTTTTCAGATAAGTGGTGTTGATGGCTCTCTTGTCATCACTACAATTGATCCACGGTTGTCAGCACTCGGATTGCCACCATATCCCCCATTGCCTGCTAATATGGATCCTTCAAAAATTGAGGAAATTAGAAGAACTGTGTGCATGGGTAATTTATCACCCATTGTAAGTAAATCTCAATAACAAGCACTGATCACAACATGTTGAAACTCATTTTCTTTCCATATATCGATAAAAACGTGTAGATATTATTGTATAATAAACACCATTGTCATGGGTGCTGTTCTTCTGTCCTGAGAACAGAAATCCATGTTTTGAAACTTTTCGAACTCTGACAGCATTATCAAGGGTTGTTTGTTGGGGGTTTTTTTGCAATGATATTTATTTTTCTTGTGCCAGGTTGGGGTTATATGTATAATCCTCATTGAACTGACCAATGAGGATGTCCTGTTCATTATCAACACATCTTGATTTTTAGTCTTTGCCTAAGCACCAGAATCGCACCCATGACTATATCATTGATAGCTACTGTGGTTAGCCAAAACAGCGATTTTCCCCATCTCTTACCTTTGAGTCCCATCCAGAATTCCAAAATTTGTTAGTTTATTGGGCATTGTAGAAGATAAGTTAGGGCACATGCTACTTCAATGTCCTTTTCGACAAATCAAACATCTCACATTCGCTTTGCTGTATGTCCAACCCGTAAACAGACGAAACAACCCTTTTTCCTTTGAGTTTGCTATTGTGTTTAGAGGTGTGAGAATTCTTATATAGTCGATGTAAATAAATCGAAATTCCAGAAAAGTGTATTTACTTTCTTATGGTGTTCTAACGACAGACACTTTTGGGACTTCATTTGAACTTGAATTGGATTCAATTCTTAGTAAGTTTAGTAATGTATGGGTGTATAGATATTAAATGGTCACCTGTAGTAGGTGCCTTTGAGTGTAAAAAAACAAAATGCGAGGTTTTTCGAATATGCAGGAACCACAGAGCTCCTGTTTTTCCTATTATTTTACCTGTTTTTTTTTGTGTTTTTTTTTCCTATTTTGTTGCTTGGTCTTCCCCATGATTCCATCCCCAACAGCAATCATTTTTTCTTCCCAAAGATTTCACCCTTCACTTGCGTTTTGTTCACAGTCGTGTTCTTAATGTTGTGGATGCAGAATGTGCCGTATTCTGGCATTCTGACTACCAAACAAAACTGGCCACCAGCAGACAATTTCCCGGGCTGGGGGAAAAAGAAAAAAAAAAAGGACAAAAGAAAAAAAAATTTTTTTCAGATTGACCACCAATGCAAAAGTTTAGTGGGGACATCCGAACCTTAAGGGGAGCCAGAATTAAAAAAAGTTGCCATTTTATTAACATTTTTTGGGGCCACAAAATATTTAGGGGGAGGCCCCCATCCTAAATAAAAGTGATTAGGCCCAAGGACTACAAACATGTTAGGACAGCGTTGCTATTATTGTGCCATTAAACTCACCAGACAATTTTGGTACCACTTCCAGACAGTTTGGGACTTTATGCATGTATGCTTAATGTGTTCCTTGTTTTCAAAACAATGTTAGTTCAGGGGGAATAAAAAATGATAAAATAAATGGTGAACGTTTTTATAGTCACACACACACACACACCCCGATGTTATGATTTCAAAATTTTACACCCTGCTAGTTCCATATTCAACCTGTTTCCATCCTTTTCATGAATTATTATTTTTTCATTTATTGTATTTTATTATAATGGCTGATGTACCAACGAATAAATTTGCCATTTATTTCTCATTACTATAATAATTTGGTGGAGATAGCCTTGACTGATAGGTGTTTAAATTGTGATATTAACCCCCAAAAATGTGGTAAAATTGCAATAAATAGGTAGTTTTTAATATTTCAATTTTTATTTTCCAAAACATTAGTGAATAAATATTTTACTTTTCTGATTTTATTGAATATATTATATGCACCATGTATATTTTATCGATGCCGAGTTTTCGAAATAAAATAAGAATTCTATAATATGAATGAACAAATATTTCGATTTGTTATTTTGTGCTTTTAACTTGTTCGCCACTAACCGTCACATATATGTGACAGACAATTTTTATCAATTTACTAAGGCATGTTTAAACATTTTGTGTTTTTTACTCTTTTGTATTTTTTTATGTTTATTTTACTTTTTTACGAATGTTCTAAATGTATATACGTAAAAACTATTCCAATTGATGTCCATATAATCCCGAAAAACATCTTGGGCTATAGTAGATGTTTCTCCCAAGAGACTCTCATAGGCAGTGGGTTAGAGTAAATTGAAATTTATTTATAAATAAAACTTTCAAATATCAGTCTCTTTTCATGGCAATTTGATTGTTGCAATTCTAACAACAAACAACTTGCAATATCTGAATGAATAATTCTTCGATACATGACCATCATTAACATTTCTGTTGTACCAATAAACAAAACCATTCCTTACTTTTAATATATAATGTAATTTAATGAATTGGATTTTTTAGTTTAAGGTTTAACAATTATTGAGATTGCGGATATTTAGATTCGGTTTTAAATAAAAGTGTCACTTTTTTTTTAAGCAGGAGGTGCAAGAGATGTAGTGTAAAATATAATTTTTTATAATTGTGCTCTCTATGAATAGGACTAATATTTATAAAACATATTCTGAATCAGGATATCGAAGCTCTCTTTCAAAATTAAGAAACAATTATTTAAAGAGTGTCTTCTATTCACTCTTGTTTTTTATGGTCTTTATTGTTTCTTTTAAAAAAACGTTTCGTGGGAAAAGTCTTCTGAGAACCCTGCATTACCATTACTTCCGTTATTTTGTGTTTCCACACTTTTGATCAGCTTTAAATGGGTGCAGAGTCACATAAGATTGAAAATTGCCTGTGAACAAAAGTATTTGCTTAAAAATTTTCTTCAAAAATCTACCGAGACACATACTATAAACACACACTTTGCAAAACATGAATAAGTTCATTTTGAAATGGATTAAAAAATTACTTTAAAAAATTCATTAATAGAAGAAATTAATTTTTATTTATCTGTTAGTTCGTCGACTGTTTTAGAATTATCCCGATTCTTAATATTATAACTTCCTTAAAAATAACCTATTAATCAACTTATAAAACAGGGTGGCCAGCGGACGGGGAATTTAATTGAAAAAGTCATAGAAAAGCTAGAAATTTTTTAAAAATACCGGGAATTTGGTAATAATTCACCTGACTTTCCACGATCTTGAGTCATCCTTTTATTTGCTAGATGTTACTGCCCATGGTCTGGTTTTTATACAAAGGTCTTTTTTTTTTTTACATTTAACTAACATTTATTCGGAAATTGAGTGGTTAAACCAAAATAATTAGTTATATTTACATGTTTACAAAGGCAATTCCGGAAGCAGTTGATCGTGGTGTTAAATAAAAAACCTTAAAAGTTATGTGCTTGGGGTTTTTTATAGATGTGTTTAATGATAATTAAAAGAAAAAAACATTGTTTTTCATTGAAAAAAATGCATATTCTGCAAAATAAATGAGTGTAGGGGGGTAGGTAGCACATGATATGAAGCTTTCCACGTGAAATGATTTGTGGCGCTAAATGCCTGGTGCCAGACCAATGGCACATTGTGGCATATAGAAAAGGCTAGCACTAGAATGCAATGTAATGAATAGTCAAAAGAAATGAGTTGTTTTTTTTTTTGGTTTTTTTCTTCTTTAAAGTTAAGTACCATACATACTGCTTCGTTCTGAAGTAACAGTTTTGTTCTTACAGACATCCGTAGTAAAATTATATTTTAAAAAATCGTTAAATATCGGTTTTCTTTTTCATATAAAAGTGCTGATATAGAGAAGGGGTTCGTTATTGTTGTAACTTCCATTATAAATCCTACATTATAGCTTACTTCGTTTCAAACTTTCTCCTGTTTCGTATAGTCCCTTTTCTTTCTTTTTTTCCAAATGTCTTGTTTATTATTTGGTAATCTTTCCTATTTCTTTTGCTAATCTTTCCTGTTTTTCCCCCAAACTTTCGTATTTTTCTTCGATAATTTTCCCTATTTTCGGGTAAAATCACTCCTACTTTTACTACTATTTTTAAAAAAAAATTTGCTTCTATCCCTGAATATGTGTTAAAATTTGGCAATACTTGTAATATTCCAGATAACTCCTGATAAATTGCTGGCTTTTGTCAATAAGATCGGAGAAGTTAAGTACATTCGCATGGCTAACGACGATTCACAGCCTACCCGATTTGCATTTGTGGAATTCACTGACCAATCCTCCGTCGCTAATGTTCTTCAGAACAATGGAGCTCTCTTCGAAGGATTGCCTCTAAAGTAAGTGTATTAATTGGCCTTTCCTGCTTTTTATCTCTAATGAGAGAAATTGGTTACTTTGTGTTTTGGTGCTTTTATATACATTGCAATAGCATGCTGGTTGTAATTAGAACCTTTTATCCTCGACTGTGCTCAAATATTAAACTTTGCCGGATCTCAATGTTAAACTGTTTAGTTACGTAACTATTGAACATCTCTTCAGAATTACCCATTCCAGCAATGCGATTGTCAAGCCTCAGCCCAAGGGATTGGAAACCGGCCAGAAAGAACTGGATGAAGCGATGAAAAGAGTGAAGGAAGCGCAGTCTTTGATTGCAGCTGCCATTGAACCAGGTAAGCACATTTTTGCCAATAGGGTATGGGATTGAATGTTATTTTTCAGTTTAAGATTATCTTTAAAAATAATCAGTTCGACATTTAAAAACGATCAGAAATAATGTAGTTTAGAGTTAATTCACTTTTGTGAATGGAATGCATAAAAAAAAATTTTAACGTACATGGAGCAGAATATTCTACTGTTATATGTGGATATATACTTACTGTCTTGGGACGTAAAATGTATTACACCTTCTACAATTTGGCGCAGTATAGCCCAGATGCTCTTGCGCCATAAAAAAATCCAAACCAACTTACAAAAAACTAGATTTTTTTATTCAAATTGCACAAAATGGAAGGTATTTCCATGAAGGAAGGTTTCCATCCTTTGGAATACTTTTTCATACTATGGCGTCAGTCCTAGTTAGTATAAAATATATTGCAATGAATGGGAAAAAATTCGAGGGCTTGGTATTTTTGGAAAGGAGATCAAGAATTTCCTGTTCTTCTCTCCTTCGCATTCTGCAAAATGATGTATTGTGTAGAATATCGATTTTTGTTTCTCTTCTTAGTAACAAGAGAATGGTTGTCATTTACACAAATATGTCGTTATTTTAAAAAATAGATTCAATTATATGAAATTTTAGTAAAAAAAATTAATGCAATTGTTTTTGTAATACTTGAAGTGTGCAGTTTATGATGGATGTGTTTTCATAATCAATATTTTACTATGTCATCAGATAGTTGATCTCTGTTTGCATCCTGACCACACGCCCATTTGACAACATTAACGGAAAAAATTTAGCATGCATACCCTTAATCATGCGTGTAACTTGGGAGTTAAATATATGTGTAAACTAGGGGGGGGGGCAAGTACCCCCCTTTCCCTTGCCAGATTACGCCTGTGCCCAGAACATTGAAATTTGGCAACTTTATAAAACTGACCCCTAATCATAAATAATTGGAAACCCTTATTCTGTTGTATTTATGTTCATTGTGCTTGCATTTGTGGACTTCTCCAGATCCATAGGGGCGACACAGGAGATTGTGCCTAGCAGATATTGCGAAAGTGTATCTCTAAAATAAGAAAAGCCTATTTGTATTAGTCATTTCTGCTGTTTGTAAAAAAATGCTTATTGTAAAAAAAAGTAACGATGTTTTTAGAAACGGTCGGAAAAAAGTAGGTTCAATAAACAAAAGAATTAGAATTCCCCATGAGATGCTGAAAACAATTATAATATTACTTACCCTTACTAATTTGACACCCACGTTTAAAGCTCGTACTAGAGCTTTTTTTTTTTTGTATAAGAGAAAAAAAACGCTTTCCCCATCCTGGATTCGATCCTCCGTTGAGTCCCGATTGTCTTGACTGCTAGATGAACTAAGACATGGAACAATGCTCTCTTTCTCCGTACATAAGGATGTAAGATATTATTACCCTTCACAGGGATAACACAATTGCCAAATAATGGTCAACACACAAAGCCACCGGGGCGAATTTTTTTGTTTTTTGTGTGGGATTTTTATTACTAATAAATTTGACACCCACATTTAAAGCTCATACTAGAGCTGTTTTTTGTTTAGGAGAAAAAGAGATGCCATCCTCATCCTGGATGCGAACCAATACAACCAACAACTGTTTTGGCCCATTTAGAAACATTTCATTATTTGTTCAACGTTTTTGTACCCAGCACTAATTTGTATGGAGATAGATTACATCCATGTGATTAGTAACTAGGTCCCTCAGACAGCTGTTGTTATTAACTTAAAATACTGTGGAACCTCCCTATGTCAAAGTTAACGTTGTCGTTGTTTTCCATAAAACAAAACTCGATATATAGAAACTATCCTTTTTTATCATGTGTGTAGTATAGTATATCGTATTTAGAGACACTTTTCCTAATCATTGTGTACTCTTTATAAATATGTGTACATGAAGTACCTTGTATACAAGCTATGCTAATATAGATAATTAAAATGAAGAATTAGCGGGGGGAAATGTGCTGAACACGCCTTGAAAATGTCATGTTTATATGTCATTTATACTTGTGCAATAAACTTTCGAATGTCTTGCTGCATGGCAAATTTTGATGATAACCATAAGCGTTTACAAGTCCGTAAAATACGTCATCAGACCATTTCCGATGAATTAGAAACCATGGCATTTCAGTACGTTTAATGAACAAAAAATCTGTCTTAAAAAAAAAAATTGGAGATTTTTGGTATGTGGAAATTGATTAATCTATTTTTATTTTTCACACAACTATGTGTGCTAGAAAATTTAGTTATGCTTAACTGTACACTGCAAATAAAAAAAAAAGTTCGAGTGTCATTCTGTGTTGCTTTTAAAAGAAATAATTGTGTAGAAACTATTAAAAGTTAAGCAATCCTCCCATTGAAGTACCCTTCCATTTGTATTTTTGCATCTGTTAATGCAGTATTCTGCTGTCTACATTTAATAGTGCACGCACCTAAACCTTTTTCTTCTCGCATGTCTATTACTAGAATTAGACAAAGAGAAACGACGCAGGCGAAGTCGATCAAGGTCTTCTACCCGACGACGGTCGAGATCCCGATCAAGAAGGAGGAAGCGGTCTAGTTCCCGGACCAGAAAGCGATCTCGGTCGAGGCGTCGTTCCAGATCTCGGCATCGTACATCGAGACACCGAACCAGGTCGCGATCAGTCAGCAAGAGATCGAAGAGAGACAAGTCCCGCTCCAGATCAAGGTAATACTTTCCAAAAAATAATTAATTAAAAAACTGTAGAAATTGGATTTTAGTGAAGTAAGGGTAACTAAGGTTATGCTGTGTCAAATGAGGTTTTGCTGTGCATATGGTTCCTTCCTTACATGATTATTTGTGTCAGTTGCCAATAATTATTACCCCCAAGTTAATAGAGATTGGATGTGAAATTTCTGTTTTATCATTTATTCAAGATTCCAGTTCACTGTGTAACAAAATGCTCTGATAATGCTAATAGTGTGGTGTTACTACCTTAAATAATAATAATAGCCAAGAAATCATGATCTTATAACTGCATTGGAAAGGTCCATTTAGTGTTGTCAATTCCAGTCTCTGTAGGTATGCTTATTATTGTCAATATAGACAGGTTTAGCCATTTTCAAACTCTTGTTTAGAACAGGATGTGTATTAAGTCAGAAAATCTTGCTTTTTTTTTTTTATCTTATGAAAAAAAAACTAAATGTGTTAGGTAAACGAAGTGTTATCTATGCATATATATATATTTTTTTTTTTCCCCTCAGAGATCGAAAAAAACGCGATGATAGTTCTCACAGACGTAAACGGAGAAGCAAGAGCCGCAGCAGGTACCGATTATTTATTCTCTATTCATGCAGTTGGATGGATTAGTTGAAGCAATATTTGTTGATAATGCATATTGTGCATTTCCATAATATTTGTAGGGAACATACTAAGAGACGTCATAGAACCAAGTCGAGGTCTCGCTCAAGATCAAAATCAATCTCGAAGAACAAGTCCAGTAAATCCTCAAAGTCCGAAAAGAGCAAAAATTCAAGTAGCAAAACCTCCAGCAAGGAAAAATCAAGCAAGAAGGAAGCACTGGTGGAAGAGAGGAAAAGCAAAACTCCTGAGAAGGAAGAAGAGGTGGCCGTCGCTGCCGCTCCTCCTCCCGAAGTTTCTGTCAATGCAAGTAGTGATATGAGCCCTCCTATCCTCACACCCGAAGTTTCGCTAGAGAAGTCTGTCACCATGGATGAGGATAGGTATGTTTCTTCTATAATAAGATATAAGATAAAGATACTTTTTTTGTATGGTGCAAGAAAAGCTGTGGTCATGCTGCACCAAGACCAATGGTTTTCTGTGGTATTTAAATCTCTGTTGACTGAGAAACCAAACTCCACTTCGCTACAGGCAGAAAATTATGGCATGCATTCTTCAGTGTCATTGGAATCGAATCCAGGTTAACGCCACAAGAGATGAACATGTTAACAGTACACCACTATAGGACCGTTATAGTGATGCAATTATCTTTACATAGTAAAATTGAGACAAATTGCTCACTGGAGTTTAGAGTCGGTTTCTTAGTTCTTAAGAGGGTCGTGTTTCCCCCCACCAAAAAGAGATATCGGTGCAGCGTGCCCTTTGTTGTCCTTTCATAATAAATAAAAGAGCAGTGCCAAAAGTTTAATCGTGTATGAAGATCTTGACATGTCATTTCAAAATTGTTTTCCAATGATACCAGAAACCATATTCACTCATTGTCCTTGTATCACAGGTGCCAATTTTCCCGTGGGGCTTTCGATTTTTTATTGGTCTTCCGGTCGGAAAACGGTTCTTCTGATTTTCGGAGATTTCTTCTAAAATCCCCCAGTGTTTTTTAAAATACTGATTTTTTTTAAAAAAATTAAATACCTATTTTTCTTGATGCATGTTTATTTAAATTTTTGCGCATATGTGCATATTTAATAATAAATATTCTTTAAAGAAATATCGGTAAAAAAGTCGAAAAAATTCGTCTTCTGTTGACGGCGCATGCGTGGCGTGACGGGGAATTTTAGCTCCAGCTATGACGTAGAGTGATGCCCCTGCGCAACGAAATCGCGCATCGGGATTTGTAGTTGTTAGGGGAAGAAAGAAAGAATGCGCTATATTGATAAGGTTTTGGTTAACCACGTGACTTAATTATTATAAAGGATTATAATTTAAGTTCTAAATTATAATCCTTTTCGGTTTTTAGAATTCATTCTACCTTTCTAGAAAAAAATTAAATTTATTCTAGACTCCTGTGAGCTGATGGTGAAGGGGTTTAATGACGCCAAAGTTTTACGTGCTGATCTAATTTGTTAATTTAAACATGTTTGTACAATTTTACTCCATACAACATCCCGCGTTCTCAGAATAAGACAATACTAGTCATAATTCATAACAGATTTTTAAAATAAGATATTATCAGCTTCAATTATGAAATTTAACTAAAAATGACTAAACGTTATATTATAACTTTAGACTGTAATTTTAACTAGCACATATAGTAAAGGGGGCCACAACATGAAATGAAAAAGGGGGCTACGGGCAAAAAAGGGTTGAAAACCACTGTGCTAGAAAACAAAGGCAAATCTCTCAAAACCTTGTAGTGAAGCAATGTGGTAACGCGTTCGCCTAGTAAGCCGTTAATCCGGGTTCGACTCCCAACAGTGCAAAGAACGCTTACTCAGAAATCTCATAAAGATTGCACGTCAGTCTGGGGTATGGTTCCCCAGGCCTTAAAAGGTTTGGGTTCCTCAAAAAACAATAGTTCCCGGCACAATATGACAATTATAGTCATTGAGCCATAAAACTCAAGGTGGAGGAAAGGAGAAAAATGAAAGCATTCCCTGGTACCATTTCGTCTTTTTTTTTTTTTCTTTAAGTCACCCTATTTTCGGAAATTCTGGAGCTGTGGCTACACCGTTTGTGACAGCGATCCGTTCCACCAATCAAGAAAGGTTCAATTTGGTGAATGGTGCTGCCACTAATGGCATTTTTTGTAACTTTGTTTTTACATAGTCTCGTGTCGAAAAAGCCATATTTTTAACCAACCGTCATATTTAGAACGGGAGGAATGAAAAAAAGGCATGTATGCTATACCCCTTTATGGAATTTCGTCGAACTGTTTTAAAAACCAAACCATCTCAGAATCTGCAGTTCAGATTGTTCTGTCTTCGACGTTCAGGTCCGTCGGTCAAAGGAAATTTAAATTATAAATTTTATATATTGAATTAGAATTTATTATAAATATAAAACCCATTAACTTTTAATTATTGACCTTATTTGTTTTGTATTATCTTGTTTAAGGCTAACAACTACTCGATCACTGTTAAGGAATTGCTTTTCATTCTCCATGACTCCTGTTTCATAATTGTTAATTCTGAGATTATGTTCAATTATATAATACATTCTAACTACTAATTTACTAAAATATTATTATAAGTACAAAGTCAGTTACATAGCTTATCTCTGGTTCATTCTATTCCTGTTTGCTAATAGGTCCTTAATTATTTAATTTTTTCCTAGTCCGTTAATATTCCTAGTCCTTAAAGGTCATGTAAGAAAATATGTAGGAACCATGATAAAGTAATACCAAGATTTCTATTAAACACCTCCCTAACATTCCCTCCCTTTCTGCTGCCCCCTTGGGACCCTGCAGTGGTAACTTGTTCGTCTAGGGTGCGGTTTATCCTGGGTTCGACTTCCAACTCTGCCAAAAAAAGAATGCTTACTAACTAACTGTTCACCACAGTCCAGGGATTTGTTCTCTAGGCCTTTGTAGGTCCTGGTGCAGCGTGACCCTTTCTATCCTTGTGTTGTAACAACTCAAAATCTTCCCCCTTGAACTTGATTTGCTGGACTACTTTTGAGTAAATTAATTCTATGCTACAGAAACTTCGTTTTTTTGCTAAGATGTTTGTCCTCTGTGGCTTTTAAGCTCGACGTACTGAATTATGATACTGAGGTATTGTGTGTCAGTGGTTAAATCTTTTTAAGCTGTTTTGATTTTGTGCCCCCCTCCACCACACACACAAATTTATCTGTTGCTGTGCATTAGGATATGAAACTCTGGCATTTTATACATAAGCATTTCATTTTTATTATATTTGTGGTGGGGGATTTATACTTACTATACTTGTGGTTGTGGGGACTAAGTGTTTGTATGTGCACACAATAAACATATTGCTTTATCAAGTAACTGTACCGTGCACACGAGACATCACCACCGCTGTTGTCATGTATAATCATTTTCCTGAATAGAAAACAAATGTGCTCTTTAATTAGTCCGAATACAGAACTGTTCACAAAATTCTTTCAATATATCTAACCAGGTTTGTAACTATGTATCAACATAGATATTTCAGGTGCATTTTTAGCATCCTCCAATTACCCTAGCTGAACACATTAATCAAGTTAAGCAACAATTTTTATTCATAGTAATATTAACGCCGATGTTATGGCGTGGGTAAATGGTGAAACATTCGCAAAGATTATTTTTTTTTGCAATCGGCGGGACATGATCCCACGACCTCCCACTGGAAACATGTCTTACCGAATGCAAAATGTATTTCTTTTCTTTGTGAACGTTTCACCATCTAACCACGCCATGACATTGGTGTTAATATTACTAAGCCTAAAAAAGTTGATAACAGAAATAAAATACAGGGTACCAGGGAGGAAATTACATAAAAAGGTTAAACACTGGTAAAATAGCAATGAAAAAGATCACTCAAGCTTTCGGACGCATCAGCAGCAGTCCTTCATCAGGAGTAATGACGATGTTATGTTTCTGTCTCTTTTTATACTTGAAATTTCTGGAAAAACCCTTCATCAGAGTAGTCCCGCAGAATGGAAAAACCCAGTGGGAACAAATGCGAGGCCTCCAATAGAAATCATGGAAAAACCCAATGGGAACCAATGAGAAACCCATACTAAACTACATACAAAAATTACACGAGTAAAGTCATTTAATACATCACAACCACTTCCAGAAACTTATAAACAACTCTTACTCTGAAATGTATGAGACATCCCCAAATTAGGTAACCCGCAGTGTGGGTTTCTCATTGGTCCCTATTGGGGTTCTTCCATGATTCTATTGGAGGCCTCCCATTGGTTCTCATTGGGTTTTCCCATTCTGCGGGACTACTCTGATGAAGGGTTTTCCAGAAATTTCAAGTATAAAAAAGAGACAGAAACATAACATCGTCATTACTCCTGATGAAGGACTGCTGCTGATGCGTCCGAAAGCTTGAGTGATCTTTTTCATTGCTATTTTACCAGTGTTTAACCTTTTTATGTAAATTGATAAAAATTGTTGCTTAATTTAATCTGCGTAGTGTTTGACTAGTGTGTAAACATTAATCAAGGTTTGGGTTCTGTTGGTACCATGTATGTGCTGGTATTTATAGTAATCTGTATTCTAGTGTTTTATTGCCCGGGTGGCAGGTTCATTGGACAGATGTTTGTTCTGATACCGCATGGTTTGAGCCAGCCTTTCATCGTAAACCAAAGAAAAAAGCACTGGCCTAGGCTTAAAATTTGTGGTGTTCAAATTACTGTACAGTTGAAAATATCTAATATAATGCCTTACTTTTAGTCCCGAAGGAAAAGTACAGAAAGAACCGGATTCTGTATTGACCGAAATGAAGTTGGAAGGACCCAAGGAAGCGGAGAAAATCCTAACTAATTGTGATGATGAAATGAGGGAAAAGCACAACAGCTCTGCTGGGAGCAAGAGTGATGACAGCAACAGTTTAGTTAAAGAGACCCTTCCGGAATCCCCAGAACTACACAAACGTTCAAAGTTAGTCACAAAGAAATTTTTTTTTTTTAGTTAATAGCATTTCAAGTAACACACAAAGTATTTGTGTTGTTGTACCTTTGGATTAATTCAAAAACAGACCACCTTTTGAATTGACCATTAACAAAGAGATCGTTAGAATTGAAAGAAAGGTGGAGGTACATATTGAGTTATGGGTGCCTCTTAGTTTGCTCCAATTCAGAATAACACTGATTTTGAAACTAGAAGGCCCAAAAGTAAAAGGGGAGGGGGAAATATATATATTGCATGTCCCATAAGCATAGGTGCCAATCCTTCTGATTTTTTATTGATCTTCCGGTTGGAAAATGATTTTTGGAGATTTTGTCTAGAATCCCCGATGTTTTTTAAAATACTGTTTTGTTTTGTTTTTAATTAAATAGCTATTTTTCTTGGTGCATATTTAAATTTTTGTGCATATGTGCATATTTAATAATAAATACATATAAATAAACGCAAATATCGATAAAAAAGCTAGAAAAATTCATTTGTGGTTGACGACGCATATCGTGGCGTGATGTGGAATTTTAGCTCCAGCTATGACGTAGAGTGGTGCTCCTGCGCAACGAAATCACGCATTTGTAGTTTGGGGGAGGGGAGAGAATGCACTACATCAATAAGGTTTTGGTCAAGCATGTGACTTTGTGTAGGGAAGCCATGTGTTAGACATATCTGGTATTTCTTTGCTCCGGAAAGAAAGTTTTGTTTTTAGGTGTTTTTGAAAACAACGTTAACGATGTCGACCGTTAATAAAAGGTACTACCAAACGTTTAAAGCCAAATATATGAAGATGTTTAATTTTATTCAAAAATCAAGACTGGGGCCAAAATATGCTTTCTGCATGTGTTACAGTAAAGACATAAGCATTACTCACGGTGGTAAACGCGATATTACTTTGCATTCTGAGACTGTTAAACATAAGAAGACGTTCAAGGCTGTAGAGTCTAATCATAGTATCAAGCCTTCATTTTTTGCATTTAACGATACCTCCATGATTAACGCTGAATGTTTATTTACATCGTTTTTGATCGAACATAATTTGCCAATGAATTGCAGCGATCACGCGGGGATGCTCTTTCGGAAAACGTTTCCTGACAGCAGTATTGCAAAACAATATGGATCTGCAAAGGCCAAAACTTCTGCAATTATGAAAGAAATGTCTGCAAAGGAATCCTCATCACTTGTTGAAAATTTAAGGTGCTATCCATTTTCAGTTCCAACCAATGGAAGCAACGATGTTGATTCAAAGCTGTATCCAATAGTGGTAACTTCAATCCTTTATGTGAAAAAATTGTCTTTTATCTGTGCCATCTTTGAAAGAAGATGCTACTGGGTTAAATATTGGAAATCTTCTGGTAAGTGCTTTACAATCTGAAAACTTTCCAATTTCTAATTGTGTTGCCTTTAGCTGTGATAATGCACCTGTTATGATAGGAAAAAAAGCAGGTGTAGCAGCGGTGTTAAAGAATCATCACCAAAATATTGAAATTATGGGCTGTTCCTGCCACCTTATTAACTTAGCAGCTGAAAAGAGTGCTGCATGTTTGCCATTTAAAATCGATGAAATTTTGGTAGACATTTACTATTACTTACAAAAGAGTTCGAAAAGAAAAGATAGGTTGAAAATTCTTCAAGAATTTCATGAGACTGATATAAAAAAGGTACTAAAACACGTTAGCACTCGTTGGTTGTCTGTTGGAAAGTGCTTAGAGCGTATAATCCAGCAGTGGCAACCTTTGATCAGTTTTTTTAAGGAAGAGGCCATGAAAAGGAATCAAATCACCCCACTTTCTTTCTTTACTATTCCCTCTATCAAAGTTTCGGTTGAAAATGCAGATAAAGTGAAAGAACGTAACAGCAAAAAAGCATCACAGAAATTAAAAAGGAAAGCTCAAAATTATGTGGATATTTCTAAGAAACAAAAAACTGAAAACTCCATGTCTCGTGAAGAAAGGTTGTTTTATTTTCTGTCGGAAGATATCAATAAGGCTTTCTGTTTATTTTTATCTTATACTGTGCCTGTATTTGAAAAAGCAAATGCTCAACTTCAGTCTGTGGAACCACATATTCATATGCTAAAATCTCTTCTCTTAAAATTGTACAGAGAAATGCTAGTGAAATTTGTAAAATCAAACATGATAAAATTATGTAGTGATATTTTGAAAGTCCACTATCATGAGAGGAGTAATCAAAAAGATGATGTTGATATCTTAATTGGAAATGGAACACTGAAAGTAATCCAAGATTTTAACATCCATGATAAAAATGAATTTTATGAAAACGTCAGAAGCTATTTCATAGCAGCATGTGACTACATGCACAATAAATTTCCTTTTGAGTTAGAAGTGTTACATCATGCAGAGGTTACACAAATGTCAACAATTTTTAATCTTTGGGTATTTAAATGCAGTATTTTGTCACCTCGGCTTGAGAAAAATGGAAATTTCGTGGCTTTTTTTTTTCAATTAACAAGGGTGAAGACATTTGCTGAGAAATTACATAGAAACATCATTGCGTCATAAAGCAACCACAGTAATACGCAAATTTTGAAATTTAGCATATTAGAACAGTGTTTTAATTTGCTGTCCATATACTTTTGAGACTTTTTTTTTTTCCACAAAATATGTTTGAGTGTTAAATGATATTTAAATATGCCATCATATGTCTTTTGATTTGCTGTATGCTTAAAATATTTTGCATTTCTTCTTCTGTGTACTTTATCTGATGTTCCAAAGAAATGGTTGTCCATAAACTTTTGGGACACTCTACATATATTGTTATTATTTATAATGTAACATTTCTTGCACTGTTTCTTATACAAAATTATAATTCATACATCGTCACTTTTAAAACTTATTACTAAAGTCATAACGACAATAGCATGTTTCTCTAATAAGATTAATTAGTAAAAGCTGGAGTTTCAAAATTTTTCATGTGTAATTTCACATCCAGATTCATGCATTATGCAGCCTTTCTATGATATTGGGGTAACGTGTTCATCCATTGTCCTGTTAATCCGGATTCAACTCTTATGGCACTGTCGATTTGTTTGAATTTTATGGTGTGGGAAACCAAGAAGGGGGTCATGCAGTCCTGGGACCTGCAGTTTTCCGAGAAATCCAAACCTCTTAAGGCATAGGGAACCAACCTCCCGACAATGTTGAACAGGTTTTTTTTTTTTTAGCTAGCACAGTTAAGAGACGAACTAGGTGAACACTTTGCCACTGCAAAGCTGGGTACTATGGTTGAACACATGCTGTTTTTATGCACGTCATTGCTTAGAACAGTGGTTCCAAACCTGGGGAGTCACGATCTTGTTTTAGTTTCTGGGGTATCGCTGCAACTATTTTTCAGTTCCGGTTATATTTGTAATATACATTAATATATGTAATTAATACCATTTTACTTTTAATGCATTTTTTTTTTTTACTCCATTAAAAATGCTTTTATTATGCAAATGTAGCGGCGATGGACCGATGATGGGGATTGCAGATCTTTGGGTTACTATAAAATCAGGTCACGTTGATTACTTATGTTACTATAAAATGAGGTCATGTGGATTACTTGAGTACTGTAAAAATGGGTCACGGCTTGAAAAGGATTGAGAATCTGGAATTCGGTCTCCTCAAGGAAACCGTTGGTCCCAGCGCAACATGGTGCTTGCTTAGTGATGTAAAAACAAATATATGCCTTAGGCAACCTGCACATTGAAAGAGTAAAGGCGGAAGCTTGCTACAGAACTAGCACACTGCATGGAAACTAGCAAGGTACTTGGTACAAATATTGCATGCACTGTTTTATTACTGTACCTTTTGCAACGTTACGCTTCTTCAGCATTTGGTGTGCCCAAGAAGACTGCTCCAATTATGTGGTTGAATACAACTTCTCATGGTAATAGGGCTCCTTGAATGGGGGTAAATTCACACAAGGTTTATCATGGATGTCTTTGTAAAGGTAATACTTCGAAACGTTACTTTACGTAGCTTACCGCAATTAGGATAATCCATTGTCTACAAAATAGGAAGAAGAAAAACTGATGCAGTTATGTAATTTGTTAACTCACTGACAATTGTTTCATGGCAGAAGCAAGTCTGTCTTCTTCAGAACAAGTACATGAATGGAAGAACCAACCTTGTAATCGCTGGACCGTCATCGGTTTTTAAAAAAGAAAAAAGGCGATATAGGATATAGAATTGAGAAACTTTTTTTACTCTCATGGCAAAATATACTTTCAAGATTGTTTACAGCGTCTTTGCCATTGTGGAAAAAAACTCTTTAAAATGAATTTGAGAATTTAAAGGCGAGTTGCCTGTTTCTATAAGTTTAGCACTCGGGTCCTCTCTCTCTCTCTTTTTTTTCCAAGCATATCAAAGTCAACTCTCCCTCAAATCTCAAGTTTTAACTTCCACCCCCCCCAAAGATAAGGACACTGTAAATGATTCTTGTGAATGTGTTTTTCCTTCTTAAGAGTAACGAGAAAAAAGTTTTCTTAAGCTTTTGTATACTTCTATGTTGCTTTCTTTTTGGTGCCTACAGAAAGTCTGTCTAAGGGGTCTCATACCTCTGCATGGACTATTTCATTCACATATTTGTTTTGAAAAAAAAGTGGATGTACTGAAACAATTAATAAATTATTTAATTAACTCTCCACTTTTTTTTGCAGTGTGTCACTATATTCCTGTACCTTTTTTCATTTATAAAAATTTTGTCGATTTCAAGTGCATATTATTTCATTGTAGTTTAGTTTTTTCCTCTCTTTCTTTCCCTCTTCAAAAAAATGAAATATGCAGTTATCAATTCCCGTAAAAAGTTTATGTATTTGTTTTAATTTTAGGTCTCCTACAGTTGAAAGGTCACCCAGTACAAAGCCTTCTCGATCACCCAGCGAAAGATCTTCCTTGTCGCCTGTTAAGAAAAAGAAACCGAAGACTGGAAATAAAAGGGACTCCAAATCGATTAGCAAAAGCCGATCCAGATCAGCGAGTCGACATAGATCCCGTTCGTTTAGCAAAAGGAGGTCAAGATCTAGAAGTAAACGTCGATCTCGCTCACCAGGTGGCAAGTATGTAAGGAGAAAAAAGTCCCATTCACCAACACCCAGAAGAAAACGGTCACGATCAGCAACACGTAGGTGGCGTTCACGATCGGGCACTCGAGGTAGCCGCAAGACATCTCGATCACCGAGGAGACATTCCCGACCACGCCGAAGAACACCAACCCCAAAGAAATATTCTAGATCTCCTCGGAGGCGATCCATCACACCTAGGAGGAGATCCAGGTCTCCCAAACGACGATCAAGATCTCCCAGTTTTAGAAAACGATCTCGATCGCCGGTAGTTCGTCGACGGGAAACCCGCCGATCACCAGTTCGTCGATCCAGAAGCCCAAGAAGACGCTCTCGATCTAGGTCATCGAAGAGAGAATCTAAGTATGATTCAAATCGTTGTTTTTTCTTTTTAAAAAGAAAAAGGTAGAGCTAAAATCAATGTCATGCTATACATTATCAAGTTTGAAAAAATAACATTTGACACTTTTGTATTCCGATGAAGGGACAATTATACTGTATCTTTATTCACAGCGGGAGAAGTTATATATTCTAGATTTTAATCTGGAATTTAAAAAAAGATCAGACAAATATATAAAGTTACATATCGCTGCTCTTTTTCTTATGTTTTTCTCAAATTTCATATAATTCTGGGACACTTTTTTTTTTTTACTTAAGCATTTTCCATTCATTAAACTGTCCGAAAGGCATTTTTTTTTTTCACAGCTATTTTAATGGGTTCGGTAAAATTTAAATGTTGAAAACAATTTCTTTTTTAAATCTCTGTATGCTTATAGGACCCACTGTAATCTAAACTGGACTAGGTTATTAAAAGAAAAAATTCAAAAATAAGGCTGTGGTTTGGGTACAGAATCGTTAATTTAGATTGAAGCAACTTGATGTCCTGATTATGTATTCTCATGTTTTCTTTTCACATTACCTATACTAGTAAAACCCCACACAATATCGCAACATGTGATGCAAAGTAACATAAAGTCATATAAATGAGCTTTAAGTAAGTGCTAAGCTTCAAGCATAAAATATACCAGAATGCTCAGTTAATGCTTTCCTGTTATAAAATAACGAAACTGTAGTCATTGTCTTTCAGCTCCCACACACACACATATACACAAAAATAGACTTTAGCATATACAAGGAATAGCAAAATAATCTGTCTAAGAAACTCACTAGCAAAAGGTGTGGGAAACTTCCTTAACTTCTATAACAAATTCCCCACGAACCTGGAGTCATTTCCTTACAACGGAATTTTAATTGGATCCACAGAGAGAAATCAAAGAAATTTGTCAGGGAATTTTTTTCCTCCAAGGATGTTAGAACTTTGTTAAGTACCATGAACGTTAACACTTACGCTGTGTGACAAGACATAGGTGCCTTATATCAAAAATACCTTAACAGCAGGTGGGAAAGGTGCATCGCTCGCATGTGAGACTTAAACTTGATTATGCTTTTTATGATGAATCATGGTTGCTCATGCCCCATGAGGATGATGAGCGCAGCAGACATGTTAAGGACTATATTGTAGTTTGGAGATTGTATTTTGTTGTCAGTTCATTTCGTTTGAATCAAACAATAACAACAGTACAACCAATAATGATAGCAGTAGTATAAAGGTAACATGTTCACCTACCATGGGTGAGCACTTATGGTTTAAAATCAATGCATGCCACATATTTTTACCGATCCATAGTTGAGAATTTTATTGCTTAAGCAATGGATATTTGAGTCCCTCGGAAAGCCGTAGATCCTTGTATGATCTTGGCTATATTTATGCAATAGAATGCAAAGTCGAAACCCAGCAGAGTACAGCTTCAAGGCAACCATTACATGATATTGTCTACTGTTTTATTAGAATGTTATAGAAAGATGTTAAACATAAACATAGGGAAATGTGGTCTCCATGTATGGTTTTTATATTGGTAATCATGTGTGCTTGACTAAAATTGGCATCTTTACAGACATCACAAAAAAAGCAGAAAATCACGAGAAGATAGTCGAGAAAGAAAAGAGAAGAAAAGGTCTAAATCGGATAGGAGCTCCTCTTCTAAAGATCCAAAAATCTTCCGGAATTATGATGAAGAAGAAAAGGGATATGACAGCAGTCGAGAAATCGAAAGTAAAAAAGCTTCTGAAAGCAAAATGTCATTGGAAATACCCAAAAACGATAGCAGTGGTAGCGATTTTAATCCTGGAGACATGGATATTACAAGCGATTGACACTTGTAAGCGTGGAGACATGGATGTTACAAGTGGTTAACACTTGTAATCCTGGAGACACAGATATTACAAGCAATCAACACTTGTAATCCTGGAAACATCGACATTACAAACAATTGAAACTAGTACTCCTGGAAACATGGACATTACAAACGATTGACACTGGGCATGTGTGCCAACTATTGTCTTGACAACACTTTTCTTTGTAGATTATGATTGATTTAAAATGATGCTTATGGCTCGCATGAATTGTTTAAAAATGCAGTTTTCTTGCCACACTTAAGGCTAACAATTCCAAGTTTTGATTCTGACATATTGGATTGCCGTAGTTGCCATATGGCATTTAAATTAAGGCCTGAAAGTACACGTTTTATGCTTAAATTTTTATTATTTTTTTGGGGGGTATCTAAATTTTTGTTGGTTTTCTCTGTGGGTGGAAAACTGCCTTTGTCTTGTAAAAGCCATATTTTGCTTTATTTACTCTTTTTGTTTATGATGTGAATTAGCATTTTCTTGAAATTTGCTGTACACTTAATTAATTAAACTTGTGTATGAAACAGTGGGTTTGTACTTTTTCGTGATAAATTTTACTTGTGATAAGATGCAGAATGGCCCTTGCGCCATAATAATTAATTCAAGTAAAATCATATTTTATTCGTAAGATATTTACAAAGATGGGCAAATTCATTCCCATCTGTAACTAATATAATGTCATAATATTTTGTAGGTAGCAATCTTTGACACCAACACTTAACACATTCGCTGCCAAAGCTGGTATGATGCGTTGATCACACACGCCACAATCCTATCTGCACTTTTATGCTTTTAAATTATTTTCTGTTTTATTTTTTTTAAATATAGATACAACAGATTACTTTTAGCAATAAATAAATTCACATGAGTATAGTCGTAGTTGACATATGAAATATTTTTTCTCCCTGTGCCAACTACAAGTATTCTCGTAGTTGGCATCGAACGTGTTAAGCTCAAATCAGAACTTTAAATTACAAGAGGAAAAAAAAAAGCCTGGCCTGAAGTCAAACTAAGGTCTCTCCATTTGATCCGGAATGCCTACTACCTAACAATGTGGATCCTTCATGAATCACCAACCTCTTAAACACCATTTACCTTAATATCTAGTTTACTTTCGAAGAAGAAATGGACTGTACCCTGCCTTTCCTTAACTTTTTAATCCACAGAACACCATTTGGGTTCCAACCCATTATGCACCGTAAACCTAACTTTGTTAGTCTTCTTCCTTATGCTCTTTCTGCTCAGTCACAAAGCCAGAAAATGGGTTCATTTTATTGGTTGGTGTTTCAGTGCTCATGAGTGCTCTGGATTGAAAAAAGGGCACTTTATCAAAAAATCTTTACACGCTTTAATTAATACTAATCACCCTGCGGTGGCGCAGTGTGGTAACGCGTTCTCCTAGTGCGCCGCTAATCCGGGTTCGACTCCCAGCAGTGCAAAGAACGCTTACTCAGAGATCTCATAAAGATCGCACTGCTCACTGTAGTCCGGGGTTTGGTTCCCTAGGCCTTAAGAGGTTCGGATTCCTCGGAAAACAGTAGGTCCCGGCGCAGCATGACCACTGTAGTCTTTGAGCCGTAAAACCAAAAAGAAAAATTAATACTAATCAACGTTGATTAGATTACTAGCCTAGTTAAAACTTTTAACAAAACGTTTTTTCTTGGTGGAAAACGAGACTTGATTAAGCACTGCATTTAAATAAACTACGGTCGAACCTCGAGGAACCGAACTTTTAGTTCGCTATATCCGATGACATATTGGATCAAAAAATCGTTCGTTATAAGCAGGTGAGATGTGTAGAACCAAAAATATATCTTCGGTAGTGTTTTCAGGAAAAGGGCAAATTTCCAGTAAGGCACAAACGTTAATTGTGGGACATAGCACTTGGTGGAAGTGGCTGACAGCTTAATCATACATAAGCTACTAGTTACTTAACATATACTACTTATTCACCAAAGATCGTTTCTAAATTTGCATATTAAAAAAATTCACCATTTTTCAATACACTATTGATTAGTGTATTAACAAACACGATATTAAAACAAAAAATTAAGAAATCACAATAACAAAAATGTCGATGTTTTCTCATAATTATAGTTTTGAGATAATGTTCCTCATTTTTAAAATATAAATTCATTGACTTAAAGCTTGGTGCTCTGCGAAATCAGTAAAATTGAAATCGTTCAAGTGGTTGTTGTTTTGTAATTTATTAGTTATTATTGATTTATTCATAGTTGATTAACATCTTGTGGCAATAGATGGCGCCACCAATTTGTTGCGGTAAAAGATCTCTCGTTCCCACACATACACTTCAACACGTCCATACGCCAACTTTCAATTTTTGCAAGTTAGAATTTGGAAAGTAAACTACAACTCTCCAACTTTTGACTCATCAAGTTCCAACTCGCCAATTTCAAATTTCGCAAAAATTTCCTGAATTTGAATTTAAAAGATTTATGAGTGGGAAATTGGTATTTGGAAAGTAAATCACAATTTGCTAACTTCTGACTTATCACATTCCTATTCACCAACTTTCAATATTCAAAAATTATTCGCGTTGGAATCTGGAAATTTTGCAAGTGGGAAATTATCGAGTTAAAATTTAGAAAGTAAACTCCAACCCCCCAACTTCTGATTCTTTGCATTCCAACTCGACATTTTTCAATTTGCAAAAGTTTTGCGAGATGGAATTTGAAACTTTGTGAGTAGGAGATTGGCGAGTTGACATATGGAAAGTAAACTACAATCAATGGCGGATCCAGGGGGTGGGGGCTAAGGTCCCAAAACCTGCAATAAATGCGATATTTTGGATTCAACAAGCGAAAATCATTTAAAATTACTACTTATAGTGAATAAAAAAAAGTATTTTTTAAATTTTATAATCATACATTAATAAATACTAAATTCTAAAAACAATTTTGAAGATTTTTATTTTTTCACTTTTTCCCTGTCATACGTCCGTTAATTACGACCTCAAGCAACAGAACAGAATAAACAATTCCCCTCTGGCTCGGAGCCGAAGTGGAATATCTTTCTAGGAATCAGAAAGAAAGGCGAAACTCAACTATAATTCCTGTTCAACCTAACCTGACAGTAGGTGGAAGACTATGCCTTGTATCCTTCCGCCCTTACAAAGTAGTTCATTAGTACATGCTGCATTTTTATATTAAATACATCGTCATATGTGCAAACATGTTTATATAATGTCTAGAATTTTATATAACATGTATGCCCAGTAATGTATTTCGCCTTTATTTAGGGGAAAATGTGTTTATTAGGTCATCGCTTGGATATCCAATAGGGTCAAAACACGTTTTAGCACAATTTCGAAAAAGCGAAGGTTATAACAACCCTTCCCCCACGTCAGAACAGCAAGACGATTCATTTCCTTTTCTTGCTTTCAGACCGAATTTTCACACACGCCTAAGAATGGCTACTGTTCCTATATCAAATAATGGTTCTTTTACATTCCAACCTTATGCGGTTGGAAAAAGTACTTTTAAATACAGCTAAGGTTGCTGTCATAAATATTTTTTGCAAAAATACATGAAGGCCACCCAACAAAATCTGACAATGTCATATCTTTTATTTCCAATTTAACTGGCGGTTCTCCTTCCAGCATACACAGAATGAAAGCTGAATTAAAAGATAAAGCGGAGTTTTCAACTCCAGGGAAAAAACGCCTACTAAAAGTAGGCCAAAAAAAGGGGGGGGAGGAGGGCCATTTAATAAAAAATATTAGCAGGAATAACAATAAATCTTACATCCCTACTCCACATACATACACTGGCGCAGTATAGCCCAGATGCTCTTGCGCCATAAAAATCCAAACAAATATGCATACACACACAACGTAGGCCTAGGGCCATTACCCACAATAAAAAGAAGACATGCCTAGGAGACGGCGAATAATTGTCAAATTGGGTTTATTTGTTGAAACTAATACAGGTCAAAATATTGGAAAAATTGTGATAAATATGCTTACAAAGCATGGATTGGATCCGAAAAATTGTGTTGGAATTTTGACAGGTGGATGCAGCATCATGTCATCAGAGGTAAAATGTGTAGTTACAAAAATACAAAAACATTCCGAAAATTCATTTAAATGTCTTTGTCTCAATCATGCATTAAGTCTTTCAATTTCAAATTCGTTCTCTGTACAAGGTGGGAATAATTAAAGAGACCACTGCATTTTTTACAGCATCATCAAAAAGATACATCATCATAAAGTGCGTGCTCCATTTGCAGATAAAAAGGTTGTGTGAAACGAGATGGGTTGAGCGCCATGAGACTGTGATAACGTTTCGAACAGAAATTGTCAAAATTTGTGACGCACAGGGTGGCTCGAGGTTGTTTTTGAACCTGGGCAGCTTTGTACGTATTGTTTTTGGCGTCATACACTCCACCGGAAACAGGAAATTTTCACAAATGCACAGTAAACCATATACACTATAAAAGTGGCCAGAAGTCTCTGAAAGAAATTCTTTGAATTTGTCTTTTCTTAGACAGATTTACTATTCTTGGGTGAATTAAGAACACTGAACTTGACTTTCGTTTGGCCCCTTTATCTAAACGGAGTCGCCTGGCCCTGGCGATGCACTAAGTGACATTTGTATGGGGAGAGAAACTAACACTGTATTCAAAGCAAAGATCCTTCCCTCTTCAATAACAAGCAGCGAATTTTTAATTGCGATGTCTTTTTTAAGCAATTTTTTAATATCGACCTTACCTTTGAGTCGTTTGTTGCAAAAGAAAGGACTGGATGTACTGGAAGGTCGCAGCGTTATAAAAGACACTGTCCACACATTAGAACAGAAAAGAGATCTGTGATTTGGAATTCCAAGCTTTATTCGAAGGATGTAACGGAGTAGTTGAAACTCTAGGAGTGAAAATATGCAGACCTAGAGTTACTAAAAAACAAATACATCGATTAAACATGTGCACTACAATTGATGTAAAAGACTTTTCGACAGTATCTATTGGACGATGTTATGTCAGATATGAAAGAAAGATTTACAGAGGGCATTCTTGAGCTTTTCGATTTATCTCTGATCATGCCAAGTAATATTATTGGGTATAAAAACGTAAACAGTAGGGGGAAAGAGAGAAAGTATTAAGAATCTATGTTGAAAATACACATCTTTATTTGCTGGAGTTATTCGACAGTCTATCTTTTGGACGATGCTCTGTCCGATATGAAAGAAAGATTTACTGAGAGTATTTTTGAACTTTCGATTTATCTCTGATCATGCCAAGTAATATTATTAGGTACGAGAACGTAAATAGTGGGGGAAAAGAAAGAAAGTATTAAGAATCGAAAATGCACATCTTTATTTGTTGGAGACGAATATTGCACCGAAAAATATTGTGCGGTGAGCTGGAACCGTGGAAAGTTAAGGACAGAGGAAAAAGGAAGATAACACTTTTTCAACATTACCAGTCACTGATGTTTTAAAAGAGTATGATAAAATTTTATTTCCAGTTATTTATCATTTATTGATAATTTTGATCACCTTACTAATCAGTGTAGCAACAACTAAAAGATCGTTTTCAGCTTCGGACCAACATGTCCGAAAACTGTCTTATAGGACCAGCGTTGCTTGCATGTCGTAGAGACATTCCTTTAAATGTAGAAAACATTATTGAAAAATTTTCACGCATTCACAGCGGTAGTGATGAATTTTTGCTCTAATATATATATTTTAATATCCATTAGAAAATTGTAAAGAGGATGCTGCTTACAAATATTTGAAACGTATCCTTTTGTTTCCTCCTCATTCTTATTCAGCTTTCAAAATGCGTTTCTCAATATTGGCGTGGACCCCAAACATATTTTAGCTGTTTTGAAGCGCGTTTAGAGCAACATTTGGAACATGAAATGTCGCTTGTTTTTTTTTTAAATACTGTACTCAGAGGCCTAAAGAAAAGCGGAAAATTCAACACCCTTCTTTCTTTGCTTGTAGGATCGGAGCCCCGCCCCCACAGACCCTTTACCTGGATCCGCCTTGACTACAACTCGCCAACTTTTGGCTCGTCACATTCCAATTCGCCAACATTCAATTTTCAACTCTCCAAAATTTATTTAAAAAAATGAAAAACAGTAACTGATTCGATGTTAATTGAAACCTGCTAAATTTAAATATCGACCTTAGGCGATTTTCTTTCACTGTTATGAATAACGTAATTGACATCCACGTTTTTAAGCTCAATCTAGAGCTTGTTTAGTACAAGAGAAAAAGACACCGTTCCCGTCCTATAGTCGAACTAAGGTTCGTTCCCGTCCTATAGTCGAACTAAGGTTCGTTCCGTTGTGCCTGAACTGCTAGACCAACAAGAACAAAAATAACTCTGTTTCTCCGTGTATATGATTGTACGGTATTATTACCCTTCTCAGAAATAACACAATAGGGTTGTTCAGCATTTTTTAAAACGAATAAAAGCTATCAATTTTGAATAATAAAATATCGCTGATTACGAATATCGAAATGAAATTTTGAAAACAAAATTTGATTACATTAGGAACAGAAAATGTATGAAAGCAGATAAAAAATATCACGTCACAGAAAAAAAACGCTTCCACTTCGACCGTATTGCTAGTGATGTCACTTTTGCCTTTTCCGTGGCTAACGAGAAGCTACATTCCTGTTCTTGTTAGTCACGTGTAAGGCATGAATGACGTCATAGCTGCCTTTAGCTTGCCAGGTGGAGGTTGTTTTAGCCCTTTTTTAGTCGTCAAACTTTAAAAAAATTTAAAAGTTAAATACTGCACGAAAATTAGAAATATTTTAAATTTATTCATTTTTCGACTTACTGAATCGAATACAAAAAATGCTGAAAACCCCTATTGCCAAATAATCGGTGGCGGATTTATAAAATTGCCGCCCTTAGGCACAGCCTGTACTGCCGCCCCCTCCCTCCTTTAGAAAGAACGGAATATTTGTTAAAAAAGAAACGCATATCATACTCTTAACATTTGATATGTAAAGGAGATTTTTCATATAATTATTCAAACTAATAAGATACAACTCGAAATTATTGCTACCATAATCTCCGACTTCGTGGATTCGAGACATTTTTTGAATCCACAATAATTTTAGTTTGGAATCCTGGAACCTCTGATGTTTTTGCGCGTATTTCGCGTATTTGGGGAAAAAAACACGTACGCATCCTTGCATGAATTTTTTCATTATCAGTTCAAATTTTTCATTATTCATTCATTTACTATTAGTATATATAAAAAGCGTGTTAAGCCTGGTTTATAAATGGGTACGCTGGGCAAATGCCCAGGGCCCAAAATTTTTAGGGCCCTTTGTCTTTCGATTCTGTAGTTTGTATTTGCAGGCAAGTTAAAGTAATCGCTTATATGTCATCGCTATTGGGGAAACAGGGCAATAATTAAAAGAAACGTTGTTTTTTCAACATTGTTGAGTTCGGAAAATTTTATGTTTAAGCAATTTGAATGCCGCTTCTAGGCCTGTGTCTTGTGTGCATACTTAGAAATCCGCCACTGCAAATAATGGTCAACGGACAAAGCTTCCGGTGCTAATTTTTCTGTTTTTTTTCGTGGTGAGTTCTATTATGAATAATAATTTTGACACCCACGTTTTTAAGCTCAATCTAGAGCTTGTTTAGTATAGGGGAAAAAAAGAGATACCGTCCCCGTTCTAGAATGGAACTAGGGTCTCTCCGTTGAGCCCGAAGTGCTTTAACCACTAAGCCAACGAGGACAAAACCAGGCTCTGTTTCTCTCCGTACATAAGGTTGTAAGATATTATTACCCTTCTCAGGGATAACACAATTGCCAAATAATGGTCAACACACAAAGCCACCGGGACGAGTTTTTGCGAGTTTTTACATAGTATATCTTATATATTACTTCATATACAGAGAAACAGAGTATTATTCTTGTTCTCGTTGGCCTAGCGGTTAAGATACTCCGAGCTCAACGGAGAGATCCTGATTTGACTCTAGGACGGGGACGATCTCTTTTTTTTTCTCCTGTACTGAACAAGCCCAAAATTGAGCGTAAAAACGTGGATATCAAAATTATTATTCACAATAAAATTCCCTACGAAAAAAACACAAAACCCGCCCTGAAGGCTTTGTGTGTTGACCATTATTTGGCAATTGTGTTATCCCTGAGAAGGGTAATAATATCTTACATCCTTATATACGTTTTTTCTTATCCTCTTTGGCCTAGCTATTAAGGTACTGCAGGCACAACTGCGAGACCGAAGTTCGACTCTAGATGTAGTCTCTTTTTCTCCTATAGTAAACAAGCTCTAGATTGAGTTTAAAAATGTGTGTGTCAAAATTACACTCTACGACAACAAATTCGACGCACCAAGAAGGAGTTGTCCGATTGTAATGAAATTTCGTATGCAAAGACATTTTGACCGAACATGCAAATGATTAAAATTTGGTGTCCAATGAATGAATAGCGGGAACTCCAGCGCATCGGAACTGCGCATTCAGCAGGTGTATATAAGGAGCGATTCTCAATATGTGGTCAAAATTTCTGTTGCATTTTGACTGCGGATATCTTACGTCGACTGTCAGAGCAGCTGTCACAGCACCGGATTCGTCGTTGTCAACTATCCAATGTGTGTCCCGCACACATGTGTCCAACATGACCCTCTGCAGACGACTGAGAGAGCGGAATTTACGCTCGCGCCGACCGTTACGGCCCTTATAGTCTTTAGTGACTGAGATCCGTTTCCAACTGTGTCCTGACGACAACCGCAGACGTGTCTGGAGACGTCCAGGGCAGCGTGGGGATCCTGCCCTTACTATCGCACGCCACACATGCCCACAACAGGGCGTTATGGTCAGGGGGTGCCATCTCCTTTGATAGCCGGACCCCTTTGGTGGTCATTTCTGGCACACTTACAGCACAGCGGTACGTAGACGACATTCTACGACCGGTTGTGTTACCGTTCCTTTTGCGACACCCTGGACTTACGTTTCAACAAGACAATGTCCGGCCGCACACGGCACGTGTTGCTATGAATTGTCTTCAAGCTTGCCCAACACTTCCTTGGCAAGCTAGATCTCCTGATCTCTCTCCCATAGAGCACATTTGGGACGCTATGGGAAGGCGATTGCAACCATCCCGGAATGTTGACGATTTAGCCCGACAGTTGGAGACAATTTGGCAAGAAATTCCGCAGGACACCATCCGGGATCTTTATCAGTCTATGCCACGCCGGGTGACAGCTTGCATCCAGGCCAGAGGTGGACCAACGCCTTATTGACTTCCTCCCTTTGTAACGGTCAAACTCTGCAATAAATCATTCAATTGTTCTGAAATTTTAATCGTTTCTTTTTCTATGTATGTTCTTCACATCCACCAATTTTTATCGCAATCGGACAACTCCTTCTTGGTGCGTCGATTTTTTTGTTATAGAGTGTATTATTCTAATGTATATTTTTGCACATTTTCAAGACGGATATGTCATTTTTAAATCATTTTATAAAATTCACGCAAAATTAAATTTTTAATCACTCTTTTCCCTCTGACTCTTTACATCCTTAATGTTGATGCAAATAAGAGGGGTTTTTCCTAAGCCCAAAGCCTTTTTTGGAGGAGGTGTAAAAGGTTCCCCCCCTTACCAGAGGGTCGCAAAACATTTGTTATATCGCTGTATTGTCTTTGAGATATTTGGATTGAAGACAGTAACATGGGTCTGTGTTTCATTTTATGAAAATGCATGTAAACCACAAGTACTTTTTCTGGTGAGCTAAAATTTAAATTGTTGTTACATGAAAATTAAAGTCTTATACGAGTTTCAATAATCCGGAATGTTCTCTGTACAATCAAATGAGTAAATCCACTTGTAAGTAGCTTTTATTTGCATAATTTCTTGCTTGCAGTGTTATATTACGGTTTTATTGGGGGAAAAAAGATTTTTCACTTTCTTTCTCTAACTTGGTTAACTCATTGTGGTAAAGAATTTGTACAATGATTGTGGATAATGAGTTTATTAAAAAATTAAATAATGATTAAAACACTTCAAGTTTTAAAAATTTAATAGGGTAAATTTTACGCAAAATGTTTTTGAAGTGCAAAACAGAAGAATTCACAAAGTTTGAAACATGGCCGAAATTAAAAAAAAAAAGGGGAGAACGAATGGAATTTGGCCTTATCTGCACTTCGGGGTCGTTAGATCGTTTTGTCGACCTCACTTGGCTTGGTGCTTAGTGAAACCCACAGGTCGCTCCACCCTTAATCCTTTACCGACAATAATTTTGTAGTTCTATGTGATAGCCTTATATTTGTGTGCAGTAGCCTTGTACTTTCTATGTCATTTGTTTGAACACGCACATACTGCTCAAAGATTTTAATTGAATTTTCAAATATTCAATATATTTATTTTTACATACACACATTTTTTAAATGTCTGTGATAATTAAAGAAGAGAGAAACGAAAAGGTTTTCCGCTGGGCCCTTATGAATTTCCCCCACCCGCTTCTGTCCATAGCTTAACGTCACTTATTGTATTTCCCTTTGTCTTAAAGCAGGGTCATCAATCTTTTTCAGTCCAAGGGCCAATTTTGCTCATTCTTTTGGCCTGCGGGCTACATTACTGTAATAGCAATATTAGGACTGGACAAAGGCGGATTCATGAGAGGGGGGTTGGCGCAGAACGCTCCTCTCTGATTGAATTTTTGTTACCGTTTTTTCTTAGGTCTCTATATTAATTTCCTCCCACCCGAAAATATTTTTTTGATCTACCTCTGGGACTGACTATATTACAATGTAAAATATGCATGGAAGGAAAAAAACGTTTACAATACTTTTAGTTATTAATATGTAAAGCGAAATCAAATCTTTTAGCGAGATATTTAACAAGCCTGTCAATATCAGGTTTTAGTTTTGACGTTGGGACTCAAGGTGGTCGTTAGTTACTCTGCGGTTACTCTTTCAATTGCGGGGTAAATAATTTTTTTTCTTAAAAAAAAATCAGTCCAAAAAATGTTTTCTGCATTTCTATTAAAAGTGGAACTTCCGTATTATATAATTTAGAAATGTGTACAATACATATATACACGAATCTTCTGCAGAACGTTTTTGGGTCAGCTGAAGGCTTGTTGCGGGTCACTGCAAAACATTCTGCTTTGAGGCTTATAGACATTAGAGAGACTACCAGTTTCCGACAGAAAAAGAACTTATCACAAATTTCGGAGCAGCAGAAATTATAATTACATTGTATTGGTTTTCCTTTTTGTGTTTATGATGCGGCAGTAGAGCTAAATAAAACACTTCCATTTATCCACAACATCGAAGTTAAGCAAGAAATGCAGAGTGATTGGTATGTCCCTATATTATATATATCCCTATAGTTAACTTTGTTTAGAAATGTTTATTTTTAATTTACCTTCATTACCTTCTCTTTACCTTTGGCGTTTAAACCAGTGAAAAACTTTATTTTGTAATGTTAAACTCATGTCAGTCAGTCTTTCTTTTTTTTTTAATCATTGTGTCACATAACATTTTTGTGTGCTGCTAAAATCTGTTTCGCCCAGGGTTACTAATGCCGTAAGCACGCTCTTGAATATTGTACACATTAATATAAAGTATTGCATACATGTTTTTATTGGGCATATAAAGTTACATTTTAAAATTTTGTGCACAGTAGAATGTTTTACAAAAGGATTTTTAAAATTTGCACTTATACAATTTCTTGAATTTACGCATTTTAGCTTAACGGCGTTAAAGTACGCAAAATATGCCTACAGCTCATGAAAATAATTTACATAAGAAAATAACGTGAATTTGGTTTTTTTTTTATCACATCTACACTACTATATATAGATATGGTAATACATAGTTTAAAAATAGTAACATTCTTTTCCTATGAAAATAAATTTTAAAAAATAATTGGTTTAAACGTAATAGTTGTCAGGCACACAAATCAGCTTTAAAAAGTAATTTGGTAACAAAACAAATGCACATATATCAACCCAAAAATCATATTTTCTCACAAATACGTAATGACGTATACAAAAAAAAAAATAATAAATTATATAACAGATCACTCAAAACAAACTTTCCACTAGTGTTGGAAACTACTAAATACATCACAGGTGTTGTAGAAACTACCAAGATACAGGTATTGGAAACTACCACATATATTTCAGGCTACCCTGTCAAGTTTAACCAAACTTATTTCAAGACAGTTTAAAAAATCCCATATGTAATGTACGGACTCTCTAATAACTTTTCAGTAGAACAATTTTAAAGTGATTCGTGAATTTTAAGCAGAAATCTTAAATATACCGATTGCTTGATCTTTTATGAGACTGGTGACTCAAATCATGAATTCTATTGAACTGATGTGTATGTGAGACATTAGCATATGCAAAAAGTTCATAAGAGGATGTGTTAGAGTTACAACTCAATATATTTATGTGTGTATATATACAAAATTGCATTACAATGGGGGTTATTATCCCTAACAACACCCCCTGAATACGCTCATGGTGTGGGGCCTTCTTGGAAAGCTTGTTATATTGACTTTGAGAACCGTGAATCACAGATTTGAAATACAGGCAAGTTCGGGTTGAATCCTACTTCCAAAGACCGCAAGAATTAAATTGGGACCCGCATAGCTTAGCGTGACAGCCAAATTACTACCTGTTGGTCCATAATGGAACCTGTTAGAATTGAAACTAAGTTTCACAAGCTTAAATGTCATGATTACAATTACTGTGAAACGTCCGAATAATGATTATCCGTGGGACTGTGAAAAGTGGCTTTTCTTCGGAGGTGGCTATTATTTAAAAGTTCTCAATATTAAAATAAATAAAATTAACAGGGTCCCATGGGTGATTGTCATTCAGAGGTTTACAATATTTGTGTTTCAAGGCCTAGCTTCGAATTTACAACTTTTCACTGTTCACTGCACTTTGATATCAGACCTATGGAAGATGATAATGCTTGACTTTCTGATCACGAATGTGAATTATCTGTCTTCTAAAATAATATCACAATTTTTGATGAATGTTTGAAGTCCAAAAATGACACTTTTTTTCGCCAGGTTTGATATTTTAATCGCACTATATGTGATCAAAAACAGGTTTGAAGTCGGTAAAATTTATTTGTTTTTTCCTTTCGGCAATATAAAAAATTTGTAAAAAAATAACCAATAGAATAACAATCGATGAAATGGATATTGACATACGACATCGAAATGAGATAATAAAAATGCATTTTTTGGTTCACAATCAATTACAGTTTAAAAAATATCGCTTTATATTACAATATGCTTGGTTTAGGTGCTGTTATAGCGATCATGATCCCGGAAAATTCAAAAATGTTGAGGAAATTTCTTTTGAAATTGAATACAACAATTGTAGCCGAGATAATTGCAAAAATCTGTCATTCTTAAAATGTGCCCACTGTGATCAATTGCTTTGCTTCACTCTTTTCTTTTTTTGTACTGTATCACTTTTACGACATTCCTGAGATGTACACAGTTTAATTTTTCTCATTTTTAAATAAAGAGCATAATTCAACAATTAATCCACAATTTATGGTTACATAACTTCATGAAATAAAATACATTTCATGAAATTTTGTTCACATTTTTTCTAATTACAATAAATGCATTTTCAAATAGCCTACTATTAAGTTTTGTTCACAATTTTTTTAAATTCCATGGTTGCAACAGCATGTGATATGCAATGACCACATCCAGGTTGTGTAAATATAGCAACTTTTCATTATTCATACACGTCATTTATTCATACATCTCATATATGGATACTCATATTCATTTATTCATACTCATGTATGCATGGTTCTATATAGTTATGTGTTTCTTTTCCTTATGAGATAATATTTTGGAAAAAGAAATGTAAAAGAAACTTGACATGGGCTACGATAATACGAAATAACTACTTCAAACGACAATCTGGCGTAGCCTTCAAAATTGTCACCAAATATCTATGCTAAAAGTTCATTTTTCATATTAATTTTTTTATACTGTTTAAATTAGCCGAGACATATTTTTTTATTTTTATCCGTTAAATACGATGATCCTTCATAATCTTACCGACTTCAAACCTGTTTTTGCTCACATACAGTGCGATTAAAAAATATCAAACCTAGCGAAAAAAGTGACATTTTTGGACTTCAAATATTCATAAAAAATTGTCATGTCATTTTTGCAGACAAATGATTACATACTTGTGATCAGGAAGTCAAGCACTATCATCTCCTATAGGTCTGATCTCAAAGTGCAGTGAACAGCGAAAGGGGTTCCCTTGTTAGTATCAAATCCAGGACTATGTCTCAGTAGAAGAGCCGTAGCTACCTTAATATAATTGGTAGAGGCAACCAAACTTTTGGCAGAGCCAATAAATATATTTGTTGATATTGTCCTATCTGTTACTCCACACCAGCGGTGTAGACTTTAAAGAAATGGACGGGCCCCGTTTTCAGCTACGGCACTGCTTAGTAGAAAAAAACGGAAAAGTATTCACCACCATTTAGATTCAAATCCGGGTTTTCTGCATTACAAACAACTGCACTACTACACCACAACTCACAATCATTGAGTTGTTAGTGTCTGTTAAGTGTTATTCATTGCAAAGTATACAATTGTGATTATGATGCTGAAAGAGCAGTGCCAATTTAAGGCATAGGCTAAAGAAAGGTAGAAGCCAAATAAAGTGATAAGCCAGGAAAGAATTAACTTTTTTTTTTCCTTTAAATTTTCTGACTGCATATTCAAAAAGATCCATTCTCCCCCCAGGAAAGTTAAGTCTCTTACCTACTTCCTTTGGATTTCGTCCTTCTTGGAGATACAGTGATGCTGGTTTGGCCAACTTTTCCATGCTTACTTTCACAATTTTTTGTTTAAAACATTTTTTTCCTGCACTGAAATAACCTTTCTCTGCAGAAATCTGGAATATCCTGCCCCTGCGTGGCATAAGTAGTTGCCAAGTCTTCAGTTCACCAGCTTCCATAAATACAGTATGGTTCTTCCTTCTCATGTTAACATTGTGTGTTTTGTGGCACAAGAACCGACACCATAGCAAGGAAGGCCCACACCAGGGGCATAGAATCAACTGAAATAACTTGCAGAGGAAACTATGTCTGTGACTGAGGGGAGGGGGTGCAATCTGGACGGTTCTGTCAAGTGTGCAAGGTCACCTAGATACTGCTGCAAGCTCTAGTTTTCTAGGGAATGAGACTCTAGACAGCGAATTAGTAGAAGAACGGCAAGCATTCACTATTTGGACTCAACCCCGATTTTTGAATAGTAGACAAACACTCTACCACTACTTCACTGTAAGATTTCCTATGTTTAAGGAAGGTATACTATTCAACACATGTATGAAAATACATATGACACAAGCATTCTTTCGATGTTTAAACATGAACTACTCGTATTGGTGTAACTATAGAAGGGGGGTGCTTAGCACAACCCTACAAAAACGAACAATACAAATGAATGGTATATGTGTGGAGCATTGGAGTTGGGGCTATAGTGCCCTGCCCCCATTATTCTTAGACAACAATTACATTAATGAATGCATTTATACTGTCTTACAGAAATGGTGTGTTTGTATCAACGAGGTAGCCCAAAACATTAACAGAATTACATAAAATCTTTGGTTAATAAAAACGGAAGGCTAGGAATAAGTATACATCAAAACTAAAATCTTTGGTATCATGTAAGCTGGTACTTTAACAATATCCGTTGCATATTTGTACACGCAGAAAGACAAAATTATTTTAAATAGGATAAAAGAACACATCTCACAAAACAAATTGTGCTTCATTTCACTCTCGAAACCTTACAATCGTTTAATAAATCATAAGATGGGTTCCCACCGAGTGAACGTGACCTTTGAACAATGACATCAATGTGTACCAAAATTTCAACGCAGCACAATATACAGTAAGACTTATATGCTAGGATGAGTTACTTAATCTACTGTATTGTCAAGTGCATAGTGATATATAAGATACTCTCTAAGACCCTTTGTATCATTTCACCGGGCTCAATAGCGCTTTTGATTGCTGATACCTCACGCAATGGGAACTATCAATGTGTGACTACTTGGGGGCATATGCATTATACATAAATTCCCCCTTACAATTGTTTTATGCATCAATATACCATTTCTGATGTTCCAAATCATGAAGCAGAATTTTCGAATACATGCACTGCAAATGGATAGCGTCTTTGTCCAAATAATCATGACCATGAAATATTTTTTCATATTTAAGAAGAATCAGTAATCGTACCATTCAAAAGTACTGCACATTTATTCTAAAGTATAAATATCCTGGAAAACGCAACTTCCTATTTTAATATTTCCAGTAGTTCAACTTTTAATTACATCGACCAAGGTTCAATTTAAAAAAAGTATTAGGATATAGTCCAGTATGTCAATACTAATATTTTAATCGACAGAGTGGAATACACTCCATCAGCTACGGTTGATTTTATAATACAAGAACATAGGCTTTCAATGAATCCACACTTTCATCATTTTGAGAATCGAATTTTGGAATATGAATTGGCAGAAAAATTCAAGACTGGACCACCCTTTGGTGACAACTGACTTTCGAACATTAACGAAAAACATTCTAAACCACTGGTAACTGGTAGCACTATGAATTATTCAACATATAGATTGAATTTTCATATATTTTAAGGTCAGGAATGTAAACAGCTGCCATTCCTTCAGAACGAATGCAATATACTTTTCACATCAAGGTGCTGGACATGATATTGTAGAGAAAGGTCTTTAATTACAATAGTTTTTGGGGGTGGGCCTTACTTTTGATGACTATGTCACTCTGGGCTACCAGATAAGATTCTAAACTTTGAAATTAAATTTGACATTACATTGAAACCAGGAAAAAATTTAAAAAGATGTTTTATAAAACGAATGGAGCAATTCATTTATACTATGATAGTATTTGTATTTTATTCCAAAACAGATCTAAGTATAAAACATAGGACTGATGATTTAAAGTAAGATCTGAACTATGAGCAGCTTTTCGCGCAAAAGTCATACCAGGCTACAGAACAGGAAGTGCTATATCATCAAAATGATCGTACAGTAAAACCTCTCATTAGTGAATACTCATTGGATAGAAAAATGTGTTTATAAAAGAAAAGTGACTGTAAAGAAGGAATATAATTGGTAATTGTGAAAGAAATTTCTGACCGTAAAAGTGAATTGACAGTATTTCAGATGGGTAGGTATCCGTTCAAAAGAGAAGGGGGTTATAAATACAGGGTGACCAGAAAAAACCCGGACAAATATTTTTTATCACTTATCTTTATTTTTATAAAGAAATTTAAAAAATTATCAATGAAATACAATATGTTACCATAGTAACAACATTCTTAGCAGGTTTCGAAGTGACAGTCCTAAGCGTTGATGCACAGTCCCTTCTCGAAATTTTTGGCGACAGGCAACACCTCCAGTGTGATTCCATCCCGGCATGGTCATTGCTTCAATGACTCTAAACTTTTGTGGCACTTAGCATCATGGGCGCCCATGTGAGTAATCTTAGTGGGGCTAAGAAAAAAATTACCTCTCTTTATGTACAAGATACTAAAATGTACATAAAGAGAAAAAAGTAATTGATGATGCTTGACAATTACTAATGAACTAAAAAGTAACTTATTTTAAAATGTGAAAAGTCTATCAAAAACTTGCATATTTTTTTTTTCTGTTCTGCTCATATTTTTTTATAAAGCTGCAAAAACATGCATAAATGTTTTAGCTGATTAAAAAAAATTGGCATTGTGCGTATGAAAACAATATTACATGCATATTTATGGCATGTAAAATTACGTTTAAAATTAATTGAAAGTTTGCAGCAATTTGTTTTCGAAAACGCAGTAGTTACAACTCAACTATACAATTAAATTTATAATTACACTTTAAAACATTGTAGAAATAAGGTAGAAGGCTTAGAACATTGTGATGAAAAATTTTAATTCCACCACCATAATATCTAGTACTTTTCATAAAAAGCAAACTCCAGATTTCGTTTGTTTTTAAAAAATGAGTCTATAGCCAGTTTTGCCAAATTCATCTCTTTTACTCTCTCATTCTATGAACACTTAATAAGCACAAACTTAAAAGAAGACGCTCTTGACTCATTGTGCTCCTCAGCCATGTTTTCACTCACCTAAGGGTGCTGCTAAATCATCTTTCCACAGTGCATGTTGTTGGCGGAATTGTCATATAATTCAGTAGAGCCCTTTTAACTGCAGGGAAAAATGAATCTTCAGAGAGGAGACCGCTTAGCCAAACTTTTTCACCATAGTCTTTGTTTTTCCATAAACCATACCAGATTCTGGCTTCTGCTTCCAGATTTTCAATATCATAAAACTGGGACAATTCTTTTACAACTCTGATAAAAACATCTTTTTTTCATATTTTTCATTAGGTTGGGACAAATTAAAGTTACTTCGAATGATATCTCATTCAGATCGGCAAACCTTGATTCAAGCGACATAATTAGGGAATCTAAGTAAGTAATAAAAAGAACTGATCTATAGCAAGTGGAGTGACACAATGAATATTCGAACAGTAAGTTTGTCTTGTAGACGTTCTAGCCATTTTGATGTAAATTTCCAAAAAATCATATATATCTTTTACTTTAATGAAAATTTCCATAAATTCTTCTGATTCCACTCCATGACTGCGAAAAACCTCCAGAAGTTCCTTTTTTATGTGTCAATGTACAGAATGCAAGTCAAAATTTACAGACTGTAATTTATTCATAACTGGCTTCAGATAGGATGAATATCTGGATAAGATTTTGAGACATACGATAAACACTACAGATGATGTTGCAGTGTCTAACTGGAAGGTTTGTGAGCGTGTTTCTGGGTTCGCCCCATAACTAATAAAAAGACTGTTAAGAGCTTCCTTGATGGTCACAAAATGTTTAGAAAATTATCGTATAAACAGTCCACCTTGTTTCACAAAGACCAAGAATTCTGGAACTTTTTTTTCATTCTAAGCGTGCTCTCGCTAAAAAATTTAATCACTTGCTTTATTGTTCCGATTGTGTTTCTGATTTCTGGCACATGATTGCGATTGTTAACCACTAGGTTCAATTGATGGGATGCGCAATGAAAATATACAGCTTTTGGATTTTTTTTTTCTGATCCTTTGTTGAACGCCAGCAACTTTACCAGTCATCGTGGAGCATCCATCAAACCCTAAACCAATAAGCTTGACCATTTCTAGTCCTAGCTGTTCCGTGGATTGCAAAATAGCGTCTTCTACACTTTCTGCATCTAATTTCTAAAGCTCGGCAAAACCTAAAAATTCTTCTATCATTCAACCAACATCAGAACCTTCTTTGACGTATCTTATTCCAAGAGATATTTGCTCTTTGCCGCTAATATCAGCAGTTTCATCAGACAGCAAAGACAATGCTTCACATTCACTGACCTCTTTTACAATCATTTCTTGGATTATAGCTCCACAAATGTTGATTAAATGATTTTGGGCTCTGTTAACACGTTAAACGCTACGTCAGTCTCTAGGGACTGGCGACAGACTTTTCGTTGTTATGGCCGCGCACGTGTCGGTCCTTGCGTACTTGTGAGACTGAACATTTAATTTAGGCGACATCAGTTTTTGTTTTCCTCAAGCCGGGCTACATTACCTGACATCTGTTTATACTTTGGGTTGCCTATCGCTGGACGGCTAACTGTGGCATGAACGGAATGGCAAGTAAAACCGGCGTGGCGTTTAACATGTTAAAAGTATAAATTTTTTTGAATTTGTTTCTAGGTGGTCTTCAAGAATTTTATCTTCTGCGTCAATGCGGAAACTAAGTAGGTCTTCAAAATTCCCACTTCGTGAAAGTTTTCCGCGGAGTGAAATATCATGAACACCACAAAATATTATTGTATGCAAAACAGAGTTAAGTTTGGCTCTGTTGATCTGAATTAGTTTAGCTCTGGCTGAGTCCAAAGTGATTTGAGTCCAAACGTTCAACTACATTTTTGCCTTTCATTTCCACAAAATCACAGAAGTTTTTGGCATAAGTTGCTTCTTGGTGCCACTGGGATTTGGCATGTGCTCTTGAATCTTCATGGAAATGTTTAAAGTCCTTTTCAGCATTAACCACAAAGGCGCCAAAAACACCTCTTCTTAAAGTCGATTTAAACAGCACACAATACTTACAAAGTCCACCTTTTAAAGAAGGAGAATATACCAACCAGGGATATGCATCCAACCAGCTCTTCTGAAATTGGCATTTATCTTTACCAAAATTCTGTATGTCTTTCTTAAAATCATGGAAATATATAATATAAACATAAAAGTTATTGGAGAACAGTACAAAATTTTAATTTGTTGCTTAACTTTCAAAAGCACGAGATATGACACAAAAATTGAAATTGTTATTATTATTATTATACCGGCTAGAAAGCCCTAAAGTTTGTCCGGGTATTTTCTGATCACCATAATCTGTAGCACCAAAAATTAGATGAAGAAACAACTCTAGTGAAGCAAATCAATAATTTATATACAATTTTATAATTACAGTTGGACCTCCAATAGATACCATAATTCTCTGAACATCGAAGTTTTAGGGAATCCCGGATCATTACATACAACATCAGTTTCAAAACACAGTAAATATTTTTCTAAGACAAATCAAGATTTCCTCATGTAATGATAATTATTACCACAGACTGAGTGTGAAAACTGCTATGATGAATCACTATCAAAATTAGTTCTTCAGCAAGGTATTAGGAAGTTTTTACACAAATGTGAATGCATATAAATAATACATAATTATGATTTTCAAAATAGGTTCAATACATATTTGCTCTTGTTTTTAATTTTCCATACAAACGAAACTCGTACATAATGTGATTCATATTCATTTATTTATAAAGAATACTTGGATAAGGAATGTGTTTCTAAATATCAATTGCTTTAATGGAACTATTGACTTCAATACGTGTAGAGGTCATACTATATATACCAAGGGTCAGCAAATGCGGCTCTTCATTAAGTGTGGCTCTCATTGAAAAATTTGATTTTTTTTTTTTTTTTTTTTTTCCAGAAGTTTTTTTATGAATCTTGTTAAATTGACTAACTAGGGAAGTGAGTCAGTCAATGAAGAGCAGGAGTCGTACGTAATCACTTCGAAAATAGATCTTCAGTTGCATCGATAGGTCC
>QLNU02014802.1:136961240-136972971 GCA_006491805.2 Dysdera silvatica
TCCTAGTTTTCCAATTTTTTATTTTTTAATTATATTTGGATTTTTGCTTATCCAGATGCTCCAGGTCCCACTTAGTCCAGATAATCGAGTTTCTACTGTACATCCAATGCTTATGCTTTTTTTTTTTTATCACATCTTATGTTTTTGTGGTTTTTATTTAGAAAAATACTTTTTTTTTTTATCAAAAAACTTGTTGCAACCACAAGCATAATCCATTTCTGCATATAACAGTTTTTTGTAAGAACTTTTGTATCCGCAGGAGTAGTTTAATACTGAGTCTGATACATTCTCTCTCTTTGTATGGCCATGTGGTGGTGTTGTGGTCATGCATTTATCTAGCACACCGTTTTCTAGGTTCAAATCCCAACAGTGTTCCTTCCCCCCCCCAAAAAAATGCCTGCCAGTTAGCTGCTCACTATAGTCCAAGGATTGGTTTCCCAGGTTATGAGAGGTTCGAATTTCTCAGAAAAAACAAACACCAGTGCAGCATGAACCTTACTGTCCTTTTATCTTCAAAAAAAAAAAATCCCTTCGTAAGAACATATTGCACCCACAGTAGTTATCTACTTCTGACTGTAACGGTTTAACTTTGTAAAAACTGGGGTACCTATAGGGAGTGATCTGTGTTTCTGGGTGCAGCAAGTGATTTACAAAGTCAAATTGTAGTGGTAAAAGTGCTAGTACAGTGTTTCAGAAATTATGTTTAATAACTACCTTTTTTCCAGGTGAGTCATCATCCACCTATTATGGCTCAGTATTGCGAAGGTCCAGGATGGATGGCCTGGCAAGATTTTACCATGACTACAAAACTAAAGGGTGCTTCATTGTTAGTAAATCCTCAGGGTTCCAACCACTTCATGTTCACCAATACGGGCCACCATTACACATGGAACAAAGTGAACACCACTGTACATAATCTAGTTATCGGGACCCTCTGGCTGGAGCACCATGGTGAACTGAAAATTCAGAATCACACCACCGGTGATGAATGTATTATAAATTTTCTGCCATATAGATGCTTTTCCAATGAAACATATCGAAAAGTAAGTTGGTTTTTATGAGAAATCCGTAGGAACTTGGTTTTTTAGAATTTGGCATAATGCTATTCATAACCTTAGGTCATCGGTGTTGTCAGAGATAAAGATTCAGTGCCGAGATGGAAAGTCGAAGGAGTGTGGGATAAAAAAATTAAAATTGCACAAGTCATATCAGAAGAGAACGAACAGCTGCAAACTGCTCATTCAACAATCATTTGGAAAAGAATTATTCCACAGTAAGATACCATTTCCGATTGAGTATTGATAGATTTTTAACCGCACATTACCTAAATAAAGCAACAATTTTTATCAACGTTTTTTAGGCGTAGTAATATTAACGCCGATATTATGGCGTGGTTAGATGGTGAAACGTTCACAAAGAAATGGTTTTTTTTTTTTGTTCGGTAGGGCACGATCCCACGACCTCCCACTTGCCGGGTGGGTACCCTACCAACTGAGTTGCAAACGACGAACATTTGATCCCTTACAAATATATTTGAAGACTATTTTCCAATACCAAATCACCAGAACCATGCCCCACCGAACACAAAAAACATTCCTTTTCTTTGCGAACGTTTCACCATCTAACCACGCCATGACATCGGCGTTAATATTACTACGCCTAAAAGACGTTGATAAAAATTGTTGCTTTATTTAATCTGCGTAGTGTTTGACTTGACTCGCACTACTCTCACTTTGAAAAACTCACATTACTTGTTCATTAACTGACAGTGTCATGATATTATGTTTGACAACCACCCAAAAAATTGGGGTTAACTCCTAATGATATAAGGGCCATGCAGTGATAATGTGTTCACCTGGTATCAGGTATGCAGCCATGGGGGTTTGAGCCCCCAGAGGTCTGTTTAAACGCCCTTTTAGGTCCTCCAGTTTTCAAATTCCGCCCCCAGAAACAAACGAAATATCTTCGTAGATCCCAATAACATAGCAATTTCTCATAAAATTTTCAGAAAAAATAAATAGGAAAAATATTTTATGCTGTTTATATAATGTGTGATAATTGAAGTTAGGAGAAATATCATAAGCCTTTCTGACAGCCAGCAAGTGCCCCCATGTGGAAAGTCATGGCTGGACCTCTGCCTAGTAGGTTATTAATACAATTTCGACTGAAAAGAAATTCTTACCTAATAACTGCTCACTGTGATTAATGTACTCATATAGAAATAAGATACAAGGTACCAGGGAAGAAATTTACATACAAAAGTTAAACCCTTGTAAAATAGCAAACGAAAAAGATCACCCAAGCTTTCTGGCGCGTCAGTAGCAGTCCTTCATCAGCATCAGGAGTAATGAAGAATTGCTACTAACACGTCGGAATGCTTGGGTGATCACTTTTCATTTGTTATTTTACTAGTGTTTAACCTTTTGTATATGTAAAAGTATTCATAGTTGAAGGTTTCAACTCAACTAAGAATGCTCAGGATTAAATATGTAAAAAAAAAAAAATTAAAAAAATTAAAAATACAGTGTAACTGTAAATTAAACATGTAAAAAAAATATCCTGCAAATGTTAATTGCATGAAAAAAAAATACCATACTGTGAATTGTATAAAAAAAAATACTCTGTAAAAAGAAACCCACGTGTGATCATGTGCATTATCTCTCTGCAAATGTTACGCAAATTGCAAAACCACACAATTACTTTCTGTGGTCCTAAAGAATGTTATTTGTGATTTGGTTAATGGAATTGGATTTTAATAAAGTTGCTTGCTTCTGGTATTTTAGACAGGAAGACGATAAGTATTATAATATGACGCTTTTAGCCTGCCAGTTGAATGAACCTGAAGATGGTGTTGCCCCCACAGACAGTAGATTGCGACCAGATCAACGGCAAATGGAGAGTGGTTTGTGGGATGAAGCTAATGTTTTAAAGGTAAAATTAGAAGAAAAGCAACGGGAAAAGGAAAGACAGCATTTGGAATCAAAAGAGAGAGCAATTAAAAGTGGTATGGTTTTTCACAGACTATTCTTTTCCGATAAAATTTCCACAGTATAGAATTTAAAGGATCGTTGTTTGTTTCTTTTTGTTCAAAACTCACCAGCAGCATATAATACACCTTCCTTATCTTTTAAGTACCTCGTATATATTAAGTGGATCACTTGGAGTAAAAACATCTTTAAAATTGAAACAATATGCCCTTTTTAGAGCATAAGTCGATGATAGTTGCCATTTAAAACGCCTCTTTTAATAGGACATTTAAGTATCGCACATCTCGTAAAAATTCATATCTTTGTAAAAAATTGGAATATCTTAATAAATTCAGTACCAAAATGTTCAGAAATGTTTGTTCTTTTGTAAATAAATAAATAAACCCCAAAATCAAAATTTTGAACCTTTAAGGGTCATGAGATGCCTTAATCCCTTCTTTTCTAAATGATAAATTTTACCTCAAATAATGCAATTTAAAACGTTCTTCAGAATTATTCGTTTTCAATTGATAAAACATGAGCTGCAAAAAAATATTGACTTAGTTTTCAAAATAATATGACCTATACTTTTCTAAAAAAATTAATGTATCGAAATTTGTTTTATTGAATTTTATAATTACTTTAGATAGTACGATTCATAGAAAATAGAATTTTTCTTAAAACTGATGAAAAACATCCTAAAAAATTTGAATCTGTTTTAAAGAAAAGTAATGGCTGTAGGGGAAAATTTTTTTATGTATAACGTTGATGTTATTTTTAATGCCATTGAAAATTCCTCAAAGTTTTATATATATATTATTTTTTTTTTTAGGAGAACTTTTTTCAGAATACAGTCCCACATGGTTCAGATTAGAAAAGGATCCATTCACAAATGAGCCTATCCATGTGTATACAGGTGACTATTGGCATTGTAAAAGCGAAGGCGATTGGTTGAGATGTCCCGATATCTTTTTGTGATGCGGGTTGCTTAGCTGAAATTTATTCTTCTGTGGCGTGTTTTATGATCACAAGAAACCATTCTAGGATTCCCCATTGCAAAGGAGCCTCCGAAGTGTCATGTGTGTAGAATTATTTTCTCAGCTGTATATTTATGCCATTATTTTTAATATTAAAAAAGGCATCTAATAAAAAATGTCTGTTACATCGTTATGGCCTATATACAAACGATTTCTTTAATCATTAGAGTAAAAAAGAATTAGTCATTTTATGAAGCACCCATTTTCTCATGCACCATCATAGACTCGATATGAACTGTAGGTTAAATTATTTATAATTAATGATTCATTAACCATGAATTGATGAACAATCGATGATATCAAGGTTTTAAGAAATACATCGATGTGCACATATAGATACACATAAATTTTTAAATATATAACTGCCATTTTTTAATTAAAAAAGCTGATTATCTGCATGGAATTACCAGAAATCTATTTTGATAATAAAAATTATTAATTATTGCCAAGTACAATAATTGGATATGCTATGTATAAGCCAAATTTTTGTGTATTGCATAATTGCATGTATTAATGGTTTTGATATTAAAATAATTTTTATATAAGTAAACATGAGATTATGTAAGGTTCCAGATTTTTCACTTTCTGCACATCGCGGTAATTTAACTTTATTAATTTATTATTATTTTATTCACTGTTTAGTATTTTAAATATTTAATTATCAATATTAATGCCACTTCTGATGAAACTGCAAGGACTTGTTTCGTGTGACTTTGATCAATTGAAATTGTCAATATGCGTGTAGTTCAGGCTGATTGGTTTAACCTGTTGACAGTACAGTAGCATAATGTTTATCAACATTGCTCATAATATTCTTTTTATCGATATGTTTATGATGTTGTGTTCATCGCTAAAAAAACTTTTTTTGTTCTTCTGTATCTCGAGAAAACTACACATATATATATGTGTATATATATTTTTTTTTGGAAGCAGATGTAATAGATGAAAAGTTAATAAAGCAATGTAACATAGTTTTGATGTTGAGTGGAGCATATCGATGCATTTTAGACAGACATTACTGTTCTTTCTCAGGAATCGACAACCTCAGGAAGGAGTGAATGTGAAGTGCTATTTCAGGCTACTGTTGCTCGGCCAGTGATAAGATCGCCTATTGGCCAAACGTTTTTATTAACCTGTAATATATTCTGTGTGCTGTTATATTGATTTTTACACAGAGTCCCAGTATTCATTGTCATCATCATCTCTGAACTCGCAGATGAGTTCAATTTTCAGTACTGCCATTGTTGTACGTAAAAGTATTGTGATTCAGAAGTCACATGAAACTGTCAGCAGTTGTTGGATGTAAAATGCGGTAAATAGACAAAGGATAAAATTATATATTGGAGTGGAACTTCCAAAAGTTTGTTGAACACATAAGCTGTGTAAACTAAGCAATAAATTAAATATTGTTTCTAATATTAGGGAATCTGCCTTGCGCACTACTGTACAAAAAGTTAGTGTATTTTCTTGACTGAAACTAAAGGGTTATTTTAAATGAACGTATTATGTTTTAAAATCACGTGTGATTAAGATTATTATTTACAATTATTATTAGTATTAAAATTTATTTACAGATTCTTTTAAATGAATTACAACTAATGTTTCCTTAAGTTTTTTTTTATATAATTTGTACATAAATGTAATTGATTGCAAGATATGGTCATTCTAAAGGCGAAATATTGGAGTTTTTTATATATCATGATGTCGATGACATCATTTTTAATTTTTTTTTTTTTGTTCCTACCTGAGATGAGCTAGTAACTCATGTGTGTTCAGTTTATGTGCATTACTTATATATATTATTTTTCTCCTATATATGTGTTCCTTTTCAGCTTATTTTATTTTTTCTCTTGTATTTCCTATATTTAAATTACCCTATCTGTGATACCCAACCATCCTATCCATGTTTGGTAATACTCTGGTCAAAAATTTATTAACTTTATGTTAATTGTAAATATGTGCAAGTTGATTATAAATATTACAAGTTAGTGTAAATAATATATGAGGTTCTGAAGAATTTTTAGTCAGAGATTGAAAAAAAGGGATTATAAAATAGTGTTAATTTCTGTGCGATATCTGTTCAAAGAACTGACAAGTATTTACGCCATCTACCCTAATCATGCTATCTTACTTGTATTAAGAATATGTGGGACAGGCAGAGATGATGATTTGGCGACAGCGCCATGTTCGCTCAACTTTGGCGCTATATTTGTTTAAAAAATAGTCCCGATCAGCCTATAGAGTGCCTAATAGATTTTTTTTTTTTTGAAAGGAAAGTTATTCTGTTTGAAATTAAAAGTTTGTACTTTTTTGACCAGTACTTATTTCTCTATAGAAGAGAGGGATAGGGATGTATTTATCTTTCTTGAAGCTTGTTATTTGATGTACTTGAGTAATATCTTATGTATCATATTTTTACTCTCATGCTCGTTAATTTTTTGGTTTAGTGTTTGAATTTTTGTTCGGCGATTTTCGATGGTCACCTTATTCCCTCATCATGTGTATTTCAGATCTAGTGTAATCTGTTGCAACATGACGTCATTTCGCTCCATATGAATCTCAACAAGCTTGTGTGTGTGTGTGTGTAAATATATTGTCATTCATTCAGGGGTTTTGTTAAGCCACTCGCCAGTCAGCTTTTTCTTTATGCATGCACTGAATCACGAAGTCCATAATTTTCGAAAATTAAATAATTTGTGCCACTAAAAGATATGCTTTGAAATAAAATATGGTTATTCTGCGATATTCATACTTGATACTATATGTATATACCAGGGGTGGGCACGCAATGAGGTCAATGGGAGCCACATTTCAATTTATCATATAAAGAGCCATGCCATAGTTACATAGTATTAAATACACAAATTTAATTAATATGGTTACATATTGTACCAAAGTCTTAAGTGCTGTATAAAATATACATGTAAGAAAATATAATTAAGAGGAAAAAATATACTAACATAATATACAAAAACAAAATTTAGTAATAACTTCTAAAGAGCAGGACCTATCGATGCAACTGAAGATCTATTTTCGAAGTGATTACGTACGACTCCTGCTCTTCATTGACTGACTCACTTCCTTAGTTAGTCAATTTAACAATATTCATAAAAGAAAAAAAAAAAAAAAATCAAATTTTTCAATGAGAGCCACACTTAATGAAGAGCCGCATTTGCTGACCCTTGGTATATATAGTATGACCTCTACACGTATTGAAGTCAATAGTTCCATTAAAGCAATTGATATTTAGAAACACATTCCTTATCCAAGTATTCTTTATAAATAAATGAATATGAATCACATTATGTACGAGTTTCGTTTGTATGGAAAATTAAAAACAAGAGCAAATATGTATTGAACCTATTTTGAAAATCATAATTATGTATTATTTATATGCATTCACATTTGTGTAAAAACTTCCTAATACCTTGCTGAAGAACTAATTTTGATAGTGATTCATCATAGCAGTTTTCACACTCAGTCTGTGGTAATAATTATCATTACATGAGGAAATCTTGATTTGTCTTAGAAAAATATTTACTGTGTTTTGAAACTGATGTTGTATGTAATGATCCGGGATTCCCTAAAACTTCGATGTTCAGAGAATTATGGTATCTATTGGAGGTCCAACTGTAATTATAAAATTGTATATAAATTATTGATTTGCTTCACTAGAGTTGTTTCTTCATCTAATTTTTGGTGCTACAGATTATGGTGATCAGAAAATACCCGGACAAACTTTAGGGCTTTCTAGCCGGTATAATAATAATAATAACAATTTCAATTTTTGTGTCATATCTCGTGCTTTTGAAAGTTAAGCAACAAATTAAAATTTTGTACTGTTCTCCAATAACTTTTATGTTTATATTATGTGACTCATGATTTTAAGAAAGACATACAGAATTTTGGTAAAGATAAATGCCAATTTCAGAAGAGCTGGTTGGATGCATATCCCTGGTTGGTATATTCTCCTTCTTTAAAAGGTAGATTTTGTAAGTATTGTGTGCTGTTTAAACTGACTTTAAGAAGAGGTGTTTTTGGTGCCTTTGTGGTTAATGCTGAAAAGGACTTTAAACATTTCCATGAAGATTCAAGAGCACATGCCAAATCCCAGTGGCACCAAGAAGCAACTTATGCCAAAAACTTCTGTGATTTTGTGGAAATGAAAGGCAAAAATGTAGTTGAACGTTTGGACTCAAATCACTTTGGACTCAGCCAGAGCTAAACTAATTCAGATCAACAGAGCCAAACTTAACTCTGTTTTGCATACAATAATATTTTGTGGTGTTCATGATATTTCACTCCGCGGAAAACTTTCACGAAGTGGGAATTTTGAAGACCTACTTAGTTTCCGCATTGACGCAGAAGATAAAATTCTTGAAGACCACCTAGAAACAAATTCAAAAAAATTTATACTTTTAACATGTTAAACGCCACGCCGGTTTTACTTGCCATTCCGTTCATGCCACAGTTAGCCGTCCAGCGATAGGCAACCCAAAGTATAAACAGATGTCAGGTAATGTAGCCCGGCTTGAGGAAAACAAAAACTGATGTCGCCTAAATTAAATGTTCAGTCTCACAAGTACGCAAGGACCGACACGTGCGCGGCCATAACAACGAAAAGTCTGTCGCCAGTCCCTAGAGACTGACGTAGCGTTTAACGTGTTAACAGAGCCCAAAATCATTTAATCAACATTTGTGGAGCTATAATCCAAGAAATGATTGTAAAAGAGGTCAGTGAATGTGAAGCATTGTCTTTGCTGTCTGATGAAACTGCTGATATTAGCGGCAAAGAGCAAATATCTCTTGGAATAAGATACGTCAAAGAAGGTTCTGATGTTGGTTGAATGATAGAAGAATTTTTAGGTTTTGCCGAGCTTTAGAAATTACATGCAGAAAGTGTAGAAGACGATATTTTGCAATTCACGGAAAAGCTAGGACTAGAAATGACCAAGCTTATTGGTTTAGGGTTTGATGGATGCTCCACGATGACTGGTAAAGTTGCTGGCGTTCAACAAAGGATCAGAAAAAAAAAATCCAAAAGCTGTATATTTTCATTGAACATCCTATCGATTAAACCTAGTGGTTAATGATCTCAATCATGTGCCAGAAATCAAAAACACAATTGGAACAATAAAGCAAGTAATTAAATTTTTTAGCGAGAGCACGCTTAGAATGAAAAAAAAGTTCCAGAATTCTTGGTCTTTGTGAAACAAGGTGGACTGTTTATACGATATTTTGCTAAACATTTTGTAACCATCAAGGAAGCTCTTAGTAGTCTTTTTATTGATGATGAGGCGAACCCAGTAACACTCTCACAAACCTTCCAGTTAGACACTGCAACATCATCTGTAGTGTTTATCGTATGTCTCAAAATCTTATCCAAATATTCATCCTATCTGGAGCCAGTTGTGAATAAATTACAGTCTATAGATCTTGACTTGCATTCTGTACGTCGACACATAAAGAAGAAACTTCTGGAGGTTTTTCGCAGTCATGGAGTGGAATCAGAAGAATTTATGGAAATTTTCATTAAAGTAAAAGATATATATGATTTTTTGGAAATTTACATCAAAATGGCTAGAACGTCTACAAGACAAACTTACTGTTCGAATATTCATTGTGTCACTCCACTTGCTATAGATCAGTTCTTTTTATTCCTTACTTAGACTCCCTAATTATGTTGCTTGAATCAAGATTTACAGATCTCAATGAGACACCATTCAAAGCAATTTTAATTCATCCCAACGTAATGAAAAATCTGAAAAAATGTTTTTATCAGTGTTGTGAAGGAATTGTCTCAGTTTTATAATATTGAAAATCTTGAAGCGGAAACCAGAATCTGGTATGGTTTATGGAAAAACAAAGACTATGGTGAAAAAGTTTGGCTAAGCATTCTCCTCTCTGAAGATTCATTTTTCCCTGCAGTTAAAAGGGCTCTACTGAATTATATGACAATTCCGCCAACAACATGCACTGTGGAAAGATGATTTAGCAGCACCCTTAGGTGAGTGAAAACATGGCTGAGGAGCACAATGAGTCAAGAGCGTCTTCTTTTAAGTTTGTGCTTATTAAGTGTTCATAGAAAGAGAGTAAAAGAGATGAATTTGGCAGAACTGGCTATAGACAAATTTTCTAAAAACAAACGAAATCTGGAGTTTGCTTTCCCTGAAAAGTACTACAGGCCTGCACAAAAGTTTAGACACAACACAAATTTGAGTATAACAAAATACTATTAAAACTGAAGAAGTAGGAACTTTAATATTACGAAGTATGAACACATGTAATATGCAAATTAAAAATTTGAGAACAGAAATCACATCAGTAGCGAACTTGCTGCAATATATAACTTAAAATAAGTAAAATATGTGGCACAAAAGTTTAGGCACAAACATAAATTTTAGCACTTGCATAAGGAAATGAACAATTTTAATAATCAATGTAGCCACCATTACTTCGTATTAGATTAAATACGCGGTCGTTCATTGAAAGCACAAGATTTTGAAAGGTTTCTGGTTCAAAATTAAACCACGCTTCTTCTATAGCCTTTTTAAGTTCTAAAACGGACGGATATTGCTTTCCATTGGCATACACAACATTCGTTAGTATGCCCCATACATTTTCGATGGGATTACAGTCAGGACTAAGAGCAGGCCAATCGAGAACTGTAATATTTTTAGCGCTCATCCATTCTTTTGTTGACCTGGATGTGTGGATGGACGCATTATCTTGTTGGAAAACCCAGTTTCGTCCACATAAAAGTTCGCCAAAAGGTAATAGGTGACTTTCAAGAGTTGCCTGGTATGCCTTGGAATCTTGTTTTCCATTCAAAAACGCCAAAGAAGTCTGTCCATTGAAGCTAAAGGCTCCCCAAACCATGACTGAACCTCCTCCTTGACGTCTGCTGAACCGACTTAAGGGGCGTTTTCGAAGATCGTGCCAGTAGTGCGAAAGGCCATCGGGACCATCTAAGTTCCACTTTTTTTCATCACTAAATAACACCTGCAGCCATTCGTCACTGTATGATATGTGCTGCCTTGCCCATTGTAGTCGTGCTTGTTTATGATGTAATTGCAAGCAGGGCTTGCGGCGCATTTTTGCATATCTCAAATGCCTGCATTCTACAATCCTTCTACGTATGGTTTCTCTTGACACTCGCATTGCTAACGTGTTTTTTATTTGATTTGCAGACAGGCTTTCATTTGAAGCCAATCTTCGTATTTGTCTATCATCCCGAATGCTGGTCACTCGAGGCCTCCCAGATCGTGATTTTGGTTGATACTGATCACCCCGGGATAACACTCGATAAATGCCTCGCTTTGAACGGTTCAATGCAACAGAAATTTGAGTAACAGATTTACCTTTAGTTTTCAGCCTCCAAATCTTCAAAATCTCGTCATTCGTAAATTGCTTTGACTTCGGCATCGTTCTAAGCATTCTAAATTATTTCAGGCCTTATATAACAACTCTGGGAAACGCCCCTTCGATCACTTGGGAACTTCGCGCCGTTAATTTGCATAAATCTGACATATGTGCCTAAACATTTGTGGCATGCAGATTCCAATATTACGGTGTTGGGATATTTTGTTTCAGTACTTTTGGTAATCTTTTAAGTTGCACAATTTATTATTGGTTCTAGGATTATTTAGATACAATATCGGCGAAGTTCAATGCAAATTCTCGCTTTTATTTATAATTTGCCTCTGTGTCTAAACTTTTGTGCAGGCC
>QLNU02014802.1:136973071-136986682 GCA_006491805.2 Dysdera silvatica
ACATTAGCAATTATAATCTCTCGAAAAGTTATTAAAATTGTTAATTGAAACAAAAATTTGTCATAAGATATTATTACCCTTCACAGGGATAACACAATTGCCAAATAATGGTCAACACACAAAGCCACCGGGGCGAGAATTTTGTGAGTTTTCGTGGGGGAAATTTATTAAACTTAATATTTTGATATTCATGTTTGAGCTCAATTAAAGCAGGTTGGGGACAATGTTTCTATTTCTCCTATACCAAAAAAAGCTCTCTCTTACACATGTAAAACTCACTTATGTAAGTGTGGGTGCCAAAACATTTCATTTCTATTGCTCCAGCACATCCTACATTATTCTTTGGAACTAACGCAGACTGTCAATTATTGGATCGGCTGCGATCTGAATTAAATTTCAATAATCAAAAATTCACAAATGCAGGCGCTAATTAATATCCGAAAAAGTAAGAAAAAAATAAATGGAAAAAAATATATTCACATAAAAAAAAAAATTATTTCCACATTTAAACAAAAAAAATAAATATATTGCAATGGGAAGAAACTGAGGAATGAAACCTACCCGGTATCTGAATCGAAACTTTTCAAACTTGCATTATCAGAAGTAGGGGAACACAAGGCATCATAAAATTCTTCACTTTCTTGAGCTTAAAAGAAATAAGTGAAAATAACACTTATGTTATAAACTTTTTAAAATATTACTTTGCTGCAAGGTATTTGCTAATATAATATACTTTGGATAATTAAAATGTATTTAATTTTAATTTGCGAATAATACAAACTTTTCTTGTGATTCAGTAAATTTTTTTTCCCTTTCTATTTTTTTTTCAAGTGTCACAGGGACAGCAAAGGTCATGCTGCATCAAGAACGACAGTTTTTCAAGGAAGTCAAACCTTTTAAAACCTAGAAGGAAACAAATCCCCAAACGACAAAAAATTTGCAGTTAATCAGTAAGAATTTTTTCCCCTTTTTAGAACCGTTGGGAGACAAACCTGGGTTAATGGAATATTAGGCAAATGTTTTACTACCATAGGACACTCCAATGAATCCAAAATTATACAAGGCTTTTCTAATTTGCACTCCTAAGAGAAAATTTGAACCATGTTTATGAGCCTTTTAGCTTTAAATTAAAGAAGTCCTGTGAAACAGCAACTAAGTGAGGATAACAAGTCCTCACTCACCATCAAAGAAAAGACACAGAAGCAAATGATAAATGCAACAAACCACATGCATACAATTACCACAACTCAATTTAGTCTCATCATTTTACAAATTCAATGTTTTTAGGCAATTTTTTAAAACTTTGATACGTTTAAATAAAGAACAAAATCTGTCCCACAGTAAGTGATTTTTTTAAGTGTTCAATGTAGTCTCAGAAGTGAAATCAATTGCTTAATATGACCTAAGTTAATGATTTATTCCTAAAACATCAGTTTAACTCAGATTTAAATAATATAGCAAACTGGCATCATAGCAACCCTGAAGGGGCTGCAGAGATAGCAACATTAATATAGTGACTATTGACGTTGCTGCAGAGATAGCAACGTCAATAGTCACTATATTAATTATTTATTCCTCTTCTGATTTTACAATATTAGAACTGCTGGAGATCTTTCCAATTGGTCGTTACGTTACGATAAGGGTAACTATAAAGCAAGTCTACTGTACGTCAACGCAGGAGGAGGGAAAAAATGAAGTTGAACAGCTCAGGAAAAATGGCTGAAGTTCACTAGAAAACTAATTGAAATATTTCTACATAATTTAATCTATAAGAATGTGTTTCATCTGAGAAATCAACGGACATTTTTTTAGTGTTACAAAACCTATCACAAAAAAAAAAGCAGAAATCTTCTCCTCTGTGATGTTATAGGCAAACAAAAACTGGGTGCTCTTGAAACCACAAACGTTCTCAACAATTTACACCAAACAACAAAAGACAATATAAAAACACTAAACAAATACCTAAGGACATAGCTTCTAGCTTAGAGGCTCCTTGAAAATTGCTTACAATGTTTTTTTCGCACTCGGAACAGTCTTGAAACATTGAAAATTGGGCTTGGTATGTGTACAAGGAGAGCACTACTCTAAATTCTGAGCATGAACCAACATAATGGACTGACGCCTGAAAAATGACAAAACTTAAGAACACAACTACAATGAAGCTTATCACAACACAGTTTCATACTCCAATATTCAGCATTTAAACATGACAGAAAAAAAAAATTTACATATCCAATTCAAAAACACTGTTCACAATAAGGTGGAGGTTAAATGCTAATAAAAGAAAAAGGACAACCACATATACAGCTTAATATCCATAGTATTGAAATAATACACGTGAGTTCACGATTCAAGTCCAACTTGGGACATGATCAATTTTTATGAGGCGAGACCCCAAAATAATTAGAGCTTTGTGATTCGGGAATTTTCCGTTCAAGCAAAGGATGCGAGACTCCTCAAAGCCTGTTTATAATTCATACCAAAGCTGTGTAATAATTTGTAATATTTTTCGATCATGTCCTCAGAAGAATTATTATACTGCCTGAAAATTTTATACAATAACTCATACACTAATACGGCACACCTGATTTCTAATATTCAAATACTTTGAGGCAGGGAAATTAACTTGGAATTTTGTTTTCATTAAATAACTAAGCAAATAAAAAAATTAGGATTACAAATGGGTAATCACTTATTGCTTTCCGTTCCAGCCAGTACGGGAATCTATGATGGCAAGTAGTAAACCTTTGGGATCATATCTCACCAGCTGAGCCATGGTAACTCTACTTTTCAATATTATTGTTTGTTAACTTTATCCACGTGTTTTCGCATACTAATCTTCTATCATCCTCTTTTGTCCAAGGATAGAATGACAGGTCATCTGAGATAAAGGCAACAGCTTAGGTATGGTTTGTTTATAGGCACAAGGACAGCAAAGACCATGCTGCGCCAAAACCTACCGTTTTCCACAGAATCCAAACCTCTTAAGGCCTAAGGACCCCCCCCTCCCCCACCTGAGACTACAATGAGCAGTTAAAGGTAACCTTTTATTGGGGACCATTGAGGATCAAACCTGGGTTAATGGTATGGCAAGCGAACGCATTACCACTAGGCCCATAGTTAGACACACATTACAATGAGGGGGGGCTGAAAAGGCTACAGGAGGGCTTAAAATTTGTTCATGTTTTGACGTATTTTATTAATATGTTTAATAATACTAAATATCTAAGTAGACTAATATATTTAACATTAATAAATAAATTTCTTGTCGAAAATTTTGCATTGAAAATGTATAGGAGAGAGAGGTATATTAAATTTATAATATTTCCCTTATCATAGATGCCAACTTGGAAAAATTCTTGGGGCTTCCAAAAATTTTAAATCGAATAACCGGCACACATTTCAAAGGATTCAAGTATAATTTAAATTTCATTATCAGATTATCTGGTACAATAAGACACCTGAAATATTTAAAATGAAGCAAATTATAGTTAATTATAGAAAAATATTTTTTCTCTAGATAATTATTTCATGTTCTCCTAAATGTATACACCCTTTATAGTTTTACGATTGTGGCCAAATTACTCATATGTGTCCAGCCCACACACCCCACCGTCTCTTTTTAAAAAGAAATTGACTGAAACAAAAGTTAGATTCCCCAGGTGCTCCAGGGGTGCTTGGGAGGCAAAACAAAGTAAAAAGTAAAGAAAGGTGTGGATCCCCCAGCTATTGAAAGATAGGGTGGGTCAGTTTACTGGGCAACATATTTTCGCCTTTATCACTATGGCCGCTAAAGATTCTCGTCTCTGTGTGTAGAGCTACAGACTAAACTTTTGTATTTTGTGTGAACCCAGACAAAATGAAGAATTTTCTTTAATGAAAGGTGCAGTGAACAGGGTATAAATAATGAAAATATTGAAGACTTGATGACGAAAAACTTCGTGCATGTATTTCCGAACGTGTATTATCCTCACGAGCAAAAATATTAGGGGTTTGGGAAACCCACAACAAAATTATTGAGGATTCAAAAAGTGTCTCGGACCCACGACGTTGGTACCACTGTCCTTATCATTATTATCAAGTAAATGAAGACACAAACCACTGTAAAATACATGATATACACATGATCTACCATCAGAAATCTATTTTGAATATAAAAATAGAAATAAAATACAGGGTACCAGGGAGGAAATTACATAAAAAGGTTAAACACTGGTAAAATAGCAATGAAAAAGATCACTCAAGCTTTCGGACGCATCAGCAGCAGTCCTTCATCAGGAGTAATGACGATGTTATGTTTCTGTCTCTTTTTTATACTTGAAATTTCTGGAAAACCCTTCATCAGAGTAGTCCCGCAGAATGGGAAAACCCAATGAGAACCAATGGGAGGCCTCCAATAGAATCATGGAAGAACCCCAATAGGGACCAATGAGAAACCCACACTGCGGGTTACCTAATTTGGGGATGTCTCATACATTTCAGAGTAAGAGTTGTTTATAAGTTTCTGGAAGTGGTTGTGATGTATTAATGGCTTTCCCGTGTAGTTTGTAGTATGGGTTTCTCATTGGTCCCTATTGGGGTTGTCCAAGATTCTATTGGAGGCCTCCCATTGGTTCCCACTGGGTTTTTCCATTCTGCGGGACTACTCTGATGAAGGGTTTTCCAGAAATTTCAAGTATAAAAAGAGACAGAAACATAACATCGTCATTACTCCTGATGAAGGACTGCTGCTGACGCGTCCGAAAGCTTGAGTGATCTTTTTCATTGCTATTTTACCAGTGTTTAACCTTTTTATGTAATTATTTTGAATATATTTTTAACGTCAAAGAACAATTTCCATTGTCATGTACAATTTTATACAAAACAAAAAATTTAAAATAAAATTCTTAAGTAATATTTAAAAAATGTATTTTTTCTGGGGAGGAGGAGTCCCCTACAGCCCCAGTCTGGCTATGGCTCTGATTACTACTATAGGGCCCATCAGCAGCTTAACACGAACCCTCAATTGTAACACATTTACACTTGTATTTTACAGCACAAAAGCAATTAAGTCACGCTGCACCCGATATCACAGTTTTCCGAGGAATCCGAACTTCAGTTTCCAAGGAAAACAATCTTCAGACTACGGAGACTAGAAAAACGGCATACGTTCTGCTATACCACTGGAATCTATTGAAAATGAGAATTAACATTTTTTTTTTTCTGGAATATTTTTCGGGATTAACGTAATAGCTCGTAAATTGGAAGTTCGTAAAAACGAGAGGCACTGTACGTCCGAAATTGGTTGTCATTAGGCGGGGTGAAGGGGGGATTACTGAGATACAACTCAAGTGTATTTATATGTAAATATACGAAATTTCATCGCAATGGGGGGTTACATTCACCGTTAACATTGCGTATGCCAGTGTTGGTTCCCATAATGGAAAAAGAACGGTGTTCGGATTCTATGAAAAGTCGTAAGTTCTTACTCCTGGAAAGACACTATCTGGATGTATAAAATTAAAAAAGTAACGCGAGCTCATGCGGATTGAAAAATAGCGCTAAATTTGTAATTAATTATATAAAAAGTTAGCCAAACATTATAACATTGGAAGTTTATGATATATCACAATCTACTGTTTATAAACGGAAAATTTTGCCATTAAGGACTTCCAAGGGACAGGGAAGAAACGTTAAACAGAAATATCCGCTAATTAGAATTACGTTACTATACTATATCCAATTAACGATATCCAGTTTAAAGTTGGATCCAGGAGGGAAGTTCCATCAAAAATTTGCAAAAAAAAGTTTACTCACATACATATGTTAATGTCCGTAACAAATGTAGAAAAAAAATAAAGTGTATTAAAGTTATTTTAAATCTGGGAATAAAAAGCGTTAGCCCTTGTAAAATTTAAATTTGATAGCCACCAGTTAGGCGCGCATCCAAGAAGCAGGGATTAAATGACCCGACCTTCGGTGTTTCGCGCTTGCGCATATGTTCAGATTGAATGAATTTCGCGATTGTTGACAAGGGGAAGAAATCGTTGAAATTTCGCTCCTCCGCGGGTCTTTTTTTTTTTCTAACGAAATTTATTTTTCCGCGCTTTTTTTTATATATACCAGGATGACCAAATACTCCAGAATCGACCTCGGAGACATCACTCCGCACAACATTCGGCAGTTAAAAAAACTCAACGCGGTCGTTTTTCCGGTGAATTACAACGACAAGTTCTACAAGGATGTACTCAACGCTGGAGAACTGGCAAAGTTAGCCTATTACAACGATATTGTTGTCGGCGCCGTGTGTTGTCGAGTAGATGTCACGGACAATAACCACCATAGGTTGTACATCATGACCTTGGGTTGTCTGGCGCCGTATCGTCGCCTTGGAATAGGCACCAGGATGGTAGAGCACATTTTGGACTTCGTGGAAAAACACCAGAACTTCGACAGCATTTTCTTGCACGTTCAAGTGAACAACGACGGAGCTATCGAATTTTACAAGCGGTTCGGGTTTGAGATAGTTGAAACTCGAAAACATTACTATAAAAGGATAGAGCCTGCCGATGCTCACGTGTTGCAAAAAACTTTGAAACCCAACGTTAATATACCACTGTCAAACGACAGAAATGGGAATGAACAAGACGACATGATTTCGGATTCTGCATTTGAACGCATGTCAATTAATTAATTTCTTTCTTAATATTTCTTTTTTTTTCTTGTTTACATCTTGTGAGCAAACGAGAACAAATTAACTTGATCGTTATATCTGTTGAAAAAAGGAAAGTCGTGATTATGTAAAAACCATTTTTGGAAAAAAAAAAAAATATTTGAAAATGATTTCAGAAGCCTTGATTTAACCTTTTGACCCAAATGAGTATCATGGCATGTAATGTGTGTATCTCTGAACGTTGTTTAATCAATTGTATTTCATGTACATTAGATTAAAGCCTATTTAATGTACAATCAAGTTTCAATTATTGGAATTTAAACTAAGTTCAAATATACAAGTAAGTAAAAAACATATATATAATTTTGATCATAATACAAAGTGAATTGATAACTACCTTTTAAAATATATCCACATTAAAATACCAATAGCTTTGAAATAATGATTATCACTTTGACTGCTCGAAATGATTATGACCAATTGATGTGTAAATAAATTTAAATTTTGTTACATTAAAAAAATGCACCATTACAGTTTCACAATAAGGATATTGATAAAACTTTAAATGTATCCCAGTCGCCAAGCTCATGCTATACTCCTAAAATTGAATCCAAGAGCTCCAAGCACCATGCCTGAATCTCAGCGTACAGAAAACCTGGCTTATACCTTGGAACATTGCCAAAACAAGCTCTGGGCAACGGTCATGTTCCTTTCAGAGGCAAGGGGATTTTTTATGAATCAGTATCTTTCCTGAATCCATGAAAGCCTAGTGGGGGCTGCTACCAAAAAAAAACATCAGTAAAACACGGAGACACAATCTCCTGCAAATTGAAAGCTTGCAATAGTAAAAAAAATCTCACTTCTGTATATGCAGCGGTCATTAACGTCAACGAAAAAAAAGCAGGACATATTTATGCAAGAAAACGAAACCCCAACAGTCATATTCCGAGTTCAGCAAACTTCATGCCACAACATTGGTGAGGTTTTTTTTTCAAAACATTTAGAAAAAATCATGACTCGCAAAACGTCAATCCATGTTGATGTCATCTGAGAAACATTACCAGAGAAGGAAGTTAGCGTGCTTTTGGCAACCGGGACTCGTGTAAAGAGTGGCCAGGATATTTATGGGATATATAACTGGTTTGTTTAGCTTTATGCTCAACGACTTATAAAAAATTTTATTAATATGATTCGATTAGCTGTTTGAAACGTAACTGATGGCTGCATACTACAACCAGAATGTTTACAAATTCCTAAACTTGGCCTAGTTTTAAGTTTGGAGACACACAGTATATTACTTCCTTGTGATTTAAAAGTCGCCAAAATTCATGCTATACTCTTAATATAGGTTGGAGCTTTCTTCACATTGGATATACACGTGAACTTACAACATCGATAAAGCATTGCTGGTTTTTTTTGGAATACTGCTCAAAAGATAATTATAATTAAGCTTTGTACAAAACTCTCTTATCTATGCTACAGAAGGGATAATGGAGGGAAACCCTAATGGTTTAAAAAATGGGGAGGGGGGGGAAGTGCTGAACACTATTAGGAATCAAACTTTGTACGGTTTTACTTTAAAATGGATTTATAAAAACGTTTTGTTTGTGGTTTTACGGCTCAAGGACTATAATGGTCATGCTGCACCAGGACCTATTGTTTTCCGAGGAATCAAAACCTCCTAAGGCCTGGGAAACCAGACTACAGAAAGCAGTGTGATCTTTATGAGATCTCTGAGTAAGCGTTCTTTGCACTGTTGGGAGTCGAACCCGGGTTAACAGCACAATAGGCGAATGCGTTACCACACTGCGTCACTGCAGGACATTAATAAAAACTTAAATGAGAAATATTTGCAAAACCCCAATAGAAAGAAGATGCTTATTATCAAAAGGCTTATTCTTCTAAGAATGTGAATGAAAATAAGCTGATTCAAATCAAACTGTATATGCAAAAGAAAGGATTAAGCATGGTGAGAAGATAAAGAAAACAGGTTGAAAGCCCAAGTTCACATTTAATCATGTCCTGAAATTGAACTTAATGGTGTTTTGTTTTTGTTTTTTTTAACTGGAATAGAGAAATCAGTGTTATTCTTACTAAAAGGGGAAATAACTAATTTGATTCATTGAACTTGAAAACTACTATTGATGGCTAAAAAGAAGTTACAAGCACATCGATGCTAAAGCAACGTTCGATGTACAACCATAGGGAAACACATCGAAAAGAGAAAAAACACTGCCACGGTTGACAACTAATCCCAAAAATGTGCCAAGGGGACTGATATAAACACATTTAAACCTTTCTGGTATCAAGAAAACATGCATTTTGCAGCCATTTACGACATCGAAGCAAGAAAAACTTAGCAAATAAACACCTCCCTATATATATATGAGTTAATTTTGTCATCAAACAATAGTATTTATAAAACAATTCAAATTAAGTATAAAGCTCTTTTTTTTGAAACAGCAGCAAAGGTTATGCAATCAATCGATTAACTGATGGTCACGCAGAGCCAGGATCTGTATTCCAGAGGATTCGAATTTTTGCTGCTAAAGAAATCGAACTCTGAACTATGGCAGGCAGAAATGTGGCAAGCATTCTTAGAATACCACTAGATGTCGAACCTGTGTTAATGGGATGATAGACAAATATGTTATCGCCAGGACCAAAGCTAAATGACCTTGTGCCTCTGGCAGAACCATCCAGCTTACACCCTTTAGGCCAGTGGTTGCGAACCTGGGGGTCGAGAACAGATTTCTGGGAAGGGTTGCCGCAACTCCTTAGTTAGAATTATTTTTATAAGGAATTCCACACCAAATGTTTCCAACACTTACATTTCAATATGGCTACATACATTGCAATATTCTAATAGTTATTTACTTTATATCTATATTATACTCATATATATATAATTTAATATGCATAATGTAATATATCTGTGGTCACAGCGATTAAGTGGTTAATCAAAAGATAGTAAAAATAAGTGCACTGTGATTTCAGTGCACAGGGTTTCAGCAAATTAATTATTCATCAAATCATTAAATTTAGAACGTTATTAGCGTCACGATGTCAAACAAATTTTTTTTTTTTCAAAAACTGTATATACAGAAAAAGTTGTAAGGTAAAAAAGTGCTGCCCTGAAAAATTGTAATTTTTACTTAACCAATTATTCCCTGTGACCACAGATATATAATTAATATAATTTTCTATTTAATGTGTTTTCCTTACTCTGTTAAAAATGCTTTTATTATGTAAACGTGGCAGCAGTGGACAAGGAGGGGTCGCAGATACTTTGGTTACTCTAAAAGGGAGTCGCAAATTACTTGGCTATTATAAAAGTGGGTCACAGCTTGAAACAGGTTAAGAGCCACTGCTCTAGGCATGGACATATTTTCCCCTGTGAGCTATTTCGGCCTATTTTACACTCCCCCCCCCACTTCTGGCATAGGCCTTCCTTGCCACCCCGTAACTGTGGCACTAGTTATCGCTATGCCATTGTAGAACAATGGACCTACATTTCTTCGAGGAATCTGAACTTCTTAAAGTATAAAGAACTAACTAGTCAATGGTTCTCAGTTTTCATCACAGGCCACTTCAGATTTGTGTATATGTTTTTGTTTTTTGTCAGTGGGCCGGAAGACATGAAAACAAAATCATCTTGCACGTTATATAGACATTGGCATAACTAGAAATTTTCTGTTTCAATGAAATAGCACTGAAGTAAGAACTTTAGCCCCTATGGAAAAAAAAAATATTAGCATCTCTAGACTGCAAGGCTAGTTAGTCTATGTATATAGAAGAGTACTGGAATATTTGTAAAATCAGTGACATAGGGCTCAAACCCATCTCAGCATTAGAGATCAAGCATTGCACATATAATAAATACTGCAAACTATTTTTAGAGAGAAAAAGTTAATTTCGAAAAAAGAAAATATTTGAGTAATCCAATATACTCAATTACAAATTCAACTTACCAAAAATGTTTTACATTATGTTTCAATATATTTCGCTCCTCATTTCTTATACTTCGAAAGTATTTGAGCCTCCATCTATAATTTTTTAATTGCTACTCCACCGTACGATTCACAAGCTGTTTGAAAATTTAATTTTGAATTACACGGGTGTCAAATCTTTACTCAGAACAGCTTTTATTTTTGATGTAGGGATTTTTTTTTTTTTTTTTCAGTGTCTAGCCTTTTGTAGCCGGGCCAGTTTTTATCGTTCGCAGACTGGATTTGGCCCACGGGCCGCCTATTGAGAATCAATGAATTAGTCCGTCATTCCTCAGACTAGTAAGCAGTTAGTTGGCAAATGCTTTTTTTTTTTTTTCAACTGTTGGGAATCAAGTCAGATTAATACATTATTTCTAATTTTCTAGGGAAAAGTAAATTTTGCATTCTACTGCTAAAGCTATTCATCATCTGAAATGCAGATGTTCATCCAAGGCAAAAAACAAAAAAACATTCAATAGCACTTACATCCTATGCAGGATCTTGATCTAAGTTCAGAGCCAACGAAAAAAATGCAAAATACAGGGTTGAGATTAAAAGGAAGCATGGAGTGTTATTTTTGAGTGACATACTATATAAACTCATGTTTGTAAAAATTGCAACACCATGAAGGAATCACTTGATTGAGCTGAAACTTTCAGGAAATGCAAATTAGGGTATGCTATTCAAATGATTAGAATTTCAGAGTCATCACGCATGCGTGGGCTGAGCAGCGCCCTCTGAACTACTGATGGATCCGCATAAATAGAGGGCTGTAGCGGGGCGTGTATGGTTATCTGCTAGTGGTAAACGTTACATGAGACGTCACTATGCCTCTACGACGAAAGAGGGCGACATTTCAGCAAGTTACGGAGTTTGAACGGGAACAGATGATCGGCCTTCGTGAAGGAGGGTTTCTCTTTGTGGGCCCTGCGGTGGCGCAGTGTGGTAACGCGTTCGCCTAGTACGCCGTTAATCCGGGTTCGACTCCCAACAGTGTACAAAGAACGCTTACTCAGAGATCTCATAAAAAGATCGCACTGCTCACTGTAGTCCGGGGTTTGGTTCCCTAGGCCATAAGAGGTTCGGATTCCTCGGAAAACAGTAGGTCCCGGCGCAGCATGACCATTGTAGTCTTTGAGCCGTAAAACCACAAAACAAACAAACGAAGGAGGGTTTCTCTTTGTGAAATAGCAGCTCGTATGGGGCATAACAGCAGCACAGTGATGCGAGTGTGGAAGCAGTGGGTTCAAGAGAACCAGACAACTCAGAAATCCAGAAGTGGACGCCGAAAGGTGACGTTAGCACGGGATGATAGACACCTGGTCCGCATGGCGGTGACGGACCGTTTTGCTTCATCTGGACAGTTGGCAGAACGTTGGTGCACTGCTACAGGTGTATCATTGTGTGCTTCATCAATTCGTCGGCGTCTACTGCACCGTGGACTGCGTGCAAGAGTTCCTTTATACAGGATCCTCCTGACGCAAAACCATCCGCACCTGCGGCTACAATGGGCTCATGGACATAGAGACTGGCGTGCTGATTGGCAACAAGTGGTGTTTTCTGATGAATCCCGCTTTAATTTGGGGTACAGTGATGGCCGCATCCGTGTTAGACGCTATACCGGTGAACGCCACCTTCCGGAGTGCGTTATCCAACGTCATAGTGGACGAACCCCCAGCGTTATAGTCTGGGGTGCGATTGCGTATCATGGACGATCTCAGCTGCTACGAATTGTGGGTAATCTTAACAGCAACCGGTACATCAATGAAGTTCTGGAGCCCGAAGTTGTTCCCTTCCTTCAAGGCATTCCCGGAGCTGTATTTCAACAGGACAATGCCCGCCCACATATTGCCAGGAATGTTCAAGACTTCTTTTCATCACAACAGATACAGCTTCTTCCTTGGCCTGCCTATTCGCCGGATATGTCGCCGATTGAACATGTGTGGGATTTCGTTGGTCGGCGTCTCGCTCGTGATCCTCGTCCCATAGCTACTACAGATGAACTTTGGGGTCGCATACAAGCAATCTGGAATGCTCTTCCTCAGGCACACATTCAACATCTGTTTGATTCCATGCCACGTCGTATAGCATCACTTACTGCAGCGCGTGGTGGCTTCACCAAATACTGATTTTCGACATGTAATATTGTTTTTTGCTTTGTAATTTTAATCGTTTATTTGTATCAACACAGGTCGTTTGTACATTAAATTTCATTCAATTCGGACGAGTCCTTCATGGTGTTGCAATTTTTACAAACAGGATTATATTTTTTATGAGCCAAACAGGCCATAAAAAAAATAAAGTAGGGCTCCAGAAGTTGAAAACCCCTGTTCTAAACAAGAAAAATAACTAACTAATGAATGCAATTACTTATAGCTAAATCCAAACTACATTTTTCATTAATTTTTCACATATCCTCCTCCTTATTTTCTCCCATTTGGGTTAGTGATAGGACATAAAGATTTCCATTATTTCCTGTCTAGGAGAGTGCCAAGCATCAAACTACGGATAAACTAAATGAATTTCATATTTTGTTATTTTTGAAGAAGACTGTTTTAAAGAGCTTTACACATGTCCACGGATTACACCTGAAATCATGTTTGAGTTTTATGGTGCAAGGGTAGCAAGGGTCATCCTGCATCAAGACCTACATTTTTCCGAGAAATCCAAACTTCTTAAAGGCTAAGGAACCAACCCTAAAACTTTGGTGTGAACAGTTAGTTGGTAAGCATTCCTTTTTTGGCACAATCGGGTGTTGGATCCAGGATTTGTTTGTGGTTTTACGGCTCAAAGACTACAATGGTCATGCTGTGCCAGAAATTACTATTTTCTGGGGAATTTGAACATCTTAAGGCCTAAGAAACCAAACCCTAGACTACAGTGAGCAGTGTGATCTTTATAGAATTTCTGAGTAAGTATTCTTTGCACCATTGGGAGTCGAACCGAAGTTAATGGTGCACTAGGCGAACA
>QLNU02014802.1:136986782-137051282 GCA_006491805.2 Dysdera silvatica
GGGACATTTGGGCACAAGGGCGGACAAGTTGAAGGGCGAGGTGCTAATAGGGCATTGTGTTCTTCTATTTTGCTTTAGATGAAACACCACATCACTACCAATTGGACATGCATATACATCAAAATTATCCAGTGTAAGGTTCTGGCATACAGACGATATTAATTCTGCATATTAATTTAAATAAAACGATGATACAATAAAAGTAATATGACTTACAGTTAGTTGTGCGTAAGCGAGGAACTATTGAAATTGTTCGCGTAAGGGCATCAGCTGTAAACCTTAGATGCAAAACCAAACACCATAATCCTTAGTCATACCAAAACCAGTCGGCTATAGCATCTATTTTATAATTTTTCATGAACTTAACTTCAATAAGACATTTTCAGAGAGTGCAAGATCTTACAAGTTTTATGTTTTAAAACTTAAAATAAGCACCACCTTAGTGACATTACAAATATTACATTAATTATATGAATTGCTATTTGTATTTTTTTGTTGGTCGCTTCGAACTCCTCCCTTTTGTAATTGGTCATTTGGGCTCTATGAAAGCCCCCATCAATCTGTCAATCAAATACTTAACGACAAATATACACCTTGAGGCAGTCCAGTTCACTTCCGTGAAAAATTTATATCCCCATCTTTTTACAGATAATTGGTTTCAGTTGATTACATTTGCCTAAGAGTTTCACTTAATTGCATTTTCCAGTCAAACCGAAATTTACACAAGTATCTGGTTGGCTTTGTGTGTTCGAACAGTTCCTGGGCACTTCACTGAGTAGTTTTCAACCGTTTGAAGGTGTTGCTAATCCAACCCCATATCTCTCCATCCTTGATTACTGTTTAAAGTGGTCTGTAAAGTGAGCGTGGTGTCTTATTTTCTGAGTATAGGTGAGAAAATGTCTATCTTGACCCCCAACCGCCATCTGTTACAAATCTTTTATTATTCCTACTTTTTTCCTTTTGGAATTTTGCACCCGGGGCCTTTCAACCCTGATGGCCACTCCACCCCGCTACACCACCGGTACTATCTATTTCAACAGATCATGAAATCAACCTTTAAGTATCATCTGTTTAGCTGATTGGCTAGAATTGAAAGCTAAAAATTACGAACTGGGTGTATTTTCAGACTTAAATGCATTTTGAAAATACAAAATACGACAAAATCTGTATTTGATACAAAATACCTAGAAATTTGTATTTTCGATACAAAATACAAATGTATCGAAAATACGTATTTCAAATACATGTATTTTCGATACTGGCCAGCTCTGCTTAGTATACAAAACACAGAAATTTCAATATAGTATATTAAATTTATATGCTTTTTTTAGCTTAAATTATCATAAACTCATGGACATTATATACTTAGAAAAAATACTTACATGTAGTGGCAATTTCTAAAGCACTGGTTTCGCATTTTCTGTGCGGGGAAAACCTAAAAAAAAAAATTCTGCGGACTTCATATGGGAAATATGCAAAACAAATACTATGTAAAAATCTCTTTAAACATATATATTTTACAGTATTAAATATAAACGAATTTACGATTGAGACTGAATGTTTAGGATTAGGTCTTTTCTCGTATTCAAATAATTAAAGATTATTTATAACATGTCTGTCAAGACCAGAGATGTAGGTGGAAAATTTTCCAGTCTTGAAATTTTAAAACTGCATTTTTCTTTTTAAAAAATATAATTACTTCTCTCTCTCTCTCTTTGTGTGTGCGTGTGTGCATATATAATTTAAAAAGGTTTAAACATAAAAACCATATTAGATACATATTAAAAATATCATCAGTTATTCATAACATAATTCCTCCCTCTCTTTACTACATAAAACAGAATCCTTTGCGAACATTAGCTTTTCTTTTCCCATTCTGTTAAAATAAATCTTACGTTTTCACTAAATCATTATAAATTTCATCAACTATTTAAAGTTACCAAACATTTTCAACTGAAGCCCCACCTCCCCATTTTTACAATATCACAAGGACTCACATCCTCTTTATACTTTGAAATAACGCCGGCAGATAGGTATATGAATCTAGAAAAAGCTCATTTTTACAAGCAAAAATATTACTAAATAGTCTACACGTAAATAAAACAAAATATGAAAAAAAAAACCTATTACAGAGAAAGATACATGTTACTTTATAATTCAATTTTTCAGTAATAATCTTAGGAATTCATATTTTTTAGTTGTGTTTATATATTTAATACAATATGATATTTTTGTATTTATTAAACTAACATTTTTGAAAGTGTCAAATGCAAGTGATTGGTATCATCATATCAACCCCGACTCTGACCAAACTATTATGCAGTAATAGGTTAAGGGCAACAGTTCCAAGAAGTAACGAGTTTAATCAATATCCCCAAAATATACTGTTTACAACGTTCTGCAACAAGCGCTTTCAGCTCATCAAAATGTTCCCAAGAAATGCATGTGCAGTGAAATCGATTATAACGACCTCCAAGGGACCAGCAATTCGGATCATTATAACCTATATCTTTTTAAAATCACAGTAGCCTATAGTATAATACACTCTAAGAGTTTTATAAATTATTTTGATAGTAAAAAGTATTAAACTGTTTAGTTTCAAAATTAAATTAAAATATATTTAATTATAATGAATTTAATTTCCGTCTATATTAAATTATATTTATAGCCTCACTAAATACATAGTACTTTTTTAGTTTTTTAAATTGAAATTTTTTTTGAAAATACTAACGTATATAATATAGAAAACAAATGTAATGAATAATATTTATTATATTATACTAATAACTTCCGAACAGTGCCGGTTTAAGAGTTTTGTGGGCTCTACACTGAAAAAATAGAATGGACTCCTAAAGAATATGACCCTCGTGATATTCAATTAATAAATCAATTTTTTTCAGTTCATTATCTTTAATATTCAGGTTTAGCAGTAATAAAACTTTCTCGGACATTTGTAAATAAACAAGATTAGAATAACACTTAAATTTTGATAACTAACCCACATTGTTCCGACTTATGACTGTCAAGTCACGTCGTTATATCCGATACGAATTTCCCTAGTTAGAATCTACATAGACTACAAAATCGCCGTCGTTATAGCAGGTTTCGTCGTTATACAAGGTGTTTAGAAAATATCTGGTAAAACTTTAAGGGGTGATAGGGGACACCAAATAAGGCATGTTTGTCCATATCCCCGTGTCCGCAAAGGGTCCGGTTTGGCTGTAGAGCGTAACTACTGTTTACGTCTATCACGTTGCTACGTAGCCAATTGCACGAATTAAATGCAATTTTTGATACACAGAATGAGATAATACAGCAGAGACAAAGAAATCCGGAATTCCGTTTTCTGATTTTGATCTGTGTTACTGTTTAGTGAAAATAAGCCTAAAAATGCCTTTTTTAACACACTGGAAAAGAGTTGGGAACTGCCAAGTATGTGTAACAGGTGAAGAACATCAAAAGAAACATTTTTTGTTCAGTGAATTTTTTTCCAAAAATTAGCCGTTCGGGCACTACAGTGAATTTACTGTTTGTGCTCACCACATTCAAGGTTTTCACAAATGGCTACAATGCACCATTTTAAAAATTTTTCAAATTGTTTAATGTCAACAGACATCGGGCTCTCTCCGGCGATTTTTTAAAATCAGTCAAATTCGCCAGAATTGTATGTGTAGAATTCGCCGCTTCAGGTGCGATTGTATGAATTCTACACATAGAATTCCGGTGAATTTAACTGATTTTAAAAAATCGTCGGAGAGAGCCCGACGTCTGTTGACATTAAATAATTTTAAAAATTCTTGAAATGGCGCATTGTAGCTATTTGTGAAAATCTTGAATGTGGTGGATGCAAATACTAAATTCACTGTAGTGCCTGAACGGCTAATTTTTGGATAAAAATTCACTGAATAAAAAATGTTTACTTTGATGTTTTTACCTGTTACACATACTTGGCAGTTCCCAACTCTTTTCCATTGTGTTAAAAAAAAGGCAGTTTTAGGCTTATTTTCACTACACAGTAACACAGATCAAAATCAGGAAACTGAATTCCAGATTTCTTTATTTCTGCTGTATTATTAGCTCATTCACTTAAATTATGTATCAAAAATTGTATTTAATTCATGTAATTGGCTACGTAGCAACGTGATGGGCATAAACAGTAGTTACGCTCTACAGCCAAACCGGCCCCTTTGCGGACACGGGGATGTGGTCAAACATGCCTTATTTGGTGTTTCCTACCACCCCTTAAAGTTTTGCCAGATATTTTCCAAACCTGTATACGATGTCGTTATAACTGATATATTTAGTATGGAGTAGAATAGCAAACCAAACTTCTTGTAAAAATTCCATCGTTATATGCGGTTGGTCGTTATAACCGGCATCGTTATAAACGATTTCCACTGTATATGTATATGTATTATATATATTTTTAAATTCCATAAAGGGTAAATTCATTTTTTAATAGAAATGCAGAAAACATTTGTGGAACTTTTTTTTTTATTTATTTACTTTAAGACAAAAAAAAAAAATTATCCACCCCACAACTGTTCTGTAATGAAGCTATTTGTTCTGCAACATGTGCCACACTTTTTAGCATGTTCTGCTTTGGGGCCAATATTATTATTCCAAAATTTTCTGTGGACCAGTATTTCTTTCTGAGGGGGTAAGTATAGGGTGCGGATCATAGTTTGTGTAGTGATATAGAATATAAAACAAATGTTATTTAATAAATATTATATAACATACTAGATATTTAGTAAATGAAGTGCAGGAAATTTTTCCGTTTCAAAATTTTCCACAAACACCCACATCATTAGTTAAAATTTTAAAAAAGTTAAAACATACACTTGATTCTGTACAAAAACCCACTTTATAGCAAAAAACCGGTGGCTTTTCGTTAGTGGAAACTCAGTTGGTGAGAACCCAGAAAAACCCATGCATGTTTTTCTGTGTTTGGCATAACTTGCCCACCCTGGCCCGTAAGGCCTAAACCCCCGCCCCACCTCAATAATTTGAAATAAATTGCAATTTTACATATACTGTAATGTATAAATGCTCAGAATATGTGCTTGAACCTCCTCCCACCCTAATAATTTTCAGAACTATATGTTGTTGACCTCCATAATGGATAACTACCTTTAAGTACACTGCACTTTTCCAATTACCAATACTTATTATTTCTTAACTTTCTTAACACTTCCTAATAGACAGATAATTCAAAAGGTGCCCATTATTTAGAGATTTTACTGTAAGCTTACTGTGAATATAATTTTTGTGTGTTTCTCCACGTCATACAGGTCAGGGAAAGCTAGTTCTAAAACAGGTACGGTAGGCTAAACGTCATTACTGGCCCCCAAGAAAGGTACAAAAATTGTATCTGGAACTTACACTTTACAACCAGTTAAAGGCACTTTATATAAGCACCTTCTTAAGTGAAAATATCCACCTCCAAACTAAACCAACAGTAACAAAAAATAATTGATAATTGTTTTTAGGTTTAGGCAATTTAATTCCAATTTATAAACACTGACCTTAAGTCTAAATATAAAACAGCCCTGCTGATTCACAGGTGTATGCTTTTAAAAATGTTTTAATTTTTTTTTTTTTCCTAAACTGTCGAAATTCTTTCATCTGAAATTATTAAAAAAAATCATAGAAATATGACTTACAGCCAATGGGACTTTTGTACTGATTCCAGAAAAGGCTTTAGCACTATTAAAGAAGGAATATTTAGCAAAGCTCATGGAACTTTCATTTCTCTAAAAACGTTAATTTAGTCGGTTACTGTATCAATATTACTTGGTATCACAGTTGTATAGCACACATTTCGTGTAAAATTAAATGTTTTGTTTGGTGACCAACAACATTTTAATTTTATTACTTTTTCCTCGTTATAAAATATATTACAATAAAACCAATGAACAGCAGCCACATAATGTCTTGAACATCTGTGCGCTATTCTGGAGGAAGGAGTGGTAATAAGCTTCGATAGTGGAAAGTGTCTGTTATTCGGAGGTGTTCGCTAAAAAAGTTCTTTGAGGTAAAACTTCCTTTAACACACACACTTCCAAATAGCGGACACTTCTCCGTCCCCCCAATGCTTCTTATACTTTAACCCACGCGAAAAGCAGACACATACTTAAGTTCTGAGGTGTCTGCTCTTCAGCTGTTTCACCGTATTACTTTTGAAAGATCTCCCACTATTCGGTGTCTAATTAAAATCCAAGAGCAGACGTCAGCAACATACTTTCACGAATAACTTAAAACGAAACGGGATCTTTTAAAAGCCATTAACTACAAATAAATAAAAAAGACAGACCTTATATTTTATGTACGATAATCAAAGACTTAGCATTTTCCCATAACGCAGAATAACAATATACCTTCAAAGGCACTTCACAACTTAAATAGAAAAATCGACAATCCAATCGCTTTAAGTGAATTGATTGTTGTTTCCTGCTTCTCGGAAACAATGTCCCTAGTTCGAATCCGATTGTATTTTTCCATTTTCCCCAGTTTCTTAGAATACGTATTTTTTTTTACCAGTATGGTAAATTGATGAAAGTTGTTTGATATAATAGTAGTTGTGAATTTCTGTAGGACGTTGCGTAGTTGTTAGTGTCCAGTCTGCAGTTGAGATCGTGTATTTTATGGAATGGTGCAAAGTAAATCAATTTGGTGAGAAGGATGGCTAAGTGTGAGAGCTGTTGCTTTTCAATGGTTGCAATTGATACTGCGGCCCTCAGGGAGCCCAGATGGGTGGAAGCAGGAACTCCCAAGCAAATGTGGAGTGTTTTAGATTGTATTTTCTCAAGTGTGCTGGAGCAGAAGACAAATGCCACGGATCCATACAGTATTTTCGAAAAAAGTGATTTATAGAAGTGGAGAAGTCTTTACGGTGATACCCACATGATTTTCCCGCTAGGCATTTCGTCATATTCAGTCTATTGATTGAGAAGTTGTTGATGTTTTCCATGTGTTTTTTCCAGTTAAGTTGACTGCGAAGGTGACGCCCAGAAAACGATAATGTGTGACGTTGTTAAGAATATTATTATTCATGACAATAGAGATTTGGTTTGGAATGGTTGTTCTTTTTGTTATGAGCAGCAATACTGTTTTGGTAGAAGAGACTATCAGTTCCAATTTCTCGCAGATTAGCTGAAGTGTATTGGCCGCCTCTTGCAGCTTTGTTTGGAGTGTGTAGATGTTGCGCGATGAGTTCCGGATGGCAAGGTCATCGGCAAAAATGGAAATATTGATTTCAGTAGTGAAGTGCTTCATGAGGTCTGCAAGTAACATGTTGAATAGCAGGGGACTTAAACTTCTCATTACGGTACCCCTTTTCGTAACACAACTTTTGAAGAGAGGGTATTACCGAGTTTAACCTGGGTCTGACGATTTGTGAGGAAAGATTTAATGAAAGTATATATGTTTCCATCTATGCCCATAAAAGCTAGTTTTTGTAGGATGGCTGCGTGTGAGGCCGAATCGACGGCTGCCCCCAGATCTACAAACAAGATGGTTGAGTGAAGACCGAGATTTTCGTTACTGTGAAGTGAAGAAGTCAGATCAATTAGGTTCCAGTCTGTGCTTCTGTTCCTAAGAAAGCCTGTCATGCGATCAGGTAGAATTTTATTTATGTTCAAAGAATGTTGCAAGCGATCACTTATCATTCGCTCTAGAATTTTCAGTGAACAAGAGATGAGACAGATTGGGCGATAGGAAGAGACAACATTGGCAGGTTTAAAAGGCTTAATGATTGGTATGATGTACGAACTTTTCCACTTGTTAGGAAAAAACATATTGATTCCATATGTTATGGAAAAACAAGAGAAGTGTTGAAAGAAAAGAAGGTGGAAACGAGGTGAAGGCACTGTTTAGTATTGCATCCGGACCCGCAGCACTATTTCTATTACTTCTTTGAATGGAGGATTAAAGTTCTGTCATGGTGAAGTTGGAGTTAGTTTTGAGATAAGAAGACGAGTACTTAGGAAAGGGTAGTTGAGGAGAGCGAAGTGAAGGCGGTGTATGTGTGGAGTCTGAGTGTCCATTGTAGTGTTGTAGAAACGTGTCTGCTGCTTTCTTTTGTGAGCCTTCCTCACACACTATAGTGAACCAGGGGTATTTTGGTATGGCGTGTGTTGATATTCCCTTTATCTCCCTCCAACCTTGCTGCCTGTATTATGCTCATTTATTTGATCGCAAAAGCCTCTCCAGGAATTCCTCCTGCTGGTCGTAATAGAAACGCTTGAGCTGAGCAGATACATTCCGCAGCTCACTGGCATCACTGATTGACCCATGTCGTACTATTTTGTTCCTGAGTTGACGTTAATGAACTAGGAGTTTGTTTAGAGTTGCAGGATTTCGAAAGCAGCCTGGTGCTGTTAGGCGAGTGCGAGTTGCAGTTTTGAGAGACCGTACGAATAAACTGTCTAACGTAGGGTAGTGTTTGGATCAAGCTGGTTTCTTTCTTTTGAGAATTCACGAAAAAATATTTTCCAGTTTGTGTATTTGCGAACGCTTGGAGTAGAGGTAGGAAATATGCAATAGATTGAAATAATGAGATGGTCATTGCCCAAACAGTCAGGATTTACGCTCCATGTTGATGTGGCAGCTAGCTGTTTAGAAGAAAAGGTTAAGTCGAATGCTGAGCTGTGTCCAGGACGAAAGTAAATGTGAGATCCATCATTTAATAGCACTAGATTAGAATCACGGAAGAATTGAAAGATATTGCTACCCCCTTCTGTCCACCCGCACATCTCCTCAGATAGGGTGATGTGCATTAAAGTCCTCGGTGATGATAATTGGGAGATTCGAGTTAGAAGAGCAGAAGAGGTTTTTCAGCTGGACAGACGTAAATTTATAATTCGGTTGCACATAGATTGTGTATACTAGGAAGGGTTTTTTAACCCCGTGTGTGCTGCCACAACCGAAATACCCTCTGGTGTAGTGGGAGTAGTAAGCAAGCTATGCTGAAGACTTCTATGAACGAATAGTGATGCCTTATTGATGTCATTTATTGGTATTGACTGCATGGCAACATAAGGCTTGAGTTGGAAGATTGTCGTTACATTAGATTCAGTGATGGCCAAGATAGGGGCACAAGGATTTTGAGCATATTGTAGGAGGAGTTTGGCTTTGTTTGTTGGAGATCTACAGTTCTAAGCTAATATGCTTGGAGTGTTGTTTTTAACGAAGAATGTAAAAGCGAAAAGGTACAAGAGATGCGAGAGCTTAGAAAAGAGCACACACATGGCATTAAGAAGAGAAGGAAGCTCGGCAGTAATTCCTGGGATAAGCATGATGAGATTAACTATAGTGACGATAAGCTGTTTTATTATGTTGAAGTTTGGATTCTGTAGGTTGAAACCCTTAGCAAGAAGACTCTGCGAATCCGTTATTTCTACTTTCTCATTGGGTATTGATGGGCCTGCGGAAACTGGCTTGTCAACATTGTGATTGACCAAGGTGGCTGTAGCAAGAAATTAGGTATTTCAGCAGCTGATGTAGATGATGTAATTGCTGATGATGTTAGTGGATTCGGTTGATTTTGTGCGGGCTTTACTGTCTGGAACAGGTTTCTGTTAGTTTAATTTTTTTTGATGGTGTAGCAAGATTAGAACTTTTGGTTTTTTGTCGTAGTGATTGGACTGCTTTAACAATGTTGGGCGATGCAAACGTTTGCCGTAGTTCCCTGGAATTTTTCTTGGGAGTTGCTCGAAAGTTCCCGAGCTTCAGTTGACTAGATGGCTGGTTCTTTGAGAGCGTTCAGGTTTTTTTGAATTCCTCAAAGGAAGGAGTGGTTTCTCTATAATTACGGTTTTTTTCCTTTGTGAAGATGAGACGGCTTGGATGATTTGTAAGGGAGGCCGTATTGCTGTTTACACATTTTTTGCTTTTGGGCAAGCTTTTTGCATCTAATTGGACACCCGTGAAAAAATACCTCGTGATGTTGACGGCAGTTAAAGGTATTACACACCACAGCAGGAATTGTTGGAGGAACAATCTTCTGGATTGTGGTTATTGCCGCAGAGGTTGCAGCGAAGATTGCCCCTCTAATTTGCTTCCCTATGCCCAAATCTTAAGAATTTTTTACATTGAAAGGGAGAAGTAGCATATGGAAGCACTGAATGAATATTAGCTCCGAGGGCAATGGATGCAAGCATCGGTTGTGTGCGTAAGGTTAAAACAATTTTATCGATGGGGGTGACTGATGCAACCGATTCTTTTTTGGTGAATCTCCTGATGGACTCAACACCATTTTGCTAAAGTACCTCAAGAATGGCTTGGTCCAAAAGAGCAGGTGAAACGCCTTTTATTATTCCCATCGGTTTAGCAAAATTCGGGTGAATGGGTGCTTGAACGGAATACCCAGCTAATGTTGTAATTCCGACTAGTCTAGATGCGGCCTGCCTAGAATTGGTTTTAACGACTAGTTCATTACTTGTCATATATTTGGATTGGTAGACCCCAACTATTTTTTTGATTTCAATGTCAATTAAATTGGGGTTTATACTACTGATGGGGCGTGTTCCGTTAACAGTTTTAACGATCACCGAGGCGCAGGTAGGTTCGAGAACGTTTTTTAACCATTGAAAGGCTGAATCCATCTTTTTCGGTTAGGGAACACAAATGGCGCGTTTTTACCATCTGGTATGTTATTGATTGTAGATTCTGAGTTGTGATTTGGGCATACGACGCCCCAGACTTAGTTTGACAAATTGAATTATCGGTAATTATATCGTTATCGCTTACCTCCATTGAAGTTTCAGGGCAAAAGGCATTACCTTTGGTTCAGGGGCGTACTCAGGATTAATAAACTAGGGGGGTGTTCAAGAGGGGTGTGTGTGGACTAGATTTCATTAAGTTATTTTCATTAAACACATTGTGTGTTCAAGATTTTTAGGGGTGTATCAAAAAATCTAGAGGGTGTTGGGGGTGTATAAATCACTGCATTTGGTTTGATTTGCGTAGAAAATCCGGGTGCAGAATATATGCTTTCCAGATTTGGCTCAACGTTGTTTATATTGATAAGCACATTTGTCGGAGCGAACAAATCAGAGTCGTTGATAGGAAGATTTGCTATGTGGGCGTGGCTATCGGTTGCAGCTGTATCAGCAGTAGAAACGTGGTTCTCCGAATCTGTCGCAACTCCGACGATGATTGGCCCGTTGCCTTTCGGGCAATGGCGGAGATCCTCGACGGCGCAGGTTGGCATTGGTCGACCATAATCCATCTTAAAATGGATGAAAAAGAAGCGATCTGCCGAATAAAAAACCTAAAGGAGTTAGATCGGCTGTTAACTTAGCCGATTCGGCTTATATTTTATCCTAGAAAGGGCATTAAATATCGGTTTTCCACTGAAAAAACGGAGGAGGGAAAAACACGTGTCTACACAACAAGTGTTGACACTTTTTTTCCCGGCAAAATATAGGAATCTACCACAGAGTTCTTATAATACACTAGAGTGGTAGTGGGACCCACGACCGGAACGATTTCAAACCGGGTGACCTTATAGTTCTCGTGATTGGTTTAATCTTTAGTGACGTTAAAACTGAGCTGACCAATAGAAAACGTGCCTTACGCCGGTGACGGGAATAAGATAAGATAAACTTTATTCAGAAGAATCACACTGATTACAAACACTTTAATACAATACTGAACATACAGTGGTTCACCTGGGCAGCAATGAGTAGAGACTATTATGTCTGACAGAGCCCATGCTGCCCCAGATAGTGATATTTCGTTGCATAAAATAAAAAAGCGTTTATAAAGAAGTTTTTTTAAACAGAGGAAGTGAGTTTATTGATTGTAAGGAAGTACGGAGAGAGTTCCATACTCTGGGACCTTAACAGCCCATTCGCATCAGCCCCCGACTAATTTTAGAAAATTCGGGTATGTAATTGCCTGCTGTTCTTGTGAGATGTGTGTAGTTGGGTAGAAATGATTTTAGGACGCTGTGAAGATTTAATAGCATTGAACATAAATGTGGAGGCTTTAAAATAGAGAAGTTCATCAATTAAGAGAATACGAAAACGTTTCGCAACTTCCAAAATGTGAGGGGTAGAACTTTGGTAAGGAAGAAGACGGAGGTATCTTTGTTGAAGTGAGGTTAGACGATGTAAATTTGATCTCGAAGTATGACCCAAATTAATACACAATAATACAAATTAGAGAAGATTAAAGACTAATATAGACTTAGTAAGCTTGAGGTAGGTAGATAAAAGCTAATGTTTCTAATTATACCAATATTTCTACTTAGTTTGGAACAAACTGTATGTTTTACAGAGAACTGGCTTTTACAACAGTCTTTGATTTTACCATGTTTGGCGCAGTATAGCCCAGATGCTCTTGCGCCATAAAAAATCCAAACAAACTGTATGAATATGCGAATCCCATTTTAGGCTGGCCTGGAGGGTAATACTAAGGAAATTAGTTTCTAGAGAAAAAGGAATAGAATTATTATTTATAATTTGGCTGAGGTCATCCAAAATATTTTTTTGTTGTTGGTGAGTAGCAAACATTTTGTCTTTAAGGTGTTTAATGTTAAGAAGTTAGTAAAATATATGATATCGCTATTGACTCGTTGAATTAAATTATCAATTTCAAAATCATTATAAAAGATGCTCTTGTCATCTGCAAAACAAAGTGGTTTGAAAAGTACGGGTAAGAAGTTACTAGAGAAGGCAGCCACTCATGAATTTGGCATATATACTTTTGGAAACTCAACCTGGCTACATGTATTATGCTACACGACGTATTCCTACGTGAAAGAAAATAGTTCCCAACGAAACCTGTTCATCTTCAACTCTTCTAAGTATTTCTTCCCTATTTCTTGTTACGGTGCCATCCTCTCCTTTTAATGCAATGATGTGTTTCTTCCCAACAGATAAACTTCCTTTAACAACCCTAAGGCTCTTGTTATTTTCAATGGCCTTCCTTACTAACTCACAGTTGAATTTTCTTATGTCTTCTTTCATGCTTTTGCGCAGAGTTTTACAAAGTTCTATGTACTCAATCCTGGAACTGGTATTTCGATTGTCCACCTTCATATCTCTTCGCCTTTTCATGAGCTGTTTCGTCTTCTCAGATAATTTGCTATTGTGCTTTTTACAGGTTACACCACCAATTTCCCCAGCAGTTTCAACTATTGTCTTAACAATGTTTTCATTTGCTTCTGAGATATCAATTTCTTCAATAAGTCCTTCCAGTGCAGAAAAGCGATTTTTTAATTCCAACTTGAATGCCTCGGTATTTTCTTTTAATTTCTTTAAATCCACCCTCTTACTTACTTGTTTCCTAATGAGCTTCTGCCTTTCTAGTTTAGTATTTAAGTGCACTTTACATCTCACCATTCGATGATCACTTCCAGTATTAAATCTGTTCAGTACACTGCAATCTTCAATAATTGATTTCTTGTTTGCCAGGATGAATATATATATATATATATAGTGTACCTCAGAACTAGGGTTACAAACATCTAGGAGGGGTAGGGTACACTTAGACGAACAATATTTGTCAGAGAATCTAGGGTTGCAAACCACTCACAGCCTAGTTCTAAAACCACCCAACAAGCACGAAGTGACAACCAGTGCATGAGAAGCGCAAAATGAGATGTCCTAATCATCTATGCACTTGAGCAGCTGACCTGAGTTTTATCTGGCGCTTTTCACGCACTGGTTGTAAATATTTGTGCATGCTGGACGGTTTTAGAACTAGCTCTGTGAGTGGTTTGCGACCCTAGGTTCTATGACAAATATTCTAAAAAATATTATTTTTTTACTTATAAATTTTACGGAAAATAAACCAAGACAAAAGGGACTCTTTTTCCCTGGGGGCCTCCCTGTCTTGCAGGAGTTTACACCACTGGTGAGATGTTACCATCACAAAGTCTAATTTCTAATTATTGCACTATATACAATGCCGAGAGTGAAAGAACTGAATTAAACAAATTAATTTTTAACTCAGTGCATGAAATGCAAATATAAAATGAGCAATTAGAGTCTAATTTATACAATGCAACTACAACCAGTATATCGAGTGATGATTTGTCACTCAAATATACAAGCTATTCTTCATCGTATGCAATGAAATTCCATCTCACACTCCACATTTGGTACTCTTCAAATAAGGTATCACTTTTTATAATTCTTTAGGTTCGAGCAACAACACACTCGTCATTTAATTTCCTACCAAACAAACAGATGTTATGCAGGAGTTTATTACAATGAAGAAAGTAAGCAAACTAACGATTTCTGATGCAAAAACTTGAAAATTAACAAAAAGAGAATAATACACAATTTTAGTAAGGTTTACAGATAAACGTATTCTGGCATTCAAACAATTTCACTACAAATTCAAATTATCTTGAAAAAATCCTTCAGCATTCCAAAACATCATAAGCTATATTCCGTACATGTATACAAATAAAATCAACTATTTCCTGTAGACTTTTAGTTGCCACAGGGATGGTCGAAGAATGGCGACAAATAGCCAAATATGGAGACCTTATTGAAGTATAATGCCAGTAACCCAAGTTCTACCAAGCGTAAGAAGATGGGAGCTGTTTCCTTGCCGGACATCATTGGCATAGGAACCAATGTTTCTCTTCGCTTCCTCCCACTTGGACTTCGGTGCAGGCAATGGGGTTTTTTGTACACATAGCCCTTCAGATGTCCCCATGCAATTAAATCGAGGCTTAATATTTCAGACAACCATAGTGGCCAAGGGACAGATTCACCTACGGCAATCTATCACCTCAAAAGTGGCAAGCAATTTTTGCATTTTTGATATAAATGGGACCAGAGTCTGACAAATTCAGTTGCCATTTAGCAACCAGTTTTTCGAAGCAAGCAAATACAAGATCTTTTTTTTTTACTAGGTTCCTAGGTTTTTCTATTAAGGCAGATGAGTACTGTTTTTGTCAGCCCGAAAAGTATCCCACAGAAGTAATGTTAATTCCTATTCACAAATCTATCTGGAGTCTGTACAAGTTCATGAAATCAAGAACACACTGTATATTCAGAAATGAAACCAAACAATAAGGATTAAAATATATTTATTTAGATATTTGAAACTAACTACCAACACTCCAGTCATCTTGATAGTTGCCATGGTAACGTCATCAATTGACACAAACCGATCAGGTCAGTGGAAAATTCACTGCACTGGGCATAATGCAACAATAATATATAACACACAATTTATACATAGACTATTACAAAAAATGGAAATGCAAAGTATTATACAAATTTAATGAAGATGTACTATTACTATTATAGTATCGCTGAACTTTATAATTTTTACAATTTGTTCTCTTTAAATGCGAGTGATACACGGGGCCACGAAAAATAACACCATTAATACATAATTCTTTATGAACAACTTTGGCATTTCACTAGCAACTGGAACATGATATAATCAGCACATACGAGATAACATGTTAATTATATAACTAATATATATAAGTGATATAGGGATCATGATATAACATCAAATTCTAAAAGATATGCAATGCATACACATCAATAATAATAATTTCAATGCAAAAACTACAATGGAAGTTAGAATATTGTTATTCTTAGTTTTATTTTAGAAATGTATACATTTGGTACACATTTAAGTCATTATGCTTCATCTCTCTCATGTCCATTTGCCAGGTAACCACGCTGACGTGATATTAGTAATCATTTTGTATGGGGATAATGTAGGGATTTTCTCTTTTATGAAGGGAACAAAAACTTTTCCCTGTTGGGCCAATCCATGAAGATAGTGACATTGCAAGTGTTTATAAAATATTTTTTGTTCAGACACATTTTTACACCTTTTAGTAAGTATTATGTTAAATTAAGTTGGCAACAGTGATTTATAAGAAAAACTTTTTCTTTTTTTTTTACAAAAGTACAGCCATCAGAAGTCTATGTGCATTATAGGCTAATTAGAGTTCAAAGTTTAGTAAAATTTGAGATAAGTTTATTTTAGTTTTGTAAAATATAAATTATTAATCTTATTGCCATCCCATTCTTCAAGTTTTTTTTTTTTATATAGAAAACCCTGAAAATAAATGGATTGATTATTTTACACTTTGTGTAATTTTAAGCCTAATAAAGGGTCATCATGTGTGTGACCTGAGTTACCAAAATATGAACTTTTCTCTTTTATGAATTTAAAAACATTAATTAATAACTGATAATAAATATTCCCTGTACTAATTGGATAAATATTCTATTTTTCTATAAATTTAATTTTTGTTCTGAGCATTTCATGTAAGAACAGTGGTTAAAAACGTATAACCTAAGTTACCATCCAAATCATGACATCTGATAGTCCTTTCAGCTCTGTAATTTAGCATTCATTATACATTTCATGTTTTTTTTTGTGTGTAGTAATGTAAGAAATTGGTATGGTTTATTTTTGCAATTGTAGGTTTTTACTGGGTTATCAAAATATGAAATTTTCTTTGTAACGGAAAAATTAACCTGTTCTAGAAAACTGGCTATAATTTTTTTTAATCTGTTTTATATTTTATAGTGACATTATAATGGGATTGACTCCAGCTGAAAAATTGAGGAGGAGGAGAGAAAAGCTGAAAAATGAAGTACAAAGTAGTCCAGAGAGAAAGGGAAAGGAAGAGTTATCAAAAGCAGAAGGAACAATCAAATAAGCTTTTAGCATGAAAAGGAGAGACTAAAATGATGGAAGAGAGAGCAAAAATAAAAAATAGAGTGGCAAAACATAGAAAGTTAAAAAGTCAGAAGAACATAATTTCTAGTGAAAGTCCTGCACATAAAACTGCATCTTCTTTCGGTAGAGCTATATATAGCTCCTGTTCATTAAGAACTGCCAAAATCCAAATGTAAGAAGAAGATTGTAAGCTTTATTATTAATAGCTTTTCGAGTCGTATGGTGGTATTAAAACAAAACTGGACTCAGTAGCCATCAAGAATATGCACAATAATAGTATAAGTTCAGATGCTACTTCAATGGTCAAAGCCTTTTACGAAAGAGACGATGTAAGAAGACAAGCTCCTGGTATAAAGGATGTTGTGACTGTAAAGAATGCAGATGGATCCAAAACGAAAAGGCATTTTTTAGTACTGAAACTCATGAACTATTTAGTTCCGAGTTTGGCAAAATAATCGGAAGAAGCAAATTCGCAGAATTCCAGCCAAATCCATGTGCTGCTCAGCAATAAAATGCCCCACAATGTTTACTTATGCAAATATCACGAAAATTACATTTCTGCTATGAATTCCTTCCATAAGGCTACATCAAACTTTCCCTTACACAGTCACAACTTCATTCAATTAAATATTCTCTGTGAGGAAGCCACAAAAAATTGCTGGATATGCAAATGTGAAACCTGTATGGACAATCTACGTAATAAATTAGATGCCGCCCTTGGAAATGATGCTCCTGCACAAATAAAATGGAATGTCTGGAAAGATGAAGGGAAGACTAATGAAGGTTATTGAAAAAGGACTTCATATCATCTTGCTGAATACATCATTGTTATCGCACCACAGTTTTTGTTTGTTTGTTTGTTTTTTGGTTTTACGGCTCAAAGACTACAGTGGTCATGCTGCGCCGGGACCTACAGTTTTCCGAGGAATCCGAACCTCTTAAGGCCTGGGGAACCAAACCCCGGACTACAGTGAGCAGTGCGATCTTTTATGAGATCTCTGAGTAAGCGTTCTTTTTGCACTGCTGGGAGTCGAACCCGGATTAGCCGCGCAATAGGAGAACGCGTTACCACACTGCGCCACCGCAGGGCCCACAATTTTTGAAGCATTGTTTTATAAAGAGGGAACAGGCAAAATCATACCAAAAACAACGGGGAAACTGCAGCTTCCCATTTGGGCCCAAAAGTTGTCTTGATCCAAGTTGACTTTTCTGAAAACTTCACTTGCACTGCTCAAGATGAAGTTCAAAGTTTTCACTGGGTGCAGCCACAGGTCAGTTTGTTTACAGCTCTTTTCTCTCTCTCTGGCATTCTGGAAACCAGCATCCCATAATTATTGCATCAGATAACTGTGACCACAGTAAAAAAAACATCATTCCATACATTGACAGAATATCTGAAGAAATCCAAGACGGTGTTGAAGAAGTTGATATTTGGTCTGACGGCCCAATATCACAATTCAAGAACAGATTTATTGCTACTAGCCTAGAGGTTCTTCATAAACGACATAATAAGAGGATCATATGGAATTACTTCGCAATGTCACATGGAAAGGGTCCTGCGGATGGAATAGGAGGAGCAATAACACACCAGGTGAGAAGCTCTGTTATTCGACGTGAGAGCATTGTGTTTAATGCCAAACATTTTGCAGATTTAGCAAAAACGGTTTCAAAGGTTAATGTCATTGAAATGACAAGTGAAGATATTAAAAAGAGGAATGTTAATATGAATTTAGAAAAGCTGTTTGAGAATGCTCCACCTATTCGTAGTATTTCTGAAATGCATTGCCTCTGTTTGGTGCCAGAAGCCTACGTTTTGACGAAACATTTTAGTACTTCTGCATCCCAAGAAAATCTTTTAAAAAAACAAACCCAATAAATATTACCAAGTATACAGTTCTTCTGGTTCTTCTAGCTCCGAAGAAGATGGTAGGTTGGAAGAAGTATTATGTGAGGAAAAATCTCCTCAATTAGAATCTATTAAACATGGGACATACGTTTTAGTTCGATTTGATGGTCTCCATAAAACTAATTATCGTTATGTGGTAGTGTGCCAAAGCGAAGTTGATACAGCCGATGATGTAAAAATCATATGTCTGAAATTGGTGGGTGAAAGTGGAAATGAGTTTAAGGTTGATGAAAAAGACATGTCATACACACGGTTCAATCACATTCTGCGCATTATACCAACAACACTATTGATAATGAAAGGAAACAGAGTTTCATACCATTTTAACACAAAAATCAATGTGCATGAAAAGGCATAGACAAAGTTTTAATCTAATAGTCAATTTCTTTACACCCATTATATTTTGCATCAAAAACTTCCAAAAATAAAAGAAAACTAATGAAAGGTAAAAAAAAAATTATGTAGTATTTATAAAAATTTTATTTCATTTACAAAAATTGAAAAAAGTGTCAATACAGTGTGTCAAATGCAACCAGAGTTATCATGGATTAACCCTGTTGTTGTCAACATTTGGTGTGATGCAATTTGCCACAGTACAGAACGTACTAAATGTCTTAATACTTTACCTACCTGAAGCCTATTAATAGGTTATATATATATAGATACAAGCAGTAGGTAAAGTGTTAAGCTGCTTGTTTAAACTAGTGATCCGTGATATGTAACAAAAGATTATCTTTGCAAAGGTTTAAACTAGTGATTCTCAAACTCTGGTCATTGTTGGACCACTTTAAACATTTTTTTGTTCATTGCAGATCGCAGAGGGGTCCGACAGGGAAGGGAGTAGAGTCTAGGGACCTTACTCTGAAAAAAATTGAAAAATATTTCTGAAATTGAGATTGACAACTTGGTTAATTCAGGTCTTGGAGACGTTACACTATAGTATTTTCCCGGGATCTTCTACATCATATAACCGAACGTTTTATTTTTAGTGCAATGTATTGTTCAATGTATGTAGAAAATAAACTTATCATTATATTAAGCCTTGTTGATCACTAACTATTTACAGGCTGGGTGATTTTGCTCTGGACATCATTATCAAATTATTAAAAGCATTGAATACAAGATTTCTATATCATACAATACAACTGAACCTTCATATATCAAAATCGATTGTTTCATAAAAAAAAAATGATATATAGAAATTATCTTTTTTTTATACATGTATATTGTATTTAGAGAAATGTTTATAAATCAATGCACTCTACTTTATAAATAACTGAATGTGAATCCATTCTGTAGAAGTTACGTTTATATACATAATTGAAAACAAAAATTAACGAGAAAAGAATCCTATTTCCATATTATTTATATTTGAGTAATGAATTTTCTAACATGTTTTTGTGCCACAAATGTTCATAATTCATTATAAAAGCATTCATACAACCTGTGAAATACATCATCGGGCACATTTTCTGCAAACTGAAAACCACAATGTTTTAGAACATTACCTGTCAAGTGAATCATCTTTAAAAGCTTCAATGTCATGATTTGATTATGTTTATCTGGAGCAATTACAGATTTTGACTTTAGACAATTTAATGTGAGTTCCTCAAAGAAATACAGGTATCTAAACTAGAATTGCTACGAAAGCTTCCTCAAAGGTGGTTTAAAGCCATCAAGAAACGTTTTAAAGCTGAATTAAATCAATTTACTACAACTGTGCCTATTGCGTTACTATATTTTTATCATGTATGTCACATAGTGAGTTGTTCTCCAATTACTAAACTAAGGTTTCATTGCATTTTATATTGCAAAGATGGCCAAGATTATGCTACGCTAGGAGATATAAATTTTTAAGAATCGAACCCAGAAAAAAGCTTACTACAATCAGAGGTCAAACCCAAATTTTTCGTATAGTAAACATATGCCTTATCGCAGCACAACATCAGGGCCTCTATATAAATTAAGCATATACAAGGTTGTTACAATATTAACAAAAGAGTATTTAAGTGCCCACATATGCTAATTAAGCGATTACTGTAAAGGCAATCTTAAGAAGTTTCACATGATATTTAGAATGAGAATATTTGTCTAAACTTTCAATTAAAATTTCAACTAAAATTTCAATTAAACGTTAGATATAATTTAAAAAGGATATCGTAATAAATCAGCATGACATGGGGTCTGAGTGTAAATTCATTAGAACACATCGCAAATCTATGCAACTAAGTATATTTCAGAATCGACCGTATATTTACTTTATCACATTCAGGTTTATGCTGTCGAAGTGTGGACCATTAGCACCTTGAAATTTTAATTACACGTATATCAGAAACATGCATGTTTGTAGTCAAAGGTTACACACACATTTAAAAAAGGGGTGGCAGTTCAAAGAGTTAAATATATTATAATATTATAAGATCAACATTCTCAAACTTATCTCATATTGTAGGAATGATTACCTATAAGAGAAAAAGAAGAGAATGAAGGATAAAATTAATTATACTTTAAATATACAGTCGAACTCGGTTAATACGAGAAGGTAAGAATATGTAAAATTCCTCGTATTAGCCATTATGCGTAAAACCTGTGACAGGAATAAAAATTTCGAAATACACACAACTTTTAAACAAGCATAACAAAGCTTTGTCAATACCTCCTTTTTCACACTTTTTTAATTTTTTAGTGTTCACAATATTTTTTTTTCTTTCAAGAGCAGATAGAATGGTTTCTCTATTTTCCAAAATGTCCACACTGTAGATGAAGAGAGTCCATGTTTGTTGTATACTGCAGAATTTCTCTCTCTATGCTATAACTCTTTAACAATGACTGTTTTTCCACTAACTGATAATACTTTTCTTTTTATACTTGTCATTATAAATTTGAAAAGATAAAGATTTAATTTATAGATTTTCCAAAAGATTTTTTTCTTCTTTTGCACTCGGGTACTAAAAGAACTGGAGTCAAAGCACAGTCCCAAATAGAACCAAAGTTTCTAAAGAACTGATTCTGCCTCGACTTGTCAATGGCTGTGCACACGAACTGTACCCCCTACAATGGGTTCGCTTCATGAGGTGAGGGGATTCATGGTTCTGCCTGCAGGCAGACATTATTGTCGGGCAATGTGGCAGCAACAATTACTAGTTTGACATTTTTTTTTTCTTTTCCTCTGTTTTCATTGGAAAAGAGGAAAAAGTGGTATGGAAAACGGAAAAATCGCATTAAAGTTGGACAGATATTTTTCTCGTATTTGTCGAGATTCTGCTTTTGTGTTCGTAAAAAGCGTGAAATTCTTAATGTAGTTAAATAGTGAACTAAACTTAACCTGCAGATTGCTCACATTGAGTTCGACTATACTTATAAAAATATGAACACTGATACATTTCAAGAAACAGGTAAAAAAAATAATAAAAAAACTTCTTTAATTATCTTTAGTCATTTTTAGCCGAAGGATTTCTTCCATTCAAACCATATTTCTAAAAGAAATATTACAATTCTCATTATGGACAGTTGTGAACTGTAAAACAAATTTACAATTCATATTTTCTACCTTAATAACCGATATGTACAAACTGGATTCAGAACACAACTGGTTTTAGAGCTGACATGGTGCAATTATTTAACTCGTGAAAGGCAGTGGTGAACGGTCAAAATTTTAATTGATTCTTATTTGCGAAGTTACTTTAACAACTGTTTCATGCAAAACAGATCCAGCTCACCACTGATTTTACGTATAAAACAGTAATTTGTCTTCCATTCCTTTTCATTTGGCCATAAGAGAACAGACTATTAAATGAGAATAAGTTAAGAAGAGAAAATGTGTATAAAAGCCAGATGAGTTCAAATAATTAAGTGATATATTCGTAAAGTGTGAATCACATTGGCTGTTTTACTTTGGGTGAGCAAGAGTTTCCAGTTTTTCAAGCACCAAAGATACTAGAGAACTGTCGTCTGAAAACTAGGTCTATTCAAGGCTACGGTCAATATCTCTAAGGAAAATGTCTATCTCAACATGTTAGGTAGCTCTACATCTATATATAACAGACTTTTGTAAAAAATAGTCATTATTTAAAAGTCTTCATGGTAATTCTGCAGTTTATAATAAACTAACCTCCCATATTTCCTTTCGAGACGAAAATTTCTAGAGCATTATGCTTTTTGACAGCACATATCAGATAATCTACGGCAGTGGCTGTCAAGTTGCAAATTGTGATGGCTATGAGTAAGCCTCTCAAAAGGCACAGAGAACAATATAGAAATATCAGAATTTTAAATGTTTTGATGCTTTTTAAGGAGGAAGTCCGGATTCTGCTATTTTCGACAATCTATCTCTGAAAATGTGACTTAATGATTTATGTCTATAAAGATAAAGCTTCACAGACATTCACCCACAGGGGATGATACAAGAACCTAGCTCAGTTTCAAGGCTATTTTCAGTTTCCAAAAGCATGTATAGTTTTGCGTGTTACGTTAATTCTATCATAATTTATGTATAATGCAAATTTGGAAAATAAGGTTTGTTTTCATAATTTTTCATTATTGTATCTCCCTCTGCAATAATATATATATTTCATGGTCTTATTTACTCCTGCACTAATAGAACATGGGGATCTTGTAAGAAAAATTTGCAATGAAAGACTGTGCGGGGATATAAAGATTCAGTTTTCTTAGTTGCAGGAAGTACTATGACACTTTGTACGGGTACTGTGCAAAAAACCTTTTAAACATTGAAAAGGAATGACTCAAACGAAAATATAGCGATTTATAAATTTGAAATCCTTCTTAGGGAGACATCGGACCTTAACAAAAGATCTCCACTTGCCCCAGTCTTCTGCCAATTACTTGATTTCTCCCCCTATTTTGCCCTCTTCTTTAATTTCATCTCTTAACTTAAAATAATGCTTAATAAAATAATTCCAGACCTGTAAATTATGTTCACTTTTGTAGACTAGTCTCTTATATTGTTTGTGTTTCATAGCACAAAGTCAACTAAAATCTACGTTAAGCGAGGACCTACATTTGTTTTCCAAAGAATCTGAACCAAAAAAGCTCTAGCTTGAGCTATTTATGCATGGGTGCAGAAAATTACTGCGCAATGAATTCCCCAGAAAAACTAAAAAAAAAACCAACCTTGCCCATGTGACTTTGTGTGTTGATCATTATTTGGCAATTGTGTTATCCCTGTGAAGGGTAATAATACCTTACAATCTGAACCTCTGTAACCTATGGTAGTGTTTCTCAACCACTGGGCCATGACATCAATTATACCAGGCCACAAGTTATTCTCTTGGAATTTGTCATTTTGGTTTTATAAGCATTTTCATGAATAAACATTTAATCATGGAAATATTCTGAGGAGAACGATAGTTGCAAATGCGTCAAAAAGCTCAGATCCAAAACACTTAAAAATATCTGTACAGCAATTGCCAGTGATCAAGTTGTGTATTTTTAAATATGCAAGTATTCAAGAATGACTGAGAATTTTCAGACATTGATATCTTTCAGCATTCGAGAATACCACTCATTATATGAATGGTCACAAAAAGTGCATGGAAGTCGATTACAATAATATACGGTGCCTCTTCAGTTCTTAAAACTGAAAGAAATTATATACGAGTTGTAAATGCCAGTGACAATTAAGCAAGGAAGTGTATCAAAAAACGTATAGTAATTGAAGGAGTGTACTGGTATTCGTTATGATTAAACCATAATTAATTATTCATACTTATAATTGCTTAATGTATGAACTTGAAAAAAAAAAGTGGAAAGGTATGTACGAGTACATTTGTTGGGACTGGGCCCTCGTCTTATAAAAAAAAGAATTTACCGGGCCATGGCCTCATAAAGGTTGAGAAGCACAAACCTAGGGAACCAAATCCCAGCCCATGGTGAGCAGAAAACTGTCTAGTTTTTCCATGACTTTCAGAATGATTCCAAATTCCCCGACAAATCTAGGTTTTCTACATGCCTGGGAACTCTGGACCATTTGCAGCAAATGGACTAAAAATAGCTTCTGCTTTAACCGTGTCAAATTTGACTTATTGACAGATGAATTTAACTATTTCTGAATGTTTTTTTTTTTTAATGCTGAACGCACCAATGCCACATACGTTACCCAAGACAGGATAGACATAACTTAAGGTATCCTACAAATCTCAATCAGCCTCAGACCCCCTGTCAGATCAAACATTAAGCACGGTAGAAGAAGATAGCATTTTCCTCAATTGACAACCATAACAGCACTCTGAGCAGGGTTGGCAAGTTTCTGCCAAAGCGGTTAAAACCGCCGTTTATAACCAGTTAAACCCGGCATGGCAGAAATTAGTTTCTACCACAAAAGTAGCAATAACCAGCAGAAATCCAGGAAATAATCATTTCAGGCGTTAAAAATATCAAAATACTCAAAATTGCAAAAGGGAATACATTTTAATAAGTAAAATAAGTTTAGTTATGATGTTTTTAGTGTTTACTCAAAGGTTACATCATAGCAAATTCTATATATTTATTCTATAATTTTTCATAGCAGTCTATAATAAAATATCAGTTTTGGTGCGATTTCCTAATTCAAATAATTTCTTAATTTATTATGAATAGACGAAAAGCGTTACAGAAGCATTTTTCCAAGCCCACCAATACTGCAGGCAATATTATCACTGTGTGAACAAAAGTTACAAAATCATCATTTATAGTTGTTTCCTTTAAACTAGACCACCACATAGAAGCAGGGACATTTTTTAAGATTTTACTGGAGTAGTATGTTTCAGGAAAAGGAGATGGTTTTGCTCAAAAAGCTATAACGTAAAGCATAAAATTTGGGTTAATGACATTAATTTCTCAGTATTTTCTTGAAACTGAACCTGTGAAGTTAAAAAACTTTTCCCTGTGAAGGGTAATAATATCTTACATCCTCATATACGGAGAAAAATGCTTTTCTTGTCCTCGTTCGTCTAGTAGGTCAAGACACCGCGGGGACCCTGGTTCGAATCCAGGATGAGGACGGTGCCTCTTTTTCTCCAAAAAACGAAGCTCTAGTTTGAGCTATATGAACGTGGGTGGCAAAAATTATTGTAAAATATTTTCTTCCTGCTCATGTGACAATTTAGATCACATGTACTTTGGATGAAGATAAATTTCATGTACTCTGGATGAAGATTATGAACTGGCATATGTGACGTTGAGTTATTATCTGATTAAATCTACTTTTTTAAATCATTTTTATGAGATTATTGTTTATTAGGGTCAACCAAATTTCATAAGCATCTGGAATAGAAAAGTCATCTTTCCGAATCTTATACAGGGCAATAGCAATAGATTTTAAAAGCTGCAACAAGTCTTTTTACATCTTTATTAATCATCTGATTATTTATAACTTGAACAGTTCCTTTATCATCCATATCATTTTCATGATCTGCAAGTAATATGGATGATTCTTTATGAATGATTCCAAGCAATCTACCTGACTTTTCCACCTTATATTGCCAGGTATTTGTGGCTTTACAGTGTTTATGTATTCCTTTAGCCAAGCACTTTGTAACGATTTCTAAAATATTTCTAAGCAGATACCACATGCTTTACAACAGATTTTAAAAAAAGTGTGGTTCATTCACTGTAATACAACTTATTCGATTAGTCATAAACCACTAAGGCTTTTTCTTACCACCAAGCTGTTAATGTTGTTGCTTTTTATTTTATAGCTAAAGGTTTAATAAGGTGAAGAAGGTAAATCATATAAAATAGGCGTAATAAGTTAATACAACCTTCAAAAGATGGCTTTTATAACAAAGCTTTGGTTTATTTAAGTATTTTTTAATTATTTTAAAATATTTTAATTATTGAAACAATTAATATAAAGCTTTACGATATATTAAATTATTGTAATAAAATATATATATGTAATCTTTCATTTACTAAATAATACAATACTGTTTTCAGTACTTTTATTAGTTTCTGCCAGTTTCTCCCACTTTCTGCCGGTTAAAACCAGTTTCTGCCGGCAGAAAGCCAACCCAGACTGAGTGAAATAAGGTGTTTATCAACTATGAAAAAATATATACACTCCCTTCATCCATGGACCTATATATCTTAGCTTTTAATGTGCAAACACTCTGACTATTCATATGAAAGAATTATATCTTAATAAGACCCATTAATGAATCACTAACGGAGAAGTGCATTAAGCTGTACATGAAGGATATGAGTCACAAATGGAAAGGTCTCTTAGTTGTAAATGGAAGGTTATATCAAATATAAAGGGAGGACATTTTAACCGTTAATGGAAGGACATTTTGATCATTAACAGGACACATAAACCATATATGGAAGGATAGTTAATCATTAATGGAAAGACAGTTCCATTATCAGTGGAAGGCTAGATTTTCGGAGCATTCAATCAACTAAAGCACATTCATTATGAACCATACAACTGCCAACATGAAAAAACTTTTCAAAGATCCATATTTCATGGTCCTGAATCACACTTACGGTTCACTATTATTAAGTCATATACTAATGGAAGCTTAAAGAGATCATCATCATCCTTCTTGTCTCTTGTATCAGACGTGTCATTAGATTCCTTTCCTTCAGGTAAATATCCAAGGCATATAGGAAAACTATCAGCAGGTGTATTTCATGGACTTAACATTCAATTATGCTGATGACGTTACTGGTGAACTTGAAGTTTCTCTCTGAAGGAAGCACAAGTATGTTAGAAGACTAACAATATTTAGTGAGCTTAGCAGGGATGGGAGTGAGTTTAGAAGTAAAAAATAGCTATTTTGGTGATTAAAATTATTAAAAAGGAGACAAAAAGAGACTTGAATTAAAAAGAGACTGATTGTTTTGACATGGACTGGCCTGAAAACATTTTTTTCTTTATAATTTAATTATCCTATCAAAAGGTTGGTTAAGTTCAGAACGAAATGTTAATTCATTAGATCTAGCAAAATTAACTTCGAAGTTCTTCAAGGTACAATAAAAGCTGTTGTTTCGTTTTGAATATGAATGGGGCATGGCCAACATTTTCTTTATTTAATTACAAAATAAGATTTACAGAAAACAATAAAATTACAAATAAATACATACATACAAAACCTAGGTCCTCAACTGGTTTGAGGACTCAACAAGGACAGTCCCAAAAAACAAAATAATAAAATAAATACGTTAAACATTAAAACATAGATATCTACAAATCATTTTAATTTTTTTTTATATACCACATGTTCATGTAAACATTCTTTAAAGGAGTCTAAATTTTTAGAATTAACTACTAAATCTTTTTACTATTCATAAATCTTGATTTTAAAGAGTAATTATATAAAAAAAACCTATTCTGTCTTATTTTTACTATTTTTAAATCTCGATTTTAAAGAGTTACTATTAAAAAAACTATTCTGCCTCAGACTTTTTATGATAAAAGTTGGTAATTAGAGTGCTTTTCCTTTTTTCAACATCAGTTTGGAGCTCTTGAACTGTTTTGTATTATTTCTTTTCATAGTTTTTCATCAATCGAAAACCCTCTAGTATTTCTTTGACTACTTGAATCTGTACAAGGTCACCTTACTCCACTCCGAACTTTTTTTTTCAGCTTTTCTGTAGCATTATCAAAGAAACATCTGCTGATTCTCTGGCGATTTCAAGGTTCTTCTTGTTTTTAAGAGTACATTCCAAGTCTTGAATTTTTTTCTTGGAAATCTCTTCCTTCCTTTGCTTCTATTTTTCTATATTCAACTGCTCTTCTTTTTCTTTCAATCGTCTTTGTTTCCCCAGATATGCTTATGGGCAGTATGTGCCAAAGATACGAATTTCTTGGTAATTGGAGAAAAAAAATGAGGGGGGGGAGGGGTATTTTTATATTGCTTCATTCCATTTTTGATAACCAGAATTGAATTCAATGTTCTGAGAGACATTTGTGGACTAACATCAAGAATTAACTTGGAAACTGAAAATCACCTTTCAATATGAGCATTCCCATGTGAGAGGCATAACACTGCTTTCACCACCTTGGAAATAATAAGATACTTGAGAGATCCATTAGTGGTTTTCAGAGCAAAAGAGTGGCTCCAATACTTTTCAATTTCAATTGCGTCTGATTCTTCACTTGTGAAGGCTTTCTTGATAAGGTGCATACAACCAGCAATATAATGTGATTGGACACACATCTAAAAAGTCATTTTACTTTTTTTGACCTAGTGAAGAAACTTCTTTCTCAACTTCTGCAGACATATTAATAAACAGCAGTTCTGCCAAATTTTTCTGCTGAAATAAGTTCTCATTTTTCTAGTCAAACATGTGTAAATTTTTCAGAACAGATGAACGACAAATTCGACCTACCAGCTTCTGAACTACTGAGAGCAGTTGCGAAAACGGAATATGAACCAGTGGACGATTACTTTGAAAAGTTTTAATGAAGGCCTGAAATAGCTCAGCAGATGAAACAGTAAAGTGGAGGTCCGCCAACATCACAGGTTCATTTAATAATTCATCAACATTTTTTTTTTATAAGAGCTTCTCTGAATAGTGTCATTACTTTTCCTTGCAGGTACGAATTTCAAAAAATACAGATGAACGGAAGACCATTGCTCAACCAGTCTTTTGGCAACATCAATAAAAGTTAACCACTTAGAAGAAGTATATTTAATGAGCTTATGTGCTGGCAGTTTAAGTTCATTCTGGATAGTTTCAAAATCTTGCCACCTTCACGGCCAATCACCAAAATAGTTGTGAATGTTTGTCACCAAAGTGGGTGTATCCTCACCAAAAGTTTCAAGGGTCATTCCGTGGAAATGTAAACCTCAGTGACAAAAAATAAAGTTTAAAAAAAAACAAAAAAAAACTTTAAGTGCAACCTATTATTTTATTTTATATATATTGTAGTATGAGAATCTAGCAACAATTTGGAAATCATTTGAATCTGGCAACAGTTAGAACACAAAAGGTACATGGTTGTGAAGTAAGCCAAACAGAAGATTAAATGTAATGCAGAAGACTTTGCTATTTATGCATATGTTGTTAAAAAAATTTGCCTGAAGCTTGATTAATTTGACAGATTAGACCTTTAGCTAATTTATTTATTTGCTACTTCTGGAAAATATCATAGGTATATTATCGATTGTTGTTGTTTATTGTTTACCTTTTTTTTTTGTGCGTGTGTGTTACGTTAATCACAAAAATGAACATTTTTTTTTATAAACAAATAAATTTTATTGATTAGAAGCTATATCTTTTAAATTTAGTTTCTGCTCCTTTTAGAACACTTTCAAGATTTATTTTATCATCATAAATTTAGCTCACATGGCTGTGACCAACGTAACGAAATAACATGCTACATTAGTCACACTAGTTCTTATTTCATTTAAAGCGTTTTAATTATTATTAACACTTGGATGATGTTTACAACTGAAAGTAGGTAACAATCTGTTTCTCAAACATTTATATAACTAAAAATGGGACAAAAAAAAATATTATTCAAAGGTAACAAAATGGTGCCAACAACTGCTGCATAACGAAAACAACATGCTAAACAGATTGAAGAACAAATACTTCAAGAAAAGGAAAAAGCAAAAAATCGTATGAAACAACAGAGATTGAAAAAAGAAAATGATGTAAAGTGAGAAAAAGAAAATGAAGCGTCAAAGAATGTGTGAAATGCGTTCAAAGAAAAAAAGGGATTCATCATCATCTTTCTTTGTGTCCAATCCTCAGAGTTTTGAAAAGGCTTCTTTGAAAGATGTAGAGCATTTTTACCCCAAAGTCCAAGAAAAAAAATTGCTATTGTTAAGAAAATAGCTACAGAATTGGGTCTTCTACTGACTGGGAAAAATATAAAGACTCATAAAATAATATAATTTCAGATGAAGTAAAAAATATGGTAAAAGATTTTTATTGTAGAGATGAAATTTCTCGTCTACTCCCAGGGAATAAAGATGCGAAATCATTTAAAGATCAAACTACCAGTAAAAAAGTAACTTCGCAGAAATATTTACTTATGTACAATTTAAGAGGCACATATGCTTTTTCGGGCTGATAATCCTGACATTTCCATTGGTATTTCCCAATTTTGTGAACGTAGGCTAGTGGAAGTGAATACAATTCCGTCAAAAGATCATGAAGTCTGTTTCTGCCCTTATTGTGAAAACATTGGGTTTCCTATCCAAGCATATGAATGGAAAGTTTCTAATATTAAAAGCATAAGTGATTTGATATCACTAATTGTTTGTGACATATATCCTTCTAATTGCATAAAACATAAATGTGAGAAATGTTTATCAATGTTCGATAAAGTAATTTTTCAAGAAGCAACAGCTAAGTCTGAGCCAATTAATGTGAGATGGGGGAAAATTTGAAATAAGAAGTTTTAGTAAATCTAATTCATTATCAGAAGAATTTTCAAAACAAATTCCAAAATTTTCTGAACATATTTATAATATTGCATGGCAAGCTAGGGAATTAAAAAAAAAGCAAGAAGATAATTTACAACCAAATGAGATATTAATTCAAACTGATTTTGCCCAAAATTATCAGATCAAGCATCAAAATGAAGTCATGGTAGCTCATTGGAAAGCTGATCATGATCCAACTGTCATGATCTATACTGGTGTTGTCTACTATAGGCAAGAACCAAACGATGATTTATTAAAGCAAATACATCATGAAATAATTTCAGATACAAAAAAGCATGTACCTCTTTGAATTGAAGGTTTTCTTAACTTAATCGCTAATTTTCAGAAATCGTTTGACATTTCAGTTAAAAATGTAATTATTTGGAGTGACGGTACTGAATCGCATTTTAAAAATCATTACTCCAATTGCTTCCATGTCCTCTTTGAACGCCTGTGAATAGAATTTTGGGGAGTCTTACCATGGAAAAGGACCTCATGATGAAGTTGGGGCCGTCCTCAAACTCCAGGTATGGAAAAAAAAGTGCTACAAGGACAGATCATAGCTAAGAATGCATATGATTTTTTTGCTGAAGTGAAATCTGCTGAATTAAAAATTAAGTACTTTTACATTTCGCAAGAAGTGATCGAAACTCAGAGTCCTGAAATGAAAAAAAATTTTATAATGTGAAACCACTGAATGGAATTTAATCAGCTAACTGCATTAGTAAAGTGAGCTTTATGAATAATGTATAAATATGTTTACTAATACCGGGACACAATTCTTTTTGTTCAAAACCTAAATTTACTTTATAATAAAATAAACGAGGTATCTGAGGTAGATGTTGATTCACCAGAAAATATAACAAATGATTTATCAATTGAAACAGAAAAGTATTATAGTATGTACTATGATGACACATGGTATTTAGGCCGTGTTGTCTTTTATAATGAAACATTAAACGTTTGTAAAATGAAATTTTTGCAAGAGACCCCTGAAGGGTTTAAGTGGCCAAATCACGATGATACACAGATGGCTGAAGTTAAGTTCATTTTAAGTGGTCCTGTTAAGTTAAGTAGACATCTACCATTTAATATAAGTATGGGTGAAAGAGACAAAATAATTACATTGTACAAAAAATGTAAAACATTAATGAAGTATTCAATATTATGTACATCTTTTATTTGTATTTTTGCATGTTACGTTGATCACATCAGTTTTAATTTAAAACTGTTTTTAACTGATTATTTGGGAGGATATAAATTCCTATTACATATACTATATCAAATCTGACATTTTAAGGTTTAAAATTACATGAATATAGAATTCTAGAACTGCAAGTTTCAGAGAAATAGCTTTAATAATTAAGGTACCATTTTATGAGGTTGAAAAAATGTTAAGTTGGTTACATCTCTTAATTTTGAAAAATATAATTAGTATTTAATTAAAAATTCAACATTAAACATATAATTGCTTAATATAATATTATAAAAGTGAAAAGAACTTTTACTATGCAGCTTTTATAGCAATAATAAGTAAAATTATAACCTTCAACAAGTGTAAATGTTATGTTGGTCACAATGGAATGACCCTAAAGAACTTTAAGGAATGCATTGTGAACTGTGTGGATTGGGCGTGTTCCAATATTAACTAAGTCTTTGGACCTCATTTGTTATAGATCCTTATTGAATAACCTATGCACCTTTTGTTAATGTTAGGTCCATCAAAGCCTATCATTAACAGGTTACTTAAAAGTAAATTTACAACTAATTGCTGAGGAAATCTCAGAATGTGCAACTGCATCAGCTTTACCAAGAAAGATGGTTCCCAAATGTTGGGAAACAACTTCGGTTCTGGTCTCTGACCAATAACGAACAGGGATTTGCAACTCTTTTTTGTTTTCAATATTAGTCATTTTATCATATGAAATAGTAAAAAGTATCAAGCCTAAATCTTCCAACATTTGATCATGAAAATATATACCAAGAGCATCTGTTATGAGATACCGCAATTATTTCTGGACTGAGAGAAAAGTCAGATGGAACTGATCCCGGAAGTATGGCATCTAAAACTTGCTTCCAGTCACTGGAAGAATTAGCTGAGAAATTGTTGCAAATATGCTTGAGTGCGCGAACTAACTCAGGAGTAGTTCCTTTCTCTTTGAGCTCATTAGTACTAACTGTTGTTTGGATTAGGCAAAATATCTGCAGCAATGTTAATAAAGGAGCTACCAGATTGTTCTTCATCTTGAAGTGTTGAAACAGAACTGCTCAAAGTCATCTGTTTTAGATTCACAGTCTCTCACAAGATTTTCTTACGTTTGACGTCACTAGCATGTTGTAGTAATGATGAACACCCTTATTTTCAATATTTACCACAGCAGTATATATAGCTTGCAAAATACCTCACATTCATTTCGTTTAGCAAATGACAATGAAAATTCATGACCGGTACTGTTTTTTTTTTTTTATTTTAACCACAAGTTCCGAAACTTGCATTTACCCATAATGTATCTGCAGATTTTGCACTAAAATGTTTCTTTTAACTTTTCTTTCCCTGAAAGAATACAAACATACAGTAGAACCTCCATATAACGAAATGGACGGTTCCATGAAAAATTCACGTTATATAGAAAATTCTCTACGTGGAAATGATGCATTCACGAACCAAGGCAGTGCAATATAATATCACAACTAAAATCTCGTTTTTCAGTATATGATTGATTTAAAAATAAGTGTTTTTAAGTGTACGTATTGTATTTCCATGATATTAGGGAACCCGATGTCGCTGACGTGACTACTCGATTTTCTGTTTTAGTCATTAAAAATTTCGTTATATAGAAATTTATATCTTTACAGAGAAACATTTTCATGCGTAATGATCACAGGGATTTACCAAAACTTCGCTATATAGAGAATTTCGCTATATGGAAGTACATTATGTGGAGGTTCTAATGTGTGTATATAAGGAGTCAGGTTTCAAATTCAGTCTTATCCATTTTTTATCAATTTTGAGTATAAACATATTTGTACTCCCAGTTTGCTTCCTCATGGCAATACATCCTGAGGTTAAAACAATCAATCACATACACATTTTTTATGCATTTAAAATAGGCAGTGTGCATAGATATGTGTTAACAATAGTTTTTCGAAATCAACAAAAACAAAATGAATAAGGTGAAATTTGGAACTTGATATCTCATATATATATATGCATGTATATAGTGCTAACTCTACACAGTAAGATTAAAAAAAAAAAAGACAATCATGACATTATAGTGAAGTGCAGTTTAGTAAGGACAAGTTTAATCTAATTTGACCAGACTTCATTAGAGAATTGGATAGAATGTTTTATTAATTTTTTTGTTTGTATTACGATATTGGTATGTGATTGAAAAACTGTTGCCAGTGTATTCGGAAGAAAAAGTACATATAATATATGCATATTATATTACTTTAAATATTCTCATAACACAATACACTATCTAAATTCCTCATCTTTTCTCCAGTATATTTGGCAACAATTCTTAAATTGCATGTAAATAATATCATTATACAAACAGTAAACAAATTAATACAACATCTACTTTAATTTCTTGATAAAGAGTAGCCAAACCTGATGAAACATGTTGGAATACATTTACTAAATTACATTTCATTATAATGTTAAATGTCTTTTTTAAATCGAAATAAAAATTTTATTAGATATATGCAAATTATTAAAACTGATTTAAAAGTGCTTAATAACTCTCCACTCAAAAAGAGAAGCACAAATTGAACTAACATACCCCTCAGTTACGCTTCATCGGGGAGATTAACAATCGCGACTCGCAAGATGAAGCCGCTTTCTGGCTATGTCTCGATATAACTCCGTTCTCTATGGAGCTCATCTGTGCATGTCTATGATGTACAGACAAGTTCCATAGAGAGCAGATTTACATGGAGGTGCTGGCAGAAAGCTACTTCACCTCACGAGCTGCCAATAACCATTATATTATCTAAAACAAACATGAAAATGAGAAAATGTGACAAAAAGGTGTTAGCTATCAAAATATTAAATTCTGCAATTACAGTAGTTCAACTTACATGGAATAACATAGCAAAGAAAAGTGTCGGAATATATCTGTAATTTACAACATTGACGAAGCCTTCGTTGTTGAAAAATTCAACGATGTTGAATTGGAGAGGGGGGGAGGGGGAATAAAAATTCGAAAAATTCCTTTAAAAAACGTTTAGAGAGCCATTTCTTTAAAAAAGAGATTTAAGAGACCAAATTCCTAAAAAAAAAAAGAGACTTTTGGAGACTGATAAAAAAAAAGAGACTTTTAGCTAAAAAAGAGGCTCGCTCCCATCCCCGGCTTAGATGCAGAAGAACAAAATGGCAGATGATACAATTATTTATGAAATGAACTTCACGTTGTAAAAGTCTGTTACAAGCACAAAGATGGAAAAAACACTCAGAATGCTTAAGAAAAATATCATTAAAAACAGTCTGCAAGCGATCGCAAAGAAAATTTACATCCAATCTTTAAACTGATAATAAAGGTTACCTCACATACATTCCTTCTCATTTGATGTTTATAAAGCTGAGGTACACAACATGTGGCCAACAAGCTACTTCTATCTGGTTGGTGAATGTCTCAACGATACTACCACTGGATTCCAGAAAATTAGTTTTAATGAGTTACAAAAAAGTGTGGTTAAATTGAAAAAAAAAAAAAACAGTGGATTAAATTTTCTACAAAGTAAATATAAGAATATCAGTGAAATTAGAAGATAAAAAAAAAAGATAAAAATAAACAAATTGGTTGAGTTCTCAGAAGATGCAAAGGGCATTATATTATATGCCAGAGTAAGTCAAGTTCCTTTTCCTAGAAGGACTAGAGGGAACAGCATTTTTCGAGAAAATTAATAATTAAATAATATTATGTAAATACATTAAATAATTTTCTCTAAAAACAGTGAATTACCGTTGTCGATTCCTTTCTGAACCCCCCACTCCCCCACAAATTAATAGCTCTGTCCTGCTTCCTTCACAACCCGGCCCTTAGCACTCCCAAAGTTATGCATTCTTGTTTTAAAGTAACAGCAAATGATCATTCTTTAAAGTGACTAAGAATGATAACTCACTCAGAATAATCATTCATCAAAGTGATTGAGAAAGATAACTCATTCATAATGATCATTTCATAAAGTGACTGAGAATGATAACTCCCAAAGAAAAATCATTCTCTTTCCTACTCAGATTGGAGAAAAACATAATTCACTGACTGTTCTGGCCAAATTCCCTAACCAATCACAAGCAATTTTCAACCAAACTTTGCTTGCGGAGAAAATGGCTGGCTCACCTTTGTGGGAAATTTAGCTATTCAAAACAGAAGTTAAGAGGGTTTTCTCTGACATTTCCACATTTGACTAAAAAATACTGTATTTCTCTGACCTGTAGGGATGATTTCAAATTCCCTGACAATTCTACAGTCCATTCGCGGAAAGTTGACAGATGGTACTGTTAGAATTCACGGGAGCTGACGTCACAAACTGGCTAGTTCATTACAGCAGAGAGGAGGACGACATTTCAGAATTGGTTTTTGGCGCAGACAAACACTTGCTAAAAACCAGTTCTGAAATCACATCCCCCACTGCTATAACGAATTAGCCGGTTTATGACGTCAGCTCCTGTGAATTCTAACAGGACCATCGGTCAACTTTGAACGAACAGACTGCAGGTTGCAGGGGAGCCCTGGCTCAAAGAAAGATGTAGTAATCTCTCACAGTAATATCGTTCAGGTTAACGACAATTTTGGCTTAACGACAGAATTCTGTAGTCCTGGTAAATGCTACATAGAATTATATTCCGATTGTCCTTTTATAACAACCTTTTTTCTGTCCTTTGAAAGACATTAATTGGAGAGTTCACTGTAATTAATTCTGCTACTAACGAACAGAAGCTTAAAAAATTTAGGCTTATAGCAGAAAGCTTTCAAGCTTAAGCTGATCTATAAGCTTAAACTAAGAGGAATAAGCTAAAACATCAGAATCTTGTTCATTCGAAAGAATGCAAGCATGATATAATATAATGCATTTTATTGTTATTTAATGTTGGCAATGTGTTAAGACATATAATCTATCATAGATATGTATATAAACTGGAAACGATTAATATATTGAACCTGCAACTACCCATGATTTCGGGTATCTGCAGTTGGTCAAAGAATGCATCATCCATGGACATGGGAGTAACTACCGTAAATATGTAATTATTTTTTGGGTTACCTGTAAGCGCCACATCTTAAGTTCCTCCGCATGACCTCTGAACTGTGACATACAACATCATAATGAAATTTTAATGTTGGTTTAGTCGACACAGTGTTCACTCATCATATTATAGCAGAATGGCAAACACCAAAAAAAAAAAAAACATATAAAAACTTTCAAGCAAGAAGAAATATGTGAGGTTAACCTTAATATGCAATGCGGTAGAATTTTTATTAAAACAATTAAAATTAAGCAAATGTACATTTTGATAACTATATAAATATATATGGACGTGATGACAATGTCATGCCTATGAGGACTTCAATAATAAATCGAAATTGCGAGAAGCTGATCAACTTCAGAGTTCACCTGTTTGTACGATAGAGCAATTTTATCGGATTGCTGGTTAGTTCTGAAGTAAATCTTATATAAAGGGACCTTACATGATCAGTAATAATGTCATTACTTAAAAATCTATTGCTTCATTACTTTTAAACCTTACAGAACATTCGAAATGATCATTTCGAATGGATCTTTAAGGTTGAAAAGTAATGGAAAGGCTTTGGAGGTACTGGAAATATTGATAATGTAAGGTCCATTTTACACAGCCAATAATAATACCATTACCTACAAAAGTCTTGTTTCATTACTTTTTTTTCCAACATCATTATGTTTTTTTTCTTGTGAGTCTTATGGTGCAACAACAGGGAGGGTTATTCTGCACTGATTCGACATTATAGATCATTTCAAATGACCTGCAAAGTTGAAAAGTAATAAAAGAGTAACAAAGCATGACTTTCGGCAGTGATGATATTACTGGCTGTGCAAAGTGGGTCTTACATTAGTAATAATAATAATAATGTCATTATCTTCAAAAGGTGTTCATTACTTCACAACATTCAAGGACAATTTAAAATGAGGATTTAGAATGGTCTATAAGATTGAAAAGTAATGAAGCAGTAACAAAACAAGACTATTGGATGTAATGGCATTACAGGTAGTGGCATCATTATTGATTGTATAAGGTCCATTTTAAGATCATTCAATCATCAGTCATAAGATAGAATTGATACTTTGCAATGACCTCCAAGCCACAACCTATATTTACAGATATCCAAATTCAACTAGACTTGAACTCTAGCTGAGTGAGTTCAAGATCATTGATTCAAGCTGCAAGTAATTGCACTCTTAATGATAAAAGAATGAAGTGAGAATATTTTAAAAGTTTCACCGATGAACTGTGGCATCAGTGTGATACAATCCTTTCCAGGACTTGGACTTGAAGTCTTCATGGACACAACACCCATACCTTAATTTCTGCTCTATGACATCCAACAGCAGTATGAAAAGTGAGCAAGTACCATTTCCATACAATTATAAATTCAAATTTACAATGGTCGTGTGACACAATATTAATTACAACTCGGAACACTATAAAACTTCCTCCAAAAGGTTTATAACACTACAAACACACACCCTAAATCAACATTTATAAAATCTTCATCCTAGTTCTTCATATTACCAAAATGGGGAAAGAACAGAGTTGAACAATTTTTTACATCAACGGGGAAATGAACGATATTCAACGCTTTATTGCATCATAAGTAAAAAAATATCATTTAAATAATAATTCGTCATCTTCTTGAAACAGCATAAATAAACAACGCCAGTAAACGTTGTGCGAATCTCTGGCAAAACTGCAAGTTCTGAACAAAAAGTTGAGTACAAGTCAAAGAGTGTGAAAACTCAATAGACTACAATATTATACATAAATATTTCTATACTTCCTTATTGCACAACAGGAAACAATAAACATTAACAAAAATGACAAACCACTGAAATACACATTTTCATTGCCAAAAAATATTACATATGTACAAAAAAAGCTGAAATAATCACCTACTTGTAAAATAATATGCAGATAAATTTTCATGAAAAATAGCTACTACATAACGGAAAATAACTATACAACACTTGCTGACTTTACGAAAGTAAATCCTTTGGATAAATAGCTTTATGGTAATATTTATGATTATGAAAAATAGGAATATTAGCATAAAAAAGCTACTCGGGGGAAAAAATTTCACATAAATTATAGCAGCAATAGGCATTTATATACCATGTTAGACTCCAATGTGGGGACTAACATGTAACCATTTTAGAGTCTTCACAAGAAGGAAGAACATTATAATACAACAAAACTTTGAAATTAATATGCGAACATAGCGAAACAAAAGCACCAATGTGAGACAACAAAGCCAGCTCGGCGCCAATGCGAACTAAGCCAACACTTAAAAAATCCGTTAGGCTTAAATAATTTTTGATGGCAATGGATACCCATAAGAAATATTCAGAACTAAATAGAAGATAAAATAGAGAAACAAATATTAATTACTAAAATAGCAATAACAACAACACATATATATACTATATACTCCATAGCAAGACTGTAACTATTTCTGAAATTACTAAGTTCAAAATAATTCTTGTCAACAAATTCAGAAACATACGGGAAATGATGTGATTGAGCAGGTGAAGGATTTAAATTTTGTTTCCAGTAAACACAGATAGGTAACCCGTATCATAATATCAGTGAATCGGCATCACAGAAGTCATTGAAAAAGTGTTACCAACTGCTTTGCGGCCTTGGCGATGTCATAGGCACATTGTATGACTTGTTGCGTAATAAAGCGATAATCGATGGCCTGTTGATGCTGGCACAAAAGGATCTGGCATTCAGACTGGAGGCGGAAGGCACTATCAGTCAACTGTTTCAAGCCTGAGTGGATGGTTAAATCTTTCTGATTCTGGGAAAAAAAAAAAAGGTAATGTAGTTAAGGTAAATGGTTGAATTTTTACAGAGCAAGGATAGCAAGGGTCATTCTGCATCAAACAAGCTGAAAAGGGCATAAAAAACAGAAGGAAGGACTCGAGCTGAAAAGGCTTGAGACAAGATTCTAAAGGTGTGTATACATCTGTGAGCCAAACAGTTTGCGAGTTGCTAGTTTGTAATGACTGCTGATGGTTCACGGTTGGTTCTTTCCTTTCCCATGGATCGCTGGAAGTTCGCTGTGAAAATAATTTCAACGAACAGTTCATGAGTGGCTCGTGAATGATTCGTAAATGTATACCCACCTTAAAAGGTTACTTGATCTTGCAGTGACCATGGTAATTGCTTACTCAGCCTTTATAACAATATGTATATGCAATTATTTGGATCAGGCAGAGTTTCAACTTTATTTCGAGTAATTGAAAATTCACTATAAGTATACTCTCGGGGCATTCCCATGTCCTGTATATACAGACACAGTATTTACCAATAATTGTCTGGCCACACCTGTGAATCACATAATTTGAATTCTTGTATGGGGTGCATTCAGTTGGCATAGCCTTAGACCATTGGCCATCCCCACCTTTATGATGAGGCAGATAAACTACATTGACATTCTTAATAATAAGGCACTTCCTACAATGTGGCAATTCCGCGAACCAGACAAATGGTATTACCATGGTAATAACGCACCCTGTCACAAAGCTGCAGATGTGACGGACTGGTATAAAGAGAGATGGGTATGAAACAGTTGTCCTGGCATGAACAGTCCCTGATCCCAACACCATCAAATGCCTTGGGAAAGATGGTTGAGGTCAAAATTAACACATTCAAATTCCATTGCTCAACTCAGTGTAGTTTTGCGGAAGGCATGCACATGAATTCCACTTGATGTTACCTGAAAATGGGTCCAACACTTTCCTCAACCAACGATAATATAGTCCAAATGATGAAATGCACCAGATATTAGGGCCAGTGTTTTGCGTTCAAATTTTTAGGTTTCTAATGTTCAAATAATTATTAGTAGATAGTGTACACATACGGTGGAGTGCATTTCGAGAGGAAACAAAAGTGTATAACCTTTTGTTGTGAGCCCCATCTTCACAAACTGCTGCCACAAAATTAATTAACAACATAATTTTTATTATTAATGCTCGAATTCCGATATTTGAGAAAAGTGATTAAACATTATATAAAAACATGACTGATTTAAGAGCTAAATAATTTACATATCATCAAACCATTATATATCCACTGATGAACTGAGGTCCATGGAAGTACTTGCATAGTATGATAAATAGTTGGTTAGTTGCATTTTTATGGCACAAGGGCCATTTTGTGCCAAAGAGTATGATGAAACCATCATAGAGGAAGCAGTTTTAACTGTAACATCCTGGCCAGACAGGATTTACAATTCAAGGAGAAATCCATACCTTGAGCCGGTAGCATGCAACCTGCCATGAGTGGTCACCCACCTATAAACTGACCATGCTTTAAGCATTAATTTTTAAAGCATTGATTTGTTAAAAAATCAGTATTTTAAAAAACACTGGGGATTTTAGACAAAATCTCCGAAAATCATTTTCCGACCGGAAGACCAATAACAAAATCGGAAGCCTTCCGTGTAAATCGGAAGGATTGGCACCTATGATGTAATAAATGTTGTTTTTCTGCGCTGAGAAATTAAATCCGTTATTAACTGTTCGTTCAATTATTTTATTTAGCACCAACTAAAGTTGCCTCTTAACCTGCTCTGCATGAAATTTTCAGGTCATCGACATATGAAGAACTTTTCACAGTGGTGGGGAGATCTGTAACCACATCACTGAGTCTCAGGATAAAAAGAATAGGACTTAAAACACAGCCTTGGGGAAGACCTTGTTCTTGCGGGACAGTGCGAGAAAGAGTGGCTCCGATACATACTTGGAATGTTTTGTGGTAAAGAAATTTTTTTTATGAAATTTAGACCATTGCCCTTAAGACCACATTGGCGGAGATATCTGAGGATGCCATATTTCCAAGTCTCATCGTATGCCTCTTCTATATCGAAGAATATTGATACAAGGTGTTCCCTTCTAACAAAAGCTTCTCTCGTGGATGTTTCTAAACTTAAAAGTTTATCTACCGTTGATCTCATCTGAAGGAAACCACTTTGGCATGGTGGTAAATGGTTTCCATACCTAGGTAATACATCAATCTATTGCAGACCATTCTTTCCATTAGATAGAAATATACCTTTTCCAAGATTCCTTCTTTGATTTTTGTCGGATGAATCTCGCCTTGGCTCTGGCTCTTTTGAACATAATTAAATTTGTATGCGTGGGATATTGGCGAAACTTACAGTGATAGATGAAAATTAGTATTTCCAGCAAGACATGGCCATAAGATTATACATATAATATATTGAAGAACGTAAGTTCACCATATGTAAGGGTAACAATCAGAACAAATTGTAAAAAGTCCATACCTGTGGGAAAATGCTGGCCATTTCTAATACTGCACGATAGACTTTCTCTGAACAGGGGATAAAGCTGTGAAAAATCATTAAGACTTGGTTCAGGTTTTTTTATAAACAAGGCATGTAAATAGAGACATTGTCGAAGTTGATATACAAACCTCTGGTGTTTCCCTTCCTGGGCAGATATAAGCAATTCTTGAATCTTTTTGGTAATTTGCTCCGTTTTTCTGAACACCTCTTCTTGGGATGGGTTGCAGTCCTGTTTTGTACATGAAAACGGCTGGATTTCGGTTGCAGGGCTTGCAATTTCGGTTGGGGGGCTCATGGAGTTACTTCGACTCTGAAGGCAGGAGCTGGAAAGCAAGCTACTTAACGTAATTTGCCATTTCAATACAATCACATACATTTATAGATCATTATTACATACACTCAAACCTGTTTTTGTACGGTCTTTTTTTGTGCGATTTTTTCATGCGGTATATGAAAATTTCAATCAAATTGGAACATAATTGACGAAGTTATCAATAAAAAAAAAATCGCACAAAAACAGGTTTGAGTGTATTTAAAATTGGACATGTGCAGTAAAATGCCATTTATCAGAACTTTTAGTTATCAGATCCATTCTTGGCAGTGAGAAAGAGATCATTATTAAACTTAAGAAAGTTATCGATCAATTGTACATATTTTTGCTGATGTCTTCGCCAAAGTTAATAAAGGATTTCGTTTTGAACTCAGCTTGATTGGTAATGAATGTGACTACTTGAAAATTTTCTTTTTTAAAAGGGATTTGAAATTCAGTTTTCCTTTCTAGGCTTTGGGCAGGACTTCTCTGAGCTTTTTATTTGCCCTTTTACACCGTTGCCATATGTGTGTGCCTTTTCTTGCCATTATTTGATTTTCTTCACATATCCGAGGTTGAGAATCATTGTCTTAATGTGAGATTATGTACTTACATCAAAGTTTACTTGTTGAAACGAGGGAACCTCCAAAAGTTTATTAAATCAGATTAGTTTTTATGATCTCTCTTCTCTTTTTTTTTTTTTTTTAACTAATTTGAGCGCAAGTCTCCTTTCTCGACACCTACTTTTATTATCTTTAAATTTAGATTATAAAATACAAGAACTTTTATTATATTTAAATTTACGTTATTATTTATGAAATTAATATAATCAATAATTACTGAAATTCTTTAAATATGATAAGCGCCAAGCAGAGAATGTTACCTCGTTCGACTTGCATTCAACGATGTGTTATCATAATCACCACTATCTCTGGAAGAATGACTAGATTGTGTGTGCCCCTAAAAAAAAAAGGAACGACGATTAATGACATTCAACATGTAATGACACATTATGACACTAAATAACGATTTTGTGCAAATACGAAATTTGGCAAAATCAATTCGCAGTTAAGTCACTGTGGGAAAAATTCTTCAAAAGTTAAACGTTTAATGAACCAATAACCCATTAAAAAAAAATCAATGCAATATTAGGTAGAATTGAAGTTAGTTATTAAAATTACAGAAACCTTCCATTAAAATATACCGTTGAGAGAATAACGACAATTTCACATTCGACGAACCTACTATTATTTGCTAACCTCAATCACCCTTAGAATGAAGACTTCTTGGAAGTATGTTAAATATTAATAACATAATTAAGCACTTATTCAAATGTTTCAAACAGACACTGCTAATCTTTGCCAAGCATCAACTAAACTCCTCGTGAATATGGAGTATTGCCATTTGAAGCTACTACTGGTTACCAACCAACGGCAATACTTCCAAATGCCAGAAAATAGTTTAAAAGTATGAAATGCAGGAAAAATTAAAAAAAAGGGGGGGGTATTAAATCGAATAGTTTAATGGGGCCTTCAATACTTTGCTGAAGCTAGGAGGATATTCATAGCCATTAATAAATTCTTCGCTTGACTAAAATAAAAAGCATATCATGGTGCGAGAAAACTAAGAACACACCTATTTTTTTTCTCCCATGACAGTTATACACCTTTTACAGAAATCTCTCATACCATTTTCATAATGTACTTTCCCTTCTTACCCTACCACAAGTTCACTAATCTGTTAAAACCTTTCTACAAAACATAGACCATATGGCTAAGGGTTTATGACACGAGTTGTTTGTACATTATGGTGTAAAAACGATTATCGTGACACAGAATCTACAGTGTTCCAATGAATCTGAAGCTCTGTTGTCTACAGGAATAAAACGCCAAACTATTGATCATAAGAAAAATAAGCACTCACTAGCTATGCCATTTAAACCCCGGTTTTCTGCATGGTAGACAAACATGTTACCACTACATGACTGTAGAGTGAAATATAAGAAAAAGAGGAAATGGCTTACGATTCCGCTATCATCTCTCGGCAATATAACGGGTTGACCATAATTAATGTTTTGGTGATTGCTGCTTAAAGCAAGGGCTGGATGAGTCAGTCTTTCCCGTGGCTCGTACATGGACTGTGGGCGCTGACTAGAGCGAGGAGAGCACTTGGACGGAGCCAGTTCCGGCAACGTTGAACTGTCTCCAGGCACAGGTAAAAGGTTAGGGGACAATGACTCATAACCATTAGGCAATAAATCTTTCTTTGAATTATGGTCGGCAGTTTTGTACTGGACAAAAGAACGGAGGTACGTATTTTCTTGCATCAGCCTTTGAACCTAAAGGAGACAAGAGGTCAAAGGTCAGTGTGCGAGACACATCAACCAACAAATGTATTCACATAAAAAATGTTTTTCATGGAACGCACCATATTTTGTAATAGGGCATTCTCCTGTTTGATGTCCTTGTTCTTTTGTTGCAACTGGTGGACTTTCATTTCAGATGATGTCAACTTATACCGCAGTTCGTTGAATTCTCTCAAAGTGATATGTGTTGCAGGTTGTTTGATCGGAGTCACACTCTAAAGAATCAAATGCAGGGGTGAATATATATATACTAAGCAATAAAAGTAATGATAATGCAGAAGGAACACAGGATTAAATTAAAATTATGTTTACAAATCGATATTACTCACCACTTTGACTTTTGCTTCATGAGGTAAAATTTTCTGACTGTCCACATAATCTTCATCAGAAGCAACGCTGTCATACAAGGGCTCGTCATCGCTAGCAGCTGTGCTACTTTGCATTTTTCGAGTTTTTACATTCGGATATGAAGCAGAATTTTTTGGTGCTGCAAACAAAATTCAAGATATACATTTTTAATTTCAAACTCATTTACAAAAAAAAAGAAGAAGAAATTTGGGAGTACAGTTACAACTGCTTTAAAATTTTTTCCACCAATTCAATGCCCTTATTCATGCACCTAAGTTTATATGTTGATTAAACAGCTTGCAGGATTCCCATGAACAGTAGGATTATTAAACGCCAACATTAATATAAAAATTCTAATAAAAACTAATCCCCAACGGGCGACTCAAACTTTTAATGAACTCGATGAGATAAATCCCTTGTATTTGTATGATTTACATCCTAAGACTGCACTACAGGGTTATTGTTCATATTTTCACGGCAAAAGAATGGAAAAGGCCATACTGCGCTGGAACCTTCAATTTTTTACAGAATCCAAACTCCCGTTGTCAAGAGATATCTCACGACCATGACTACCGTTACGCAAATAAAAAGCTTGCATTCTATGTTACGAGTGGGAGTCAAACTCAGGTTAGCGGCCCAATGGACCTACATAGTTCCCACTCTTCTGTCCTGTTGAAATTCAAGTTTTTTTTAAGGACTTTTCAAGAACCAAATAATTTTTTCACGGACCTTACATTGTCAATCGCGATATACATAATGAATATGCAAGACATTATAAGTATGATATTGAAATTAGTGTTTATGTTGCACCTTTTTAACTAGGCACACGGCCAGAAAAAGTTACTTTTTTTTTTTTTTTCATCCCTTGTATCAGCGGGTGGGGGGGGAAAAGGGGACGTATCTGAAGCACTATTGACTTTGTCACAAAAATAAGGCAAAATACTTTTTTTTTTCGGTCCTTTTTCTAAAACTTGAAAAAGATTTTGAGAAAAATTCAAGGGCGTTTCAAAGACCAATAACATTTTTGAAGGTTTTCAAGTACTTTTCAAGGGCCTCGACTTGGCAAAAGTAAAAAAAAAAAAATTCCAAGGATTTCAAGGGTCCTGACTTGGCAAAAAAAAATTTTTTTTTTTTTTTCCAAGGACCGTGGGAACAATGACCTATGTTTTTCAAAGGAAGAGAAACCTCTTATGGCCTAGGGAACCAACCCCTGGACTACAGTGAGCAGCTAGTAACCCCCACCACCACCACTTGGAGACAAACCAGGATTAACTACACATCAGGTGACCATGTCACCTCTGTGCCTAAAATGGAACCAATGGCTTAATGTGATATAATACAGATTATGACGATGGCTTAACATAAACGACGACAGACTTAAACACAACAATGGTTACTGAGAGTTAAGGGTTAAATGAAGCCCAATTGGCCTAAAAGCAGCCTTTCTAATCACTGGTCCACCAAGCAGAAACTACTAAATTTTAATAATTGCAATCGGGGGTGGATGGAAAAAACCATAAGCACAAAGCCATTTAGGTTTTTTCATTGAAGTAAACGTATAAACCTGAAAAATCAATTGGGCTTTAAATTTGTATGTTACAACACAAAAATTGCTAAGGTTGTGATAAGCCAGTCCTTAACAGTTTTCCCAAGAGTTCAAACCTCTATTGCCTGGGGTAGTGTTTCTCAGTAGGAGCTATATAGCCCCCTAGAGGGCAATGCTCTATTTTTTAGGGACTACAGGTAAAAATTGCAAAATTCATAGGGGACCAGTAATCTGTTAAATGGACCATGGGGGAAGGTCCACTTCCAAAATAAAAGTAAAAGGTGCATTCACTGCAATTAAAAAATATGTCAGTGGGCCACAAAGGTGAATGAAGTCCATAAAGGGGTCTTTAAGTGGGGAAAAAAGTTGAGAACCACAGATTTAAGGAATCAAGTGCCTGATTACGGTACGCAGAAAACTGGCACATGCTTTAAAGTACTACTGGAGTAAATCCAACGTTAATGTCATGATAAGGGAACGTATGTTACCACTGTAAGGTTATAAAGTTTAAGAGCATATTAAGACGGAATAAAAAAGGAATGACCCATTCCGCAAACCGGACAAAGCCATCCAATGCAATTTAAGAATAGTTTGCTTTTTAAAAAAGGGCATATTTTTCGTACAAACATACCTTTATCTTTTGAATTTGTTCCTGCGTTTGACGTGGGTCCCTGATGTCTCCTCTTTACCTCCACAAGGACGTCGATTATCAAGGCCGCAAATTCCCTAGCATTGAACCTAGCAAGTTTTTGTCTCCCCTGCGAAACAATTTTATTAATACCTCCTACTATCAAGCGATAATGCAATTTAAAACATATTTTGAAAACAAATGCAAAGTTACCTGATTTCGCGTCGAGGAGAAGTCAGGATTAACAGGAAGAAAAGGCACACTCTGACGATCTGCAACCAAAGCACTCTGATTCTGAGTCGATAACCAAACTGGAAAAAAAAAAAAAAATTAGGAAAATAGTTTAGTTTTCTCACTCACAAAGGGTGATTTAGGCCATCGTGCACAGAAGCAATAACTGTATCTCTAAACTTCTACACTTTAGGAACCAAATTTAATAGCAGAGAAGTTACGTTTAATGCATTACGATGTGATAACTTTCTTAAAGAGGCAAGTTACTTGATCTCAGTCAACGTTTTAAAAAGCTGTATTATAAAATTATTGCTAAAGCTTTAAGAAAATTTAATGAGCAATTCCTTACAAGCATCCGTCTCTCGCCTGTCGACTTCATCATAGATGTCCATAGCAAGTTCTCCCAGTAAGTTATTCGGCAACTATAAAAACATACAGCAATGTTTAAAATAATTACATCCACATGTACAATGATGTGAAGATATTCAGTCATGATTGGCAATTAAAAGGTAGTTTCACTGACAATTGAAAAGTAGCTCAATTGACAATCACACGGTTCCCACATACATTGGAGAAAAAAATTCCACAGACTTTTCTGGTAAAACTTTCTGACTAATCGCAAACAGAACTTTCAACTGAACTCCAGTTAAAGGTAAAATGGCGTCACGTATGCAAGAACTTTAGTTATTCAAAACAGAAGATATTTTCCCTAACTTTTCCAGATTTGACTATAAAATCCCCGAGTTTTCCTGATTTTTAGGGACGACAAATTCCCGGTTAATCTCAGATTTTTCAGATGTGGGGAGACTCCGCAATTAAAGGTAGCTTGACTGATTTGTTTGTGGTTTTACGGCTCAAGGACTACAATGGTCATGCTGCATCGGGACCTACTGTTTTCCGAGGAATCCGAACCTCTGGACCTACAGTTTTCCGAGGAATCCGAACCTCTTAAGGCCTAGGGAACCAAACCCCGGACTACAGTGAGCAGTGCGATCTTTATGAGATCTCTGAGTAAGCGTTCTTTTTGCACTGCTGGGAGTCGAACCCGGATTAGCGGCGTACTAGGAGAACGCGTTACCACACTGCGCCACCACAGGGAGTAGCTCGATTGATAATTAAGAGGTAGTTCAAATGACAAGCGTAAAGTTCGATTAACAAATGTAGCGTGTGGTCTGAAATTCTCATTAGTGAATTATTTCAATTCAAACTTACAGCTTCAAGTTTCTTCTTCGCAGAGATGATTAACTCAGATTGATCCAAGCTGAAAAAAATTTCAATGTTAAATTTAATTATTTTTTTTTTTAATCAATTTAAATTTCAACGAAAAAAATTTCAATGTTCGTTGAACACCAACTAATATTAAAAATAATCAAAATACATAATTCAATTTTTCAGGGTCTGAAATGATTCACATAGAATTAGATTCATTGGGGGAGGGGGAGTTAACAATCATTTGAAATGTCATACCTATCTGCCATTTCAGGAATTAAGAAATGATGACCAAATTTGTGATCTAAAAATAATATAAAAACTGAAATTAAAATTGGAAGTAACATGAAGTAATATATGTTATTATATTTATTAATTTGAATTCATATTATAGAATTATCAAAACTAATGTTCTCTTGTATTGCCAATTCATAATGTAATTCATCATACTATTAATCCCCAAAAATAATTAGTATTATTTGAGATTGTAATGACCTGCTATACTTTTATATATATATATATATTTTTAAGAACACTAATATGTTTTACTTGTAAATACAGTAGACAGCCGGTCATGCAAACTTCACTTAACCGAAATGACCTGCCACACTGTTGGACGACAAGGGTTCTACTGTATTTACAAGCAAAATGTTGAAAAGTATCCACTTAAAAAAAATAGTACAGCAGGTCATTTCAGTTAAGCGAAGTTTGGATAACCTGGATCCTACTGCATTTACAAGCAAAGAAACCCCAAATAAATATACTTCAAATTATAGCAAAATACATATGATGCAACAAATTGTAATTGTGATGAATTGATGCAAAACCTGCTAAGGGTAATCTAGGATAAGAGCAATAGCCTAGCACAACCTCCAAACCACAGTACCTTTATGCATAACTTCACTTACTGGAAATCGAATCAATCTAAGTTGCCTCAAAGTCAGCATTTATAACAACCAAGACACATTTTTATTCCAAATTTCTGAACGATGCAAAGCATTCCGTATCATTCCTCATTTAATGAAAACCGCAACAGAGACATTCACATTAGAACTCTGCTTAACCAAAATGGCCCGCTGCACATTTTTTTTTTAATTATTCTTTTTTAACGGATACACTCATTTATAATTTTTGGCAGAAATGCTTATATTTGCTTTCTAGTGAACCTCAATCTTACGAAAGAAACCAACACAAGTGCTATTCAAGTGACATGGAAGTGAAAATTTTCGGGTCAGAAGGGCCTTAACGGTGTGTTTTGACGGACATATCACATCTGCATAGTTCTGGCAAGGTTTGGCTATATACCGACTGATGTGTGGCAGCTGACACATACATTCACATCCTGAAGCATCTTTTCTTTGTAAATTCTTTTCCAGTCTCAAACCGAAATACCTTTTAATGTGGTTAGGCGTTGGAAGATTTAATAGCTGCTACTGAAATAGACAAGCCCAACGCATCTATCTGATCCTGATGAGGGAAGGGAGAAGAGTAAATCATCCCACAAAAGATGACTGGAGTCATAACTACAACCACAATATGCTTTTGAATAAATATTGTTTCTCTGCACTTTTAAACTGAAAATTTCCATATTAATTAGTCCAGATTATCCAAAATTTTGCTTATACAAAATAAGGTTTATCCCTTTGTTTCAGTTAATTGGGATTTTATTACATATTCAATATTTATTAGTTGACATATATGTGGTAACAGTGATGCTTCGCATACGATCTAAAACATGAGCATCTTTTAATTAGCTTGGCAATATAAGTCCTCCAGTTCTTAAAACGCATAGTTTACTTAAAACTTTTCTTTGCAACCTTATGAGTAAAGTAAAGTAAAAGGTTTTGGGTAATCCCTAATCGAAGAAATATTTTCACGAATTTTAATGAAGTAGTCAATTGACATTGAAACATTTAAAAAATAAACAGGCAATCATACCTCGCAGACATCATTATCAAAGCATGCTTTGATAATCACTGGCTGCAAGCTATCGGCAACGTTTATTTTTTAAATTAATGTTTCAATATCAATTAACTGCATCATTAAAATCTGTAAAAATATTTCTTCGATCGGATTGTGCAGTGCATCACCTTTATATTTATTAATCCCTACTCATGTATGAATATTTATTATACAAACCTGGTTTACGTCCACAGAGATAAAATGTCATACGGTCCGTTAATTCATACTGACATTCAATAAGTCGTTCTGCTAAATGAGAGTGAGACGCTTCCCTATACATTCAAATATAAAAAGTCATTATTAGGTAAAACTTTTAGTAAATTCAAATTATAATTAGTTTGTGCATTTACGACATTTTTGTTAATGCGTTTTTACGTCAAAATCGTGGCTCACCGGGTCTTACAGTTTTCTGAAGAAAAATAATATAATCCAATATATATAAATATCAGGAAGAGGGACAGAGGGGGTAAAGGTTATAAATGTACAGGGGCCTGGAATCTTCAGGAGCTTGGCCTTAAATTTAATGGCCTTAATGGCTTAACCCTTTAAGACATTCAAGCGCCCGGTGCACAAGAGATTTTCCCTTGCAGTTAAGGATTTTAAGCACCCCATGGGGCGGGGTGAGGTAGTTGTTTTTTGCAACTGGAAATATAACCAGTAATGGTGATCAATTTCTTTATTGTAAGCTGGTGTTCTAGAGCAACAGGAGGTATGGCGGGGGATACAGTGTGCCATGCTGGTTTGCTGACTCATGAAAGGAGATGAGAATGAAGTCTTGCCTTTTGTACACCCACTATTTATTTTGTAATTGGACCCAGACTTGTTATTGTCAGTTGCGATTTCAAAATGCTGCATGGTGCCCCGCCTGATGGCCATGGTAAACAAATAACTCAAAATGGGTAGGGGTAAGCAAATTAGATCTGGAAGAGTCCATTATTTTTGGGCCCAACACGAAGCCTGAAATATACCCGTTTTTTCGACAATCCAGAATCCTTAAAGAGTTAACGTAACTGGTTGGGGGCCTGTTCTGCTTAACCGCCTACAGGGGGGGGGCTCATAAGTCCAGCCCTGTTATTACATACAATTACAAATTACACATTTCATTTCAACAAAATTTTAACTTAGAGAAAGTATCCGCACCAAAATTAAGAATCGATGTATTCAGAGACGTCAGACATATATTATAAACAATGTGGTAGAAGATGTGAAGATTTAACAATATATAGTATATGTATTATGTTATAATTAAAACAATTTTAATTGTATTATTAATATAATCAAATTATAGTTAATAATACAACATGCTAAAATATATTGTTAATTAAATATGTACAATATATGTATATTCAATAAGACTGCATATTTAACAATAATGTAGGTCTCTACAGATATGTAGGGTTACCAATTGCGGTTTCTACATTTATAGATTTGGTTATCGTTCTATGACGGATTGCAGAACGATGGAGCGGTGATAGACTCCATAATATCACCGATAGATTATAAGTTATATCAGAAGGGTTTTAGCACGTGCGTCAACTCACGTGGATTGTTACCCTGGAACCTTATCGAAATTGAGTCAGAAATACCAAGATACAGATGAACCATGTAGACAGCATGTCTCTGGGTTAAACAATTTATTTACAATCACATAGCAAAATAACTTAAATTGTTACGATTAAGAATTGACATTATTATTATAAGACATTATGAATGTACATCATGGGCAGCGTGACCATCTCGCTAAGAGTCCTACCGAAAGAATGTCTTTTATTGGTGTTCGCCTCATCGTCTCTACACTCGCAATCACTCTTATTGGCTGTTCACCCTTTTCATACGCAAATGTTCATTGGTTACCCCTTTAACACTAATTGATGATTTGCTGTTCCACTCAAGGGTTCGTGGTGTCACACTCGGAGGGTCGTAATCACCATGTCCAGCAGGGGTACTTATAAGCAAGAAATGTCTGTCAAGGAGTTTGAAGAAATACAATTAAGTTATTTTTGCGCCGTACCAAGTTGTACACTAAACTCAATCATCGTCGGGAACAGAGCGAACCGCTGATGAGTCGGTCCATCTGGATTCTGGATGGGAAAAGCGTATGTGCGGGGAAACAAAATGGTGAACATTAAATCATGATTAAACCTTTTGGAAATGTGGGTTCATGTATCAATGATCATTGATTCACGAGTTTCTACAGATATATTAACAATCCATGATCGACCTCCAGTAATTAAGACATACTACAGAGTAGCAATTCTAATTAAATATATCAAATGTCGTGACTGTGGACATACAGATGAAAAGTTGAGTACTAGAGGTTTGAGATTGAAAAAATAAGAAAAAAAAAAGTTTACCTGGCATAATCGACTGGTGTTTTGCCATCTTTATCAGGAGTGGCTGGATCAGCTCCATAAACAAAAAGTAATTCCACCTGGGAAGCCTGCCCACACTTTGCTGCCACATGCAAGGGCATACACCCTTTCTCCTGAAATGAAATCATGCGACACACATCAGCTAACACTTCTAATCTCCGAGGCTGTGCCATTGATAAATACATTTACAATCTAAAGTTGCATGATGGGTCATTCGGGACTGAACTGGTAGCTTCAAGTAATGCAATGCCTTTACATGCAACTAAGCCCACTGCGAATCAACATGATTTGGCGGGCTAGGTAAAAATGGATGTAAGTAGTGAGTAACTGGCTAGTACCTTGCAACAGGATACTTACGAAGCCATGTCTAACATAATAGGGCAGGGATTTAACATGATACTTACAATGATGCCCACTTGCAAAAGCCAAACTTAAGACACAGTTTGGTGGCAACAAGAATTTATACATTACTTTATTTACACAGAATAATATGATAATCACATGTATATTAATATAATATCGAATTTATATACATAAAAATTATTAGTTACAACTCGAAATAAAATTCTTAACTTGGAAAATATTCCCATAGTTGAGATTTCACAATTGAAATTACGCAGTTATTAACATATTCAGCATTGGCGCAACTAGGGGGCTAAGTCCTCCATCGAAAAATGAAAATTAGCAAATGAATGTTGTATGCAGAGTGCTCGGGTGGGATAAAGTGTCTCCACCCGCTAGAACTCAAGGCTGGTTACCCCAATGCTGTTGAAATGCAATAATTATGAAGAAGTACAAGCTATGGGCATTACCGGATGCAAATAGTTTGGATCTGCACCAACAGATAGGAATCGCAGGCTAGTTTCTAGATTCCCTGTTCTGACACTGGAATGAAGTTGCTGAAAAGGAAAACCAAAAGGTAAAACATTGACATAAAAGAATATTTCAAACAGAAAAATATAAAACCATTTACATAACCTCTAAGACATGACACCCACACCTATCGATATTATTGCCATATTCAAGATTAAAATCTGGACCCACCAGCAAAAGAAGTTTTACAGTCAAATCTTGTTAAGTCGAACACCAAGGGGGGAGGGGGGGGGAAACAGAAAATCAGTTTGTGTTAACAGTAATTTGTCTTATCCGGAAAGTATAGTATGCCATACAATCTGACAGGACTTCATAAAACGGTTTATATTAAAAGAATTTGTCTTAAGCGTGTTCATCTTAAGGAGGTTCAACTGTATTACAGTTCCTTTAATTTGTTTGTTTTTTGGTTTTACGGCTCAAAGACTACAGTGGTCATGCTGCGCCGGGACCTACTGTTTTCCGAGGAATCCGAACCTCTTAAGGCCTAGGGAACCAAACCCCGGACTACAGTGAGCAGTGCGATCTTTATGAGATCTCTGAGTAAGCGTTCTTTGCACCACTGGGAGTCAAATCTGGGTTAATGGTACACTAGGTGAAAGCGTTACTACACTGTGCCACCGCAGAACACCTTTAGTTTGTGTGTTATCGCACAAGGAAAGCTCAGATTAATTGCAGGAGAACCCATGGTTTTCCTGGGAATCGACATGTCTATTACCTAAGAAACCAAATCATATGTGCAACCACAACTCAAGTAACAGTGCCATCCTATGACATATAATAGTGATACTATATTTTATACACGCATGTTGCAATACTATGTATGACACTAATGCAATATCATGACAGTATGGAACCAATACAATGTAGTACTCTATGACAGTATAGTGGGCACGAACAATGTAGCATGATGTGATTACGGTATGATAGGCACAAACAATATGATACATTATGATGACAGTACGATACCGACATAATCAGTGAGGTAGACTGTGATAACAGTAGGCCTACTGATACAATAGTGAGAACATGGCATGCCATCTATGAAACTCTTAATGATAATATCTAATTAATACACATATAAAATAGACTTTAGGCTATTGAAACTACTTTTAAGCTATCCAAACTCTTAATAAGTAGCTAATAACTGATGATTGAGATTGCTAAGAAGAGGCATCAAAGAGAAATGTGTTGCACTAAAAGATCTCTTACTTTGTTAACATCCTCTTCTAAAAGTGGACCATCTTCTTTACTGGGTCGATAAACAAAAGAAAGATTTTGATGTTTTGCACGAATAAAGTCTGCTTTTATTGAACTGTGAATAAGAAATTCGACACCATTAATAGAGAAACATGATTCGGGTCCCCGAAGTCATTTCGTCAATCAAATATAAGTAACTTACTGAACTGGGTCTTTTGCATTTGGTTTTTTCTTAGCACCTTTCGTCACACTTGGATCTAGTAGCGAGTGTTCCCACACAGAATTAGCACCGCTGTTGTGTAATGCATGCACCATCTAAGTGATGACGTTAAAACATGTACGTTAAATTAAAAGTAACATCCATTAAAAATAGTCAATTGATTTAATTTTCCTTAATTTCTTTTAAAACTGTTTTTTCTTATTTCTTTACAGCTTATTTGAACTTTTCGATTATATGTGGTTGCTGTTTCAGTTCAGTTTTTTTACTTCCTAAGATTTTGTAATCCATGATCATGGACATCATGTGACCTATGATAGTACGTCAATTATGTTTAAAGACCTAAATATATTAAATTAAAAATAAAGCAATATCATTATGGTCCACCACCACCAAAATCAGTAGTTAGTTTTAAATTTTGTAAAGTGTTTATTTTCTAGCAAAGTAATCGTCTCTTTCTTTGCAATGCTATCATTTGTTTTTTCCCCAATGCATTCATTTACTTTCTGGGGTCGCCATAAACCTCTCTAAATGTGGGAAAAGATCAGACATCAAAATTAAAAACAGATTTAATGTTACTGAAAATTTATTTCACATACAGCTAATTGTGCAGGATTCCACGTTCCTTTCTTTAATGACTTGATCTGTGAAACATGTCTTCCAAGGCTTCGATGTATACAACAGCATTCATCACAGATTAAAAGGCCTCTATTGATGGACGCCCAATTAGGACCTAAATATTGGTAACAATATAATAATTATTATATGACCAATATAATAACAGTACAATAAAAATATTTTTTCTCATATTAAGTAAAAATATATGCTTTCCTTTTGTTTAAGAAAAAATGTAACAAGAAAATAACATAAAATGAAATAGTAACAGTTAACCATCTAACTTAAACAAATCAACCCAGTTTCCAGTTTTATATCTGACAGTCAAATGACCCACTCTGCTCAGAATTTTATATATTTCCACGCAATTATTAATTAATATATTATTTATTAATTATTGATTAATATAATATTTATTAATTAATAAATATTTCCACTAATTATTTCAGCCTAGGGCACATAAAAATCTTAAATCTGCACTGTTTGGAAGTCATTGATACAATAAATATTATTTATTACATTTGTTTTCTATATTATATACTTTATATTTTCCTTTTTTTTTTATATAATTTTTTAATTTAAAAAACTAAAAAAAGTACTATGTATTTAGTGGGTCCGTGAATGTAATTTAATATATAAGGTAATTAAATTCATTAAAATTAGGGACACGACTGAATATTCGGTTTTCTATCTCCTGAATTTTTTGCAATGTTGCCAAAATTGATTGGCAATGGGCAAAGTTACCTTGCACCATGTTGAAAATGTTAACTGTTTTTTGGGCATTATTTTGGGGTTAATAATTACTTTCTACAAAATTCATACCTTAAAACAAATTACTCTTATCTGCACCAGGGAAGAGTTAGTGGGGAAAAGACCCCCACACACCCCGCTTCGGGCTTATGCCCTCGTTGACCTTTTGAATAGCCTTTAAGTACTCCTGAATTAGTATAACGTTGAATCACAACAAACCTACACATTCTTAATTAAAAATAAGACTAGAAATGAATTACAAAATTATTTTCGACATAATTTCGCTGCAATGAAAAAACCACAACCTTGAGAAACGTGAAGCACATTAAAATGGCATTAAAAACTCAAAAGTGAAGTGCAAGTATGATGTCACAAGCTGATCCACTGCAATTTTTGATAAATTTCAAGAGGAGAGAGTAGGTATGTGACAGACTGTGCAGTTAAACCAATTTTTCTTTAAAATTCACTATGAATATAAACAAAATGTATTTGTCATGTTTTAAATTGAGAATAAAATTAAATCCACTTTTTTCTTTTAATTTTATATAGCCAAATACAAAGTAGCAGCTCTTTAATGCAGTATTCTTTGGTTCAGCACAGTCTGTAATCTAGCACCGATCGAGTCGCCCACGTTCGGATTTTTTTGGGTGGATTCGGGTGTTCGTTGACCTTAACTGTGCTGTCCGCTTCATCGTAACTGTCAGTTTTTATTTCAGTACATCGTTTCCAGTTTTCTAGCGGGCTACATTTATCACACATGCATAATATCCATACAACTGTGTACTGTAAACTGTGTTCTCGAAACCCAGCACGACTTCTTCAAGTGTCAATAAAACTAATAAGCACAAGCATGTGACTCACAGTATACAGCAAAAACTAGAGATAATTAATCATCTCGAAAAAGGCATAAACAAAAATGTCATAATGCATGATTTCAGTACTAGTTCTTCAGTAATTTATGACATCAAAAACAAACAAAAAAAGGAACTTAAGAAGTTTGCTGCTCAAGGTGTAACAGCGAAAAATATGGAGTCAAGGCACACATTGAAGAACCTAAGCTGGAAAACCTTGATAGTGCCTTGTACACTTGGTTTTATGCAAAAAAATTAGAGGGAAAATCTGTGACATGGGCCTATGATCATCAAAAAAGCAAAACAGTTTCATCGTGATCTGAATATAAAATGTGCTCGTGTGTTTTTCGATGGTTGGCTTCAGAAATTTAAAATAATTTCGACATGGAATTCAAAGGCTAGATGTGGCAGATCAGCCGATGAAAACACCGCTGAAGAATATAAGAACACTTTTGGCAGCAGCACTTTGTATGATGGGAACTAATCCATTATCAAGTTTACAATGCCAGTGTAACCATCCTTTTATGGCGTTGATTGCAAAGGTCTACTCTGGCAGGTGGAGATGAAAAATGTGCTAAGAGATTCAAGAAAAATACAGACAGACTGTTTTGTTGTGTGCAAATGCTTCTGCGACCAATCACGACAGGTGTTAACCTGTATTGATTGGTAAATATATAAAACCTAAAGCTTTAAAAAGGAGTCTTAAACTTGTATATGCATTATGATGGATGTGCAGAGCAATAATGCATGGATAACAGATCTGTTTAAGGACTGGTTTTTCCATCATTTTGTACCACAAGTAAAAGAAATTTTAAGAAACATGGAATGCCAGAAGACAGCAGAGTGCTTTTGTTGTTAGACAACTTTACCGCTCATCTTTCTGCTACTGATTTGGTATCTGGCAATATATTTGAAGATTACCTATGACCAAATAACATCACTCCCTTGATTCAACCAACGGATCAAGGTGTGATTAAAAATTTCAAGTGTTTTTATAAAAGATCTTTCGTTTAAGGCTTTTTAGATGCTGACTGTGATGCAAAAGATTTCCAAAAATAGTTTAATGTCAAAGATGCAATTTTTGCAATTGCCTTAGCATGGAATCAGGTGAAAGAATTGACTCTACAGTGGTGCTACCGCAAATTTTGGCCTAATGATGCAGACGTGGATCAAGAGCCAAGTATTACCAGCAATGGTCAAAATATGGTGCCAGATTCGGTAGAAGCTATGCCAAAGAAATCTTTCACAGATATACTTCGTGAGGAAGTTATAGACTGGAATGAAATCGACAAAAGTGTGCCAATAGTCCAAGAACTGAGTGATGAATAGATTATACAAAGTGTTGTGAATCCATAAGAAGTCCAGGTTCAGGAGGTAGAATCGGATGAAAAAGAAGGAGCCATGGCAGATGAAGCCAAAGTCTCGTAGAAACAGGCTTGATGCATTAAACACATCACACATTATAAAATTTGCCAAATCCAACAAAAACTACAACTCTGCTGAACTCATAAATCTGTAATGATTTTTTGAAGAAGAGATCCAAATCACGGATGCAACGTGATGTCAGAGACTTTTTTAAACAGTAAAGCTTATATGTATTTTTTTCTTGCTATACAGCAACTTATTACAATTTGTTTTAAATATCATTGTACTATATTAATTTTTAAAATGGGGTTAAATTTTGCTGCAATGCTCGATATTTCGTTAAAAAAAATGAATGAGAAATGAAATATTGACTTACGGGAGATTGTTTTGGTATGTAGGCGATAGAAGAACGTGATTTAATTTATGCATATCGCATAGAAGACAGAGGTTTGATGTAGAATATCATATGAGGGAAAAATAGATTTGAAACATTATTAAGCAAGGCCCTTTTTCAAGATTTAGGATAGTTGTCCTTCTGCTTAAAATTCGAGTTGAATATTCACAAAGTTTGAAAATAAATAGACCCACTTTATTTTTTAACATTGGTAGATGAGAGTGAGCGTTTTTCTTTAAATTATTGCGCGAGAATAAGAACTGAAGTTCTGAATTTCACGTACTCATAAGAGTGGATTTAGAAATGAAATATCATTCTAAAAAGTGTGAAAAAATATGCATTGCATGAGAAATGAACGATTTGTTTAAGTTAAGATTGTTTATGGTATGCAGGCTGTATAAAAAATGTGCCTTAATTTATACAAGTGACGCAAAAGAGATTTGAAGTGGAATTTCTTAGGAGGAAAAAAAAGGTTTGAAAGGTTAAGAAAGTCATAGGTTTTTAAGGTTTTAGTATAGTTGTCCTTCTGTTAAAAACTCTATTTAAATATTCACAAGGTTTATAAAAAAATGCTTTAGTTCTTAAAGTTAATCAATGAGAGATAGCATTTTTCTTGAAATACTAAGGAAGAATGAGTACTTCAAGAGAGTAAGTCGTGAATTTCAGCTACCCTTAAAATAGATTTAAAAATGAAATACTATTCTTAAAATGTGAACAAATATATATCGCATTCAGAATAATACAATCTATTTAATCAAATTTACTGCTTGGAAAACCGCTGAAATTTTTTTTAAAAAAAAAAAGTGTCATGTACGTACATGGAGGAATCAAACCCGAGAACTGGTGGTCTGTATGGAGATAAAAGATCGGTGTCATGCTAGAGAGTTCTTAAAAAGGTGAATTATAAATCAAAGATTGGTTCAAGGGAGATTGTTAATGGCTTGAGTGATGATGTCCAAACTAAAGACACTGAAGGAACATGACTCCAAGATTTAGGTACTCTTAAGAATGATCCATCTCGGCCTTGAGTCAATTATCCAAAGAGTCAGTTGAGAGATAGCGATCCTTTCCAGCTAAATATTACGATACATAGAACTGAATGTAAGGTAATTTGACATAGCATTACGCAGATTACATTTATAAACATAAGAAATGTACATACAACTGTCTTGAATATAGCATAAACGAGGACACAATCTATTGCTTTATATGCAGGCAATTCTCGACAAGAGGCATAATTGAGCAAAATGAAAAGATTGTAAACGGTGGATTTTGCAAATGGATAAAATTAACTGAGGCTCTTAGAAAACACGAACAGTTATTGTTTATATTCGCTTTACTGAGAAGTTTATAAGCGGCGTTGGCATCGCGAAATGTGCAAGAAAAAATTGTAAAACGATGTGAAAAGGAAGTAATGCAAAAATAGGGAATATTTGATGAAGTTGATTAACATCGTTTTGTGCCTCGTACGTCAGGGCGTTTCTATGAAGGAGGTATCATCTACCCTTTCCACCTACACCCATGCTTGTGTAAAATTATATAGGAGATTAAAACTAAACAGGCTTTTGCAACTTATTCTTATATAAAAAGAATCATGCTTCCCCTCCTAGAAAAATGTCATAGTTACGCATACGTATCTGTGATCATTCTTTTGTTTTTGAACATTTAATCAATTAATACAAATGTCAACTTCTGCCATACGCTAGTATGTTAATGAATAGATCATAACTCTACTAGGAAAGGGGAAAGTTATGTGTTCCCTCGTATAGTTCAATAAAAAGGTACTTAAAAATTGATTCTTTGAAATTAGGGACGTTTGGAAGCAGCAGGTTTATCGATACGTTTTTTTAGGAATAGGGATTATCAAACTGTTGTTTAAGATTTATGGGGCCATGTCCCCCCCCCCCCAGAAAAATGTCGTAGTTAAGCTTATAACCATACGTCATTGAAAAGATATATACAATCCCTAAAGATCATACACAAAAAGGGTGATAAACATGTTTCCAACAACGAATTAAATTTTGGCTACAGCCGAACTAGATATGAGTAGATACTTTTCCCGATTTCTAGTGCTCATTATGCCTAAACCCTCTCGCATAGTGGATACCTCATAATAGTGGACAGATGAGTTTTGAATTCATTCGATATTCAAAAGCGTTCCCGTAAGTGCTATAATTGTAAAAAGTTATTCAATGACTCCACAGGTATCCGTAATACCCCGAAGTTTACGTCTTGAAATCATTAAAGCTATACCCAAACCCTAAAGATCATATAAAAAGATGATGCATATAATGAAGTGTATAAATAAATTTTGCGACACTCCCGAACGGTGGACACTTGCAATTCCCAATGTCTGTTATCCCTTAACTCTTCCGAAAAGCACACACCTCCTAACAGGGAATAAATAAGTCCCAAGGTATCTACTATTCTGAGGTTTTTAATGTGTTATAATTAAAAAGTTATTTACCGAGGGCTCCACAGTCGGCACAGATATCTGCAACACCCCGCAGCTTGCCTCTAGACATTATTAAAGCTATATACAAGCCTTAAAGATTATATAAAAAGATGATAAACATAGTGTATTTTATATAAATATCCTTCTCGAAAATGAATATTTGTAAACATCAGCGACATTCTAACGGGAACTCAAACTCCATGACAGTTATCCTCTCTGGAACGAACTGTAATAGTTTTTTCATTTTATACGCAAACTTTTTATTTTGCATCGATGCCCGGAAGGGTGTGGGTGGAATGACATAACGATAGGGTTTTTCAAGATTTTTTTTTTTTATTCGATTCAGTAAGTCGAAAAATGAATAAATTTAAAATATTTCTAATTTTCGTGCAGTATTTAACTTTTAAATTTTTTTAAAGTTTGACGTATAAAAGAAGGGACGCGAAAACGACCTCAACCTGGCAAAAGCAGTTGTCACATCATTCATGCCTTGCACGCCACTAACAAGAACGGGAATGTAGCTTCTCGTAGAGCTCCTGTATAGACAGGCTGAGATGTCCGACATTTTGGATCGGATACATTTTCAGACTAGTAGTTTAGATCACCTCATTTGGCGCATTATCGCTAACGAATGTCGCCGCAGTTTCCCTCTGAACTTCTTTTTTTTCGCGTTTCAATTTTAATGTTGAAGAAAGACACAAAATAAATATTAAACTATTTTGTTTACGTGTTTTGACTAACACTCCTGTTGTGGAAGCTCTATTTTTGACAAAAGGAAGATACACAAACCTAAGCCAAAAATTAACATGTCGCATTTTTGACTGAAGTTTGTTTAATTGACGTTTATAAAAGCGGAAAAGAAATGAAATTGTCAAAAATTTTAACAATTTTAGGGACTAAAACTACAAATAAAATTTTTAAAATCTTCAATTAAAATTGCTAAATTTCCAATTCCACATTTTTTCATTGAAATTCCAACGTCTTATAATTTTTATTTCCAACGTTTTTTTTTAAATCAATTACTTTGGTTATTATTTTTCATTCTAGTATTTTTATTATTGAATAATAAGAATACATGGATGAAATTCACATATTCTTATTAGTGTTTGTTATTTCCTGAAAAAGAAAACAGGAGTTTGATCTGTCAGTCACAGGTCAATCAAAACGTGCCTGAGTCCACATTTGATGACAAAAGATTTCCTTATAAATTTTCAGAATATGTAGCCAATGTACACAAGAAGGCACGTGCAAACAGGGGGGGAAGGGTTTTTCCCCCTAATCTAGAAGGAGGAGGAGGAGGGGGAGAGGGGCGAAAAGCATATCCCCCCTGCTCCACTATCGAGGAATACTATTAAAATTTTAACTTCAAAAATAACATTAAACATTTCCACTAATGTAGCAAAGCTGAAAGAAACTTAGATTTTAATTTCGTTTTCTGTCAATAAATGTCAGCACCATATCGTCAATAATACTATTTTACATTGCCCCCTGGCGTATCTATTGTTAAAAAAAATAAATAAAAAAAAGCGTCTCTCTACCTGTACATTTTCTTTCAGTCTTTCTGAAACTATTGACCTTAAACGCGATGTTCTGCGAAATCAGTAAAATTGTAAATCGTTCAATAGGTTGTTATTTTGTAATTCAGTTTATTTTAACTATTTAATTAACTAATTAACATCTAATTAACAATTAATTTATCTAATTAACATTTTATGATAGCTGTTGGGATATGTTGCAACAGATGGCACCACTAGTTTTTGGCCATAAACGGTCTCTCGCTGCCGCCGCCCCCCCCCCACTTTTCAAAATGCACCAGTGGTTCCCAACTAGTGGTCCGCGAGACGGGTCATTATTTAAAAAATACGTGAAAAAACTTATAAAAATGAAATTGATGGTATATTTGTAGTATTTTACAATCTGACGGAACTTCAGAAAACGGTTCGTATTAAAAGTAATTCGTCTTAACGACGTTCAAATGTATTATCATTAGATTTATTTTATGTTTATTATTTCTTTTTTACTAAAGAAAGATTTTACAAACACATTTCCCCCAAAATAGACCCAGCTCCTTTTTATTAAGGTGTTGCAATCAACTCGTGAGAATTTTTCAAAGTGGTCCGCGGCTTAAATTGAGTTGGGAACCACTGCTGTACACCAATAAGCCGTTTTGTTAAAATCTAACATTTAACGGTGTAAATTGTAATACTTTAAAATATTTCGTGTCCATAATAAAAAAACTTTTGAATAATCTGAATATTCTAATAGAGCAGAGTTTCTTA
>QLNU02014802.1:137056634-137097854 GCA_006491805.2 Dysdera silvatica
TGGTGAAATTATGGCTAATTCCTCCATTATGTTGACACACCAGAAACCATGGCCCCTAGTCTCCAGGTGCTGGAGTGCTCCTGATCAAGGCAGCGGTCAGTGTGGCATGAAAGCAGGGGGTGCTAAGAATCACTGGAATGGCCCAGGCTGCCGTTTGTTATTGACCTTGGCTACGTATAATGGACGATCCCTTGCTTCTGAAGCAAAACTTCAAGAATTGGAAGAAGAACTTGACAAGATCAAATGGGACATTGTAGGACTCAGTGAAGTTAGAAGAAAAGGTGAAGAGTTGGTGGAACTTAAAAGTGGACATTTGTTTTATTATAGAGGAACGGAAACTGGAAGAACAAGTGGTGTTGGCTTCTTAATCAACAAAAGAATTAAAGACTACCTTCTTGAAGTCGAAAGCACGTCAGATCGAGCAGCGAGGCTCGTTGTTCAACTAACCCAGCGATACCAACTTCAGATAGTACAGGCATATGCACCAACATCAAGCCATACCGACGAGGAGGTTGAAGAATTTTATGAAGAAATCAAACAGCTACATACCAAGGGGAAACAACATATCAAGCTCATCATGGGAGATTTTAATGCAAGAATTGGACAACAGGAACAAGGAGAGACATCGGTTGGTAAATACGGATACGGGGAAAGGAATGAACGTGGCGATCAACTCATAGAATTTGCCGAAGCTGAAAATCTTAGCATCATGAATTCATTTTTTAAGAAGAAACCGCAAAGAAAATGGACATGGAAACACCCCAATGGAGGAACCAGCGAAATTGACTATATACTGGCAAACAAGAAATCAATTATTGAAGATTGCAGCGTACTGAACAGATTTAATACTGGAAGTGATCATCGAATGGTGAGATGTAAAATGCACTTAAATACTAAACTAGAAAGGCAGAAGCTCATTAGGAAACAAGTATGTAAGAGGGTGGATTTAAAGAAATTAAAAGAAAATACCGAGGCATTCAAGTTGGAATTAAAAAATCGCTTTTCTGCACTGGAAGGACTTATTGAAGAAGTTGACATCTCAGAAGCAAATGAAAACATTGTTAAGACAATAATTGAAACTGCTGGGGAAATTGGTGGTGTAATATGTAAAAAGCAGAATAGCAAATTATCTGAGAAGACGAAACAACTCATGAAAAGGCGAAGAGATATGAAGGTGGACAATCAAAATACCAGTTGCAGGATCGAGTATGTAGAACTTTGCAAAACTTTGCGCAAAAACATGAAAGAAGATATAAGAAAATTCAATTGTGAGTTAGTAAGGAAGGCCATTGAAAGCAACAAGAGCCTTAGGGTTGTTAAAGGGAGTTTGTCTATTGGGAAGAAACACATCATTGCATTAAAAGGAGAGGATGGCACTGTAACAAGAAATAGGGAAGAAATACTTAGAAGAGTTGAAGAATTCTACAGAAAGCTGTATGAGGGAAACAGTGGATTAAACGAAGACTCTGAGATAGTCGAAGGAACAGCTCCTAAAATCTTAAAAGAAGAAGTAGCATTTGCAATAAAAAGTATGAAGAAAGGAAGATCCCCTGGCGATGATGGCATTACATTAGATATCTTAAAAGAAGCTGGAGAACATGTAGAAGACATACTCGCAAAATTCTTTACCAAATGCCTCAACAGTGGTAACATACCAAACCAATGGGATTCTGCAACAGTAATTCTTTTGCATAAAAAAGGTGATAAAGAGGATTTGAAAAATTACCGACCAATTAGCTTGTTACCTGCTATTTATAAAATCTTCACAAAAGTGCTAACACATCGCCTGCAGAAAAAATTAGATGCAGCTCAACCAAGAGAACAAGCTGGATTTCGAAGTGGATTCAGTACAGTGGACCATATTCAAGTATTAAGAGAATTAATTGAAAGAACACATGAATATGAACTTCCATTGTGTGTTGCATTTATTGACTATGAGAAGGCCTTTGACTCTATTAAAACATCAGCAGTCATCAACTCTTTAAGATCAACAGACATTGAGGATGTGTACATTGACATGGTGAAACGTGTGTATAAAAATGCAAGTGCAAAATTTCGGTTACATAAAGATACCAAAACTATCAAAATTGGTAAAGGTGTGAGGCAGGGAGATACCATTTCTCCAAAACTTTTTACTTCAGCTTTACAGATGATTTTTCAGCAGATAAATTGGAATAACAAGGGAATAAAAATAAATGGTGAATATTTAAATCATTTGCGGTTTGCTGATGACATTGTTATTTTTTCAACGAACCCATCAGAACTCCAAGACATGGTACAGGAGCTCTCAACTAGAAGTAAAGAAGTTGGACTCAAGATGAACCTACAAAAAACTAAGATCATGTTCAATAATTTTGTAGAGGAAACAAAAATACAAGTTGACAACACTGAGCTAGAAATTGCTGATTCATATATTTACCTTGGCCAGCTGATTTCAATGGATGGCAACATTATGAAAGAACTCAACAGACGTATTAAACTTGGCTGGAGTGCATTTGGAAGAAACAGTTTTATCCTGAAGGGGAAATTGCCTTTGTGTCTAAAAAGAAAGGTCTTCAACCAGTGTGTATTGCCAGTCCTCTCTTATGGATCAGAGACATGGAGTCTAACAGTTGGAGCAATACGAAAGTTACAGACAACGCAAAGGAGCATGGAGAGGTGCATGCTTGGAATAACTAGGAGAGATCGAAAAAGAAACACTTGGGTGAGAGAGCAAACTAGAGTAGAGGACATCATTGTTAAAGTAAAAGGGCTGAAATGGCGATGGGCTGGGCATATTGCAAGAAGAACTGATCAACGATGGACAACAGAAATTCTGAACTGGATTCCAAGAGACCACCGAAGACCTAGAAAACGTCCTCAAACTAGATGGGTGGATGAAATAAGAAAAGAGGTTGGGGTGACGTGGAAACGAATGGCCCAGGATAGACTTGTGTGGAAAGCATTTGGAGAGACCTTCATCCAGCAGTGGATAGATAATGGTTGAATATGATGATGATGATGACATAATAACAAGCTGTAAAATATATAGTTCACTAAGTTTTAAAATATCTTGATTATTGATTGGACAAGACGATTTATTAAATAGTTTGAGGAAATTTTGCAACCCATTAATTTGGTCAATGTTGAATTTAGTAGTGTTGGCCCAAAAAGGCAATAAATAAGGTGAGACTGTATCAAAAAATAATAAATAAATATTTAAGAGTTTTGAAGTAAAAAAATGTATGGGTGCTTCTTATTATACCAATATTGTGACTAATTTTATTACATATGTAATTAATGTGGACATCCCATTTAAAATGATTTTGAATAAAAACACACATAAACTTTACAACATCGGAATAATTAACAACTTTATTAATGGTTAGAAGAGAAAGGGAAAAAATATTTATTATGAAACAACATATGTGTTTATCAATATTGAGAGTTAATTACTAAGAAATGACTATATCTGCACTTTGAACAAAACAAAATGAATCAGATCCGCAAATGAATAAACTAGTATTATCAGTAAACACGTAGGAAGTACCAGTATTGGAGCAGAGAAAAAATCATTACTGTAAATCAGAAAAAGAACACGACCAATTGAAGAGCTCTGTGATACACCCATATTATTGAATAAAGAAGAAAACTTGAAATTATTTAAATTAATACAGTAATTGCGATTATGAAAATGATACCGAAATAATTCATAAGCAGTATCTTGGATACCAAGAAGTTTCAGTTTATCCAATAAAATATTATGATCAATTTTGCCGAAAGCCTTGGATAAATCGAAAAACGTTGCTATTGTAAATAAACCATTATATAAATTGGTTTGTATTAGCTTATCAACATTTAATAAAATATCTTCTGTTGATTTATGTTTTTGAAAACAAAATTGATTTTCGTTGATAATTGAATTTCGTGATAGGTAGTCAGTCCACTAATCTATTATGAAGTAGCTTATCAAAAAAAATCTTAGAGATTACAGTTAAAAAACAGTGAGCTTATAATTACTAATATTAGATTTATCACCTTTTTTGAAAACAGGAATAATTTTTGCACATTTAAATCTATCGGGAATAATACTAGTATCAAATGTAAGGTTAAAAATAAATGTCTATGGTTTAACTATATAATTGGCAATGTTTTTTTTTAATGCATGTGGACAGAGATCATATAAATCAATGTTTTTATTACCACCAAGACCCGACAGTTCTCTATACAACTCAGACATAGGATAAGATAAAAAGAAAGAACTAGTGTGTGGAGCTGGTAAACGATCTTGAAAATTATTTGGGTTTTGTGTAAATTTGTTTTTCAATTCAATAGAAATACCCTAAAATTAAAAATAATGACATTCACAATACAATTCATGTCATCAATCACTTCACCATTGTGATTAATAAGGTATTGATGTTGGTCAGATCTCTTTTAGAGAATTAATGTGCTTCCATATCGTATTTGGATCCCCCAGTAAGGAAAATTGGTGAATTAATTTTTACTTCCCTAATAAATTTATTTAATCTATTTCTATAATTCTTAAAAGTTGTCCAGTCTAAGCTATTTCTGGTTTTAAGAAATCTGGAGTACAATTTATTTTTAGTAGTAATCGTTCTCAAGATACCTCTAGTCATCCATTTATTCTTAAACTTACTATGATAGCTAATATGTAAATAGTTATTATGAATAAAGCAGTAAATAAAAATAATTATAAGCATTGTCAGGATTATCTATAGAATATAGAGAATCCTAACTTATACCATGCATTATTGACAAAAAACTATTCTGTTTAAATTGAGGTGAGAAAATTTATGATAGGCATACAAATTAAAACTTTTAAAAGTATTACTGATCATTTGGTTCATAATAAAGGGTGTTGAAATTGTCATTTAAAATTCACTATTGTACTTTTGAAAGTAAACAAATAACAGAATCCAGCAAATCGGATTTTTAAACAGCTAGAGGTGAAGGGGAGAGCCTCAAGCCCCCTATATGGGCACTCATGGCTGAAATATAAGGAGAGAAAATTATTTCCGGGTCTCAACCTTGAAGTGATAAATGGTTACAGAACATCGAAGAAATACTATTTTAATTCATGCTGTGTGTTAAGGTTCAATATCAAGTACATATTCAATTAAGGTTTTAAAAGGTTGCATATGGATGTTTTTCGCAAAGATGCATTAAAAAAACAAACATGACAAACAAGAATTAAAATTATTTATTTCACTATTGTCTTCAATAACATAACAACCTGACAGTTTAAATTCAGTTAAAATGAGCAAAATGATGCAGGTCTCACACACATTATAGAATAAGCATACAGAAATATATATAGGGAAGAAAAAAAACTTCTTCGCAAGGAATTAATTAGAAGTCGGAATAAATTTGCTGAGTATGCATCAAACATAGAAATTTTTACATTTTTGGCAAATATATTTTGTGGACCTCTTCTTGAAACAACATTTATATTATCTTTCCCTTTTTCTGTTTGGGCTCGCTTTTATGGACTGACTTCTTCTATCTACACTTTGGATGTCTTGCCTTGTCTTTCTTGGTAACCAAGTGTACTGTGATTGAACACGTAATAAAATATCTGCAAGATTATGTATCAGATTCAATATCTTACCACTAAGAAAATAGTGCTACAATCCAGCTTCAACAGTATTTTATGCAGTAGATATTTTAAGTATGATACAAATTAAATTTGATTAACAAATGCATTAGGATGAAAGTTGTGAAAATAAGGAAGAATTTGTCATTACTATGCATTTCATATTATGAAAATTTTCGATACAATGTTTTAAGTATAGCTAACTTCCAATCAACATCATAAAAATCCAGGTGCATTATAAAAATAGATTAATTTGGTCATCAACAACAATATACTGCTAAATCTATAATGCAAATTCAAAAACACCTCAAAAAATTTAATTAAAACAAGGCATGTTTAACAAGGTAAAGTACGTTGGACGATATATTTATAAAGGCACGAGGAGTTTAAGAGCATATAATATATTTATATAAATATATATTTTTTGCATCTACTAAACATATAATTTTGCATATTTGATTTCTATTTTGGGGATATAAAAGCATATGCAATATCATTTTGTACTTTCATCACATATAGTGGGTGTATGTATAACAACAATCCTATATTCTCACAGTTATGGAACAGTATGAACCTTTGATTTTATAACTTTGAGTACATTCGGTGTTTACGCTCATGGCGAATCAATGTTACAGTTCCACGGAAGGTTTTTCCACAATACTGGCAATCATATGGATTTTCTTGATGAGATCTTTGGTGGATAGCGAGGTCATTTCTACGACTATATTGCTGATGACAAATATCACATTTGAAAGGCTTTATTCCCGTATGAATCAACATATGCCGAGTCAGATTGCTTTTTTGTATAAATGATTTTCCACAAGTTGAACAAGTATGAGGACGGTTTCCTGAATGGATGAGTGAATGATGACTGAAATGAGAAGATTTGTCTGTTGAATAAGGGCAGAATGGGCAGCTATACTTCAGGTTCAATCTTTGAAGAGAATGATGATTTTCGTGTTCTGCCAGCTGTAAAAATGAGCTAAACTTGCTTGAGCATTTTCCACACCAATAGCTGGAGGTTCCTACGGAATTTGAATTTTATTTCAATAAAAAAAATTAATAAATTCTAACTATTATAGTCAAAACAATTCATAACAAAGAAAGTTGAATTTTAAGAGAAATAGCAACTAGAAAGTATTTACAAATATGAAAAGTTATAAATGGACAACAATACAATGCCATTGGTTAAAAGTAAAGGTCGGGATTTAAAATATAAAAATTATATTCTTCACAATTGAAACCTAAGTCATATCTAATACACTTATATATATATATATAATACTAATCACACATCAATTACATCATTACGTTGGTGCTTTTTCATTCTAAAACAACATAAAGGATTACTCAGAGGAGATAGATTGACTGAATATAGATTCTAAACCATATGTTTACTTACATAAGCAAAACAATTTTCATGCAATTAGCTGCATAGAAAAATGATTTTTTTTTGCTAAAAAACTTAACGTTTCGATCCAAACTATGCAGTTCATCATCAGAAGAAATTAATTACTTGTAGAAATTGAAAACTGCCAAATATACTTAACTTGCGGATACAGTATTCACTTATGTTTAAAGGAATTATTATAAAAATTACAGTGGCGGAATTAAAAGCCAAAACAGAGGAAAATTTTTCTTTGTTTCCTATGGCTGAAAGAAGATGAATGATAGTGAGCACTGGCATGCTGTTGAATGCATTGAAGCAGGTCAGTCAATCAAGGATGCCCTTATTTTCTTTGGCATTGACCATTCGGTAAATTCTCAATAATGGAAACATTTCCAAACAAGTCAAACAGTTGTCCGGAGACCTGTGCCCGGTCATCCAAGGGTTACTACCCACCTCCCCACACCAATTTGATGATTGGTATATTGCTATAACAACCAAGCAGAATTGACGAGTGACCTCTATAACTGTAAAAACCATGATTGCAACGGCACTAAGTAAGACAATATCTCCCAGTACTGTATGCCGAAGGCTCCACATGAAGGGACTGTACACCCGAGAACCACTTGTTCGTGTTCTGCTAACCATCCAAGCCAGAGGGGGAAGGATTAAAGTAGTGTTAGTCAACTTGTCAGTTGGACTATGTGAAGGTCCAGGGTGGTCAAATACCATATTAATATAAATTTCATTTGGTTTGTTTGCCTTTAAACATCATTTTGTTAATGACCCAAATATGACATCATATAACTTAAGAAAAGGAAACATTTTTTCCATCTTTGTACACAATTCTTGTTTACTTTAATGCATAAATACATTTGCTACCTTCGTGTGCAATTTTGTGTTAATCAACGCTTTACTTTTCATTTTTTTCGATTCTACCGTCGCATGCTTGATTTTTGGAAGCTAGTGTATATCCACATTTGTTTTATAAATAATATATACAGCACTCTGAGTCTGATTCAAATATTTTGGTTGTGTTCGCCACAAAAAGTCTTAATTTGCAACTTCAAAGAAAAAATTTCCTTCCCAAACGTAAGACCCCCCATTTAGACGCAGGGCCCAACCCAGCTGAATCGGTATATGGCCGGCCTTATATGTGGTAACATAGAGATAATGCATTTGTCTACTGCATAAAAACCAGAGTCTGAATCTTGCGGGTACTGTTTGCTGCTTCCTACAGGTGTAGAGTTATATGGGCTAGTGGGGCACCAAGTACCCCAATAATCTGAAATAAATTGCGATTTTACATATACTGTAATGTATAAATGTACATAAAATGTGCTTGCTCCCCAATAATTTTGAGAACTCTACGTTGAAGATACTTCCTCTACCAATCTATATTCTGCATTAGGAGACACAAGTTCAAATCTTTCAGAAATCTATGGGTTCTCATAATTGACTATAGCATGACCTTAATTCTTGTAGCAGTGCAGCGGCAATGCATTCAGCAAGTTTACCATTAACCTGGCTTTAAATCCCAACTGTGTCAAAGAAGAGAACACTTTTCAACTAGCTATTCACTGTAGTCTGGAGACACTATTTCTTTATATCTTTCGACTAGCTATTCACTGTAGTCTAGTCCTTAAGAAGTTTGGATTTCTTGGGAAAGTGTAAGTCCTTGTTCTGTAAAAAAAAAGAAAAAAGAAAAAAAGAAAGACACAAACAAATGAACATCTTAAGCCTTAATTACATTGGACGACTTTACATGCTTTTTTTGGCAAATTTATTTATTGCTGCTAAACTCACTGAGTGTAATGAAGTTATCTAGTTAACTTACCACTCGCTTGGCTAATGCTAGTGAAGTTGAGGAGCGGGCTACTTTACATGCCTGGGTTTTCTCGAATTTTATTGGCTGAAACAAACACTCAAAAGAGATGAGTAGAGTAGAAAGCCGGGTTAGAAAAATCGTTGTTAGTAGTCGTCTATTGATCATCTTTGCTGTGCATTTTTACTGAGCAAGTTTTACAAACTGTGTGTAATTGAGACTGCTGAGTGAGTTGCAACTTGCTCACATGCTAACTAGTTTACAAGCCAGCGATGAGCGTATAAACTCGCCCAATGTAACTGAAACTTTAGTTGTCTTTGTACCATAAAACATGTATTTTTATTAATAATGTATGACTGTAGTATTTAAACTCCAATAAACCCTGCCATTGCACAGTGGCAATACATTCACCTAATGTACTGTTAATCCAGTTTCAACTCCCAACAGTGCCAAAAGTTAAAAAAACAAACACACTAAATTCTCACCGTAGTCCAGGGGTTGGTTCCCCAGACCTTCTGAGGTTCGAATTAGTCAGAAAAATGTTTATTGTCCTACAGTGGCATAATGGCATCACATTTGTCTGATATTAATTTGGGTTTAGCTCCACAATTGTATTGAAGAATGGTTCACAGCAGTGGTTCCCAACCCTTTTCAAGCCGCGACCCACTTTTATAGTAACCAAAAGATACATGCCCACGCCCCAAACAATGACTTATGACCCTAAAAATATTAAATACAAAATTATATTATACACATTACATTATGTATATTATATTAATTACATATATATATATATTGCATTATGTACAGTGGAGTCTATGTTTGAATTACCCCCCTTAACAGTTAAATTGCCCCCTTGCTGAGAAACACTGGTGTACAGTTGTTTCATATGGAGCTTTCGGTGTACAGTACTGGGTGATATTGTCTTATCAAGTGCCATTTCAATCATGGATATAACAGTTGTGAGGTCGCTCGTCAATTTTGTTTGGCTACTATAGCAATATACCAATCATCGGAAGGGTGGTAACCATTGGATGACTGGGCACAGGTCTCCGGACAACTGTTTGACTTGTTTCCACTATCGAGAAATTACCAAATGATCAACACCAAAGAAAATAGGAACATCTTTAATTGACTGATCTGCTTCAATGCGCCGAAAGCATACCAGCACTCATTATCTGTCATTCATCTTCTTTCAGCCATAGAAACTCGAATATCATCAAAAATAATCGTACAAAAGTTATAAACACTTTATACCAGCATTTAAATGCACCTCCTCAAATCCTTCAGAATGCTGGCATCTTCAACAACTGCCTAATTAGCATATATCCGGGTGATTGGCTGTACATATGATATTTGAATACTGCCAGGTACATGTGTAGCGATTTTCAGCCAAAAAATTCAAATACGCTTTTGAAAATTTGCATTGCATGCTTAACTTTTGTAAGCCAGTGTAGTAAAACCTCTGAATAGCGGACACCTCAGGATCTGAGTATTTGCCCACTATTGGGAAGGGATAATAAGCACACGCACAATAAACAGCACTAGATATTAGGAATTGGAGAAGTGTCTGTTAAATAGAGTCGTCTGTTTTTCAAGGATGTCCTTTAAGGAGGTTATATAAGGGGAGGGGGGGCATACAAGAGTGACCCACATAGGGCCCTACTCACTTAAAGCCAGGCCTGCCCACATGGCCATTAATACAAATGCCATTGAAAAGAAGTAATGCATGAAGAAACAGTATATTGATTGGCACAGTTGAATTAAATAATCTATTACATCTAATCAGTTCAACATATGTTGTAATATAAAACTGAAAAGCGATAAAGGCCACAGCAAACTGTCATAAATTATTCTACCTGAAAAATAAAAAAAAGGGAAAAATATTAAGAAAGTAAATAAAATTCATGCAACTGGTCAAGCAGTTTGTGATTGAAAGAAACATTCAACCAAAAGCAATAAATACATGCAAGTAATATAAAATAACAACACATATACCAAACATAATAAATTACAATAACAACACAGATGTAAAACATATTTAAACGCGTTTGAAAATATACAGTACCAAATAATGAAATTTTGAATTAAACTAACATTTTCAAAATAGTACAATAATAATACCAAATAAATGGCTAAAACTGAAAAGCACCCTCCCCCACTATCAGGATGGTATCTTTAATTCATAGGGAATATTTAGTTTAGAAAGATGGTCAAACACCCACTTATATAACTCAAATTGGAGCTTTTCGTAAAGAAGAAACAAGAGCATAACATAGAGTCAAAGTCAAACTGACAGCAATTTTCATTTATTACAAAAAACTATACTTTGAGCTATATATATATATATATATATATAATATAGGTGTTTGAACAGCTTTCTAAAATAAACTAAAACTTCACCTATAAAAAATAGCATATAATTCAAATTATAGAATTTAACAAATATAAAAAAGTATAAAACATCCATTTTTAAGCTGTACACATCAAATAGGCATATTTTTGGCGAAATGTAGCCCAGATGCTCTTGCGCCATAAAACACCTAAACAAACAAACAAATAGGCATAATCACGCATGCACACATCCTGAAAACCTATAGTAGATGAACGACATGACTAAAATAATATATATATTTTAATTTGATGCCCAAACCATGTCAAGATTGTAGAAAGAACCCCTTTCTGTTAAGGGGCCGTTCAAGTATTGCTTACACATCTTTGGGGGAAGGAGGGGTTTGACATTTGCTTATTTTTGCTGACAACAGAGAGGGGAGTCTAGACCATGCTTAGGTAAGTTGCAAAAAATAATAGTACTAACACATAATCACAAATTGACAACTGCCCTAACAGAACTGCAATACTTTGATGCATGACACGCTGCAAGTAGAAGATATAAAATATACATAATCGCCGTTAAATATTTAAACCAGTGGTTCTCAATCTTTCCGCTCAGGAGTCCCCTAATAATTTTAAATTATCATAAATGTATTATTTTTAATAAATGTATTTTATTAAATCCATTTCTTATATATTACACTAGTTGCTTACAACGTAAGAAATATTAACAATAAAAATGTAACAAAATACTTTCTTGTGCCAAAAAAATAGCAATTAATAGCGTGTTAAAACTTTTTTTAAATGAGATAATTTGTTGTGATTACTCTCTATTTATAAATAAGCGTTTAATATTATAGCGAACTTATAAATAAATGCTCAATATTAGAGTAAAAATGTAAATAAGTATTATAATTTGCATCACACGTTGCATTCTTATTTCAAAAACTTGTACCAACCAATTAGAGAACCAAAATTTTATGTATGTATGAGGGGAGGTAGGCATTTGCTTATTTTTTTTTTATAAAGGGGAAGGAGGAGTATCAAATGACTAGAAATGTACTTACGTAATACCTGAATGACCCCTGACCACGATCTAATCACTAAAAGAATACCTGACAAGTGCTAACCAACTGTTAAAACAAAGTAAGATTTTTTAATACAAGTAAATACACATCATATGATAAGCAAAAAACAAAAGCAACTTATTTAAATATAGGCCCATACATAAGCTTAAAAAAAAACACTCCACAATGGCCTAATTTATAATAAAATCAAAGACTATAAATATTAAGGAAGTTACTGTGAAGCATGATTTTTACCATAATTTTTTTTATAAGAAAGATAAAATGCGATTTCAGACTTGTATATATTCAGGAGTGTCCCTGGGTACTCATAAAACTGGATCCGAAGGACATACTATGTTTTAAAATGTGGGGCTTAAAAAACCCACTTTTTCTATATTTAAAAATTTATTTTTGTAAGTTTTCCACCATAACACAATAAAACTATTTCATGTTATATTTGAGAACAAGTAAAAGGAAAATTAAAATATTTTTAAATATGAGCATATTATGGCTTTGAAGCACTATAACGATTCCTTTTTAAGAAAATGTTTTCTGTATCAATTGTATTTTTTTGACTTGAACAGTGGTGGCCTTTCCAACGATAACACCATCAGATCATACGCGTAGAAAGTTCGTAAGGGGGTTATAGGCTCAATGGGGGAGGGGGGGGGATTACAGAGCTACAACTCACATATTCCTATGTTAAATATACAAAATTTCATTGCAATGAGGGTTTTAAAACCCCCATCAACACCTCCTTGCGTACGGCAACGCATTAGGTATTGTAAGTTTTTTTATTACGCTGCGATGGTTTTCGGTGGACGTTTACTAAATAATGAGTCTTTGGGACGTCCTATTTTTCTATTATCGAGTTTTTTCCTTCTATTCGGCAAATTTTACGCGCTGTAGTACGTCAGATATTACAGTGAAAATTCTCAGTAAGGGTCACCTCGGGATTTGAGTGTGTCCGCTTTCGGGAGGGTTAGGGATAACAAACATTGAGACCGCGAATTAGAAAAGTATCTGCTAAATAGAGGTGCCCGCTATTTGGGAGTGTTAGGGAGTAACAAACATTGAACTTTGGAATTGGCAAAAGTGTCCGGTAAATGGAGGCGTCCGTTATTCGGGAGTGTTAGGGCATAACAAGCATTGAGACTGGAAATTAGAAAGTGTGCTTTAAATAGAGGTGCCCGTTAAAAACGTTCAAGAAATTCTTTGCATTTTTATACACTATGAGAACACGTGTTCATATTTTTGATCCTCGGAGTTATTATTTTGTTTACGTGGTGGTCCTTTCCTCCCCTTTAGCCTCTTTCGGTAAGGGGTTTTGTTTTCGAGGACTTCCTACAAATGGATTTTGCGCTATAGTTATTTCTCTCAAAGGGAGAAGATTTCAAGAAGGGAGTTTCCAAGAAACAGAGAAAAGACAGAGTGCAATAAAAAATCGTTTAACAGAATGCAATCAATAATCGGAACATAACATTCTAATAATTAGAATATGATAATTTTATAAGGCATTTGTTGGAACCGCAAAATATGGCCGTTAAACGGAAATGGTCCCTAATTAGAACAACTTCATTGAAAAAACGAATTGAAACTGAAGAAGCCACACAATGGACATTTTTCCAACTGTAAATTAATCGTTAGGAAAGCTAATAGAATTTTTTTTTTTTTAATATTGTACTATCGATTGTGGGTAGGAATGGCGAATCGCCGAAGGCGGTTCCGTTTTTCCAGAAAGGCTATGACACGGCACAAGCAAAATCATCTACAGAGGTGTAGGTGATACAGACTCTGTAGGTGGCGTTCTACCGTAACATAACATAATAGAGAAACAAAATAGGAATCGAAGCGGCTAGACCATTCTATGGCCCGAAACGGGACAATTTTTTTTCTGCCGAAAACCAAAGATTGCTGCATGCAAATGTCTGCGATTTTCATGAAAAATTCTATTTCCCAATTTTGTTTTAAATCCTATCCCATTCGAATCGGCTAGGTCCGACGTTGACAACAAACAGAAATCGAAGCGATAGGACCATTTTTTGGCCCGAAAAAGGATAATTTTTTTCCGCCGAAAACCAAAAATATCTGCTTGTAAATGCATGTGATTTTCGTGAAAAATTCAATGTTCCAATTTTGTTTCAAATCGTGTCCCATACGAATCAGTTAGGTCTGACGGTGAAAACACAATAGGAGTTGAAGCATTCAATTGTTCTTTTTTGTGTAAATAGTAGTAGCAAATATAAATGTATTAATTTACTGTGGTGTTTGTGAGTATTGAGTTCTGTGTTTCACCTCAAATAGATAGTGATCTAATGATCCTACACACACACACGTATGTGTGTATGATACTTCGGTACTTTTTCAGACCACAGATTTAACGAGTTAAAATGGAGAAATTTTTTCAATAAAATGTAGAAAATTCGAAAACATAATAAAAATTCGGGAACTAAAAAAACAATGACCGAGAATATTCTTTTTAACTGAGACGAACATAATGAAACGAATTTTTTAGTATTTGAATCGGGAGAATTTCTAAGAATTGACCTTTCAAAATACATAGTAAGATCAGAGATGCCAACTTGTACTGATTTTAACCCCATTTTACGGTCTATACCAAGAAAACTACAGAAAATCTCATTCAAAATCCTTAAGTGCAATTTCTATCCGGCCCCTCAAAAATTCATATTTTTAATGTGTTTTTAGTGAAAAATAACCGCACTTTGCAGATGGCCCGTGCCTTCCTCGTTTGGACGTAATGCTTCTGACTTGTCCACTCCCTTCCACTGCCTTCTATCCGGCATATATCACAAGGTACCAAACCCATGGAGATTCCCCGTCGCGCCGTGTGGATCAGCCGAGAGGGAGAATAAAATCAGTTATTTAAGGTTTTTCGTGCATGTGAACAGTTTCTCTGTTATTCTTTACGTATAGCTTTGTATGTGAAGATTATTTGAATTTGGATTAAAATAACGAAATGAAACGCAGCTGTGATTGTGAAACAGCTAAAAAAAAAAAAAAAAAGGCTGGACAAACCTCGCAAGTGTATCGCGATATTTGTAGTAAGGAATAACCGTTCTATAGAAGCATCAAAAATTTACATTTTTATCGTGGACCTATCACTCTTTGAGTAACTTCTTTACAGGTAGAAGTTGTAGTTTAATATCGTATTTAATGCGCAAAATATTTTACGATGATAAATTGATGAATACAGATTACTAGTAAAATGACGAAAAACTATATATATATATATATCATCATCATATTCAACCATTATCTATCCACTGCTGGATGAAGGTCTCTCCAAATGCTTTCCACACAAGTCTATCCTGAGCAATTCGCTTCCATGTCACCCCAACCTGTTTTCTTATTTCATCCACCCATCTAGTTTGAGGACGTTTTCTAGGTCTTCGGTGGTCTCTTGAAATCCAGTTGAGAATTTCATTTGTCCATCATTAATCAATTCTTCTTGCGATATGCCCAGCCCATCGCCATTTCAGCCTTTTTACTTTAACAATGAAAGTTTGCTCCCTCACCCAAGCGTTTCTTTTTCGATCTTTCCTAGTTATTCCAAGCATGCACCTCTCCATACTCCTTTGGGTTGTCTGTAACTTCCGTATTGCTGCAATTGTTAGACTCCATGTCTCTGATCCATAAGAGAGGACTGGCAATACACACTGGTTGAAGACCTTTCTTTTTAGACACAAAGGCAATTTTCCCTTCAGGATAAAACTGTTTCTTCCAAATGCACTCCAGCCAAGTTTAATACGTCTGTTGAGTTCTTTCATAATGTTGCCTTCCATTGAAATCAGCTGGCCAAGGTAAATATATGAATCAGCAATTTCTAGCTCAATGTTGTCAACTTGTACTTTTGTTTCCTCTACGAAATTATTGAACATGATTTTAGTTTTTTGTAGGTTCATCTTGAGTCCAACTTCTTTACTTCTAGTTGAGAGCTCCTGTACCATGTCTTGTAGTTCTGATGGGTTCGTTGAAAAAATAACAATGTCATCAGAAAATCGCAAATGATTTAAATGCTCACCATTTACTTTTATTCCTTGTTATTCCAATCTATCAACTGAAAAACAATCTGTAAAGCTGAAGTAAAATGTATATAAAAAAGAGGACCTTCTCCGAGTTTTCCCCATCCCTTCTCGAACGAAAAATTAAAAATGTACATATATTTCATCATCAATATCGTTATAATGATGACCTCCTTTTTCTTCCTTTTTACTATTTTCCCATGTCATATGGGGTGGAAGTTGCGTTTCTTTTGTCTTTTATATATATATATATATAGGTATGTGAATTGTGACTTTTCTCTTCGAGGGGGGATGGTGACCACTTGGGGATGGCTCACATTTTGAGTCAGACTAGGCCACTGATAAGTAGTAACTAACTTAAGGCAGGTGCTTTTAATATGACTTTGGAAAATTTTACAGCAGTCTACGTATTCCATATTTTTTAAATATTAAAATGAATAATGATATTCACATACACACATTACCCGATTTGCATATGTTAGTGTCATAATTTTGCTTATGAATCATAATATTACAGCATATGAAATTGCTTGCACTGAAGACTGTAAATATGATTCCGTAGTAATTGCTTTTTGTACATATGTTTTTTATCATTTTACATCTAATAACGCCAGTTGTATGCTTTTGCGTACAATAGCAAAGAAGCTATGCAAAAAAAAACAAAAAACAAAAAGTAATTGTGGAAATAAATTTTCATTCTTTTGTCCTTCACTACCGCTGGTTTGCTCGCAAATCAACGTAGGGTACACGATATCAAATTACGTATTATTTCGAAGAAGAATGTTCATAAGTACATGTCTCTTTGTTTTCCACAGGTACAGTTGCTATGACGAATGAAGATTGCTTGCGCAAGGACGAAATGAAACTTTTCTGAATATGTGCATTCTCAAAGGAAAATGTGAAAAATTCTTAGGAACGAAAGTGCTTTGAGATATCTGTATACTTTGGAAAAGTGTGCGACATACCACAACAAAAAAAAAGTGATTTAGTTTGCGTTTGAAGTTCTAACTTAAGTTCATTATAATTAGATTAGAGATCCAGATTTATGAATGCAGCCGCAGCTATAACTTTGAGTAAAAGCAATTTAATATGCAACTAAATGGTTTTGCGCTATTTTTGGCTATGGAAATTTCTTCAATTTCTTCTGTTGTTGGAATTAAGGAAAATACTCTTCCGCACATCATTTTAATTTTGGCTGACGATTTGGTGAGTTAAATTTTCTCATGATTCAACCATTCCCATATAAATATATTTAAGCAGGCATGAAGGAAGTTTTCTCTCCCCTAATTAATCTTTTTTATATAATCGCACAAATGGACGTAAATTTTCGATATTAAGTTTCAGTTTTTAAATATCGATTTTTGATAATGCGTTTTGAATCTGATACCAGACATGTTTCACACCTAATTTTTGTATATCTTGCTCTGCTTCTTGTGTCATTCTTAACGTCTCATTTTTTAATTTATTATCATGCTTAATCCCACGATGTCTTTAGGGATGGAACGACGTTAGTTTTCATAATTCTGCACAAATTCCAACGCCAAATCTCGATGCACTAGCAGCTTCTGGAATCGTCTTACAAAGCTTTTATGCCGGTCCTCTATGTACTTCTGCCCGAGCATCTTTAATGACCGGAAAGTATGCATCCAACATAGGTAAGACTAGAAAAATTTGTTGGAATATTTTCGTTGAAATTGTAGCTTCAGGGTGTCTATGAAATCCCAGTCCAAATTAAAATTTTTGCTCATGCCTTTATTTAATTAGAAAGGTGAAAAAAGAAGCTGAAGTTGAATAATAATTTCCAGGACATTATGGATAAGAGATTTTAAAAATTTGACCTGGAAGTAGTTCTTGGAATTATTTTATATACCAGTTAATAATGCTGTTCATAGACAGAGCCGTTTCTATGTGTTTTGCCGCCCTAGGCAAGAATTGAAAAATGCCGCCCCACCCTCGTATTATCATCATTCTTTCGCCTATATCTCCCTCTCTACCACCACAAACATCCAGGGGTGAAGCAGTGTATAAACTTTCCATTATACTTTTAATCATTAAACCCGTTAATTATATTTATATTTTAGACTTATATTAGTTATTTTGTAACGTTAGGGTATTATGAATAGTAAAACAATTGCTACATGTTATAATTGTTTAATTTCAACATTTTATATTTTTGAAAACTGTAATATTGACGGAGTAATATTTCAAAACACAACGTTGTATTATCAGAGCTAGAAGGCTTAAATGTATTAGATATAAAAGAACTTGTGTGTAAAATTAAACAATGAAACACATAAAAAAATTTTACATTTGTCAAAGTAAAGATTTATTAGGTAATTGTCCATATGCTTTTGAAAACAATTCGATGTTTTAATTTTTCCTATTTTTCATTTTTTCTTTGTTTGACTTAAAATTAATTTTTTACGCCATTTTGCCGCCCTAGGCAGTCGCCTAATGGTAGAAACGGCTCTGCTCATAGATAGCGGTATGCGGAGTTATTATTTTCTATTTCTGATGGCATTTAGTCTGTCTACCGGATTTTCGCGTAAACCAAAGTGAGAAAATCTGCTTCGGATTAAACTTCAACAACATTTTACTGTTCTAATAATGGTGAGCTGGAATCTAGAAATTCTCATGTGAACAGACCGAAAATTTATACCTTTTTCGTGTATTTCCAAAAATTAAGGGACAAAACGAATTTGTCAATTTATTGAAAAATATCAACGTTTTTAAATGAAAAGAGTCATTTATTTTCATTACTATTTAACCATCAGTCTATCATCACTTAGAATCATCATCGTGTGATTGTTCTCATCTCTCTGTTAACTCAACGGATGCTCAACCAAGTATTCATCGCAAGTTGGTTCAATCAACTGTATTCTTAATTGATTTTAGATTTTATGTCAACGATTTTTAGGGGTGACTGGGATTCGTCAAGCTGGTATTTGCCAGCTGTTTTTCCAGTCATCCATCAGGTATATTTTATCGTTTTAAATCTTGTGTAGCATATGTAAAAACTGTAACATCTTAATATACCTGAAAAATAAATCATATTGTATCATTAAATTGATAATGACAGATATGTAATCAGTAAGCTATTACAGAGTTGATTTAAACAAAAGACAAAAAAGGGTAACGTCATGTACATCTATGCTTAAAAAGTTATTATTAAGAATATGTTTTTAAATATATATATATTGCTACATGTCTGGATTTTATTGATAACATTATCACTTGTCGTCATTATCATCTATTATCCTTTTTCTGAAACGAAAAACATGCAGATATCAACACCATCAAAAAAGGGTCAGTACTCTTTTTTATGTGAAGTCTAATTCAACTAGATAGTGAAAAACAATAATATAAAGATACTGTATAACTAAGTGCTAAACAAAAATGTAAAAATAACAAAAAACGGACGAAGAAACGAAATTTTAAAATCTATGAGGACTAAGAAAGGAAATGTAAACAATTGTGGAGGCAAGCATTAAACTGATGCTGGCTGCGAAACAGGACTTTTACAGCCAACAATGGAAAAAACACAAGATTTGCTAAGTTGACTGGGACGAAAATAATATAAAACGATATCAAAGGGGCTGTTTGCAACATCGGATTATACAATTGACTTTATATAACAATTAGTTTTAAACAATTTAAATATTTTGAAATAAATACAGTGTCCTACGTAAAGACGGAGGACAAAAGGTAATATAACCGTAAAAAAGGGAATAAAATGCAGTGCAAATGCAATAAGAAATTCTGTGATGAAAACAAAAATTGTATAAGGAATTTATAAAATAGAAAACCATACGACGGAAGTGAAAGAGGGAGTATTGAGATCACGGAAAATGGAGATCATAGAGAAAAGATGGAAGGAATATATGGAAGTGATGAGGGATGAACTCCGGGAGAGAGAGAGACGAGAAACTGGAGAAGAATAGAGAGGAAATAAGGAAGATTGTGGAGAGGGCATGGCTGAAGTTGGAGAAATAAAAAGGGTGATAAACCAAATGACGGAAATAAATGGAGAACAGAGGGCAAAAATTGAATCAATAGAAGAGAATATAAGGACACAAAGAAAAAAAAATGAGGAAGAGAGTATGGAGGAAAACGTATGGAGGAGAGGATGGATGAAATGGAGATGCATATGAAAGAAATACAGCGGGAAAACGATAGACTCTTTGAGGATATTGATAAAATTGAAACATGTAACAGAAGGAAAAACATAGTGACCTCGGGAATACCATAGATTGGAAATGAAGATTGTGAGAAAATAACAAAAAGAATTGTGGAACAGTTGGGAATTATACTGTAAGATGATGATATTGAAGTGGCTCATAGAGTAGGGAAAAGTGAAAATGGAGATGGTAAAATACTAACAAAATTTCTTTCAGTGAAGACAAAAAATCGTATAATGGAGGCAAAGAAAGGTACCTATATACAAACAAAATATCCTGATATAAAGGAGGACAACAAAATATCCATAAACGAAAATTTGAGTTCAAACTAAAGCTATCTCTTCCAAAAAGTACAGGCCTGCACAAAAGTTTAGACACAGAGGCAAATTATAAATAAAAGCGAGAATTTGCATTGAACTTCGCCGATATTGTATCTAAATAATCCTAGAACCAATAATAAATTGTGCAACTTAAAAGATTACCAAAAGTACTGAAACAAAATATCCCAACACCGTAATATTGGAATCTGCATGCCACAAATGTTTAGGCACATATGTCAGATTTATGCAAATTAACGGCGCGAAGTTCCCAAGTGATCGAAGGGGCGTTTCCCAGAGTTGTTATATAAGGCCTGAAATAATTTAGAATGCTTAGAACGATGCCGAAGTCAAAGCAATTTACGAATGACGAGATTTTGAAGATTTGGAGGCTGAAAACTAAAGGTAAATCTGTTACTCAAATTTCTGTTGCATTGAACCGTTCAAAGCGAGGCATTTATCGAGTGTTATCCCGGGGTGATCAGTATCAACCAAAATCACGATCTGGGAGGCCTCGAGTGACCAGCATTCGGGATGATAGACAAATACGAAGATTGGCTTCAAATGAAAGCCTGTCTGCAAATCAAATAAAAAACACGTTAGCAATGCGAGTGTCAAGAGAAACCATACGTAGAAGGATTGTAGAATGCAGGCATTTGAGATATGCAAAAATGCGCCGCAAGCCCTGCTTGCAATTACATCATAAACAAGCACGACTACAATGGGCAAGGCAGCACATATCATACAGTGACGAATGGCTGCAGGTGTTATTTAGTGATGAAAAAAAGTGGAACTTAGATGGTCCCGATGGCCTTTCGCACTACTGGCACGATCTTCGAAAACGCCCCTTAAGTCGGTTCAGCAGACGTCAAGGAGGAGGTTCAGTCATGGTTTGGGGAGCCTTTAGCTTCAATGGACAGACTTCTTTGGCGTTTTTGAATGGAAAACAAGATTCCAAGGCATACCAGGCAACTCTTGAAAGTCACCTATTACCTTTTGGCGAACTTTTATGTGGACGAAACTGGGTTTTCCAACAAGATAATGCGTCCATCCACACATCCAGGTCAACAAAAGAATGGATGAGCGCTAAAAATATTACAGTTCTCGATTGGCCTGCTCTTAGTCCTGACTGTAATCCCATCGAAAATGTATGGGGCATACTAACGAATGTTGTGTATGCCAATGGAAAGCAATATCCGTCCGTTTTAGAACTTAAAAAGGCTATAGAAGAAGCGTGGTTTAATTTTGAACCAGAAACCTTTCAAAATCTTGTGCTTTCAATGAACGACCGCGTATTTAATCTAATACGAAGTAATGGTGGCTACATTGATTATTAAAATTGTTCATTTCCTTATGCAAGTGCTAAAATTTATGTTTGTGCCTAAACTTTTGTGCCACATATTTTACTTATTTTAAGTTATATATTGCAGCAAGTTCGCTACTGATGTGATTTCTGTTCTCAAATTTTTAATTTGCATATTACATGTGTTCATACTTCGTAATATTAAAGTTCCTACTTCTTCAGTTTTAATAGTATTTTGTTATACTCAAATTTGTGTTGTGTCTAAACTTTTGTGCAGGCCTGTACAAGATAAGAAGCAACTCCAAAAATGGAAATTTTCATGAACAAAAAATGGTAAAATAAAAATACGAAAAAATGAACAGACCAGGATAATACAAATAAACCATATAGATGATTTACAGAAGATGGATTGACTACACGATAAGGATATATTGGAGATAAGTAAAAAAATAAAGGAAGTAGAGAATGATGGAGATGGAATACAACAGAATAATATAAGTAAAAAAGAATAAGGAGAAAAGTAGTGGGAAAGAGATTTGATGAGAACAAGGAAGAAAAATGAAGGATACTGTATATGAACGCCCAGAGTTTAAACAATAAATAAGATGAATTTAACCACATAATAGAAAAATACAAATACCCTGATGTAATACAAATAACAGAAACATGTTTAAAACAAATAATATTTAAAACAAATTACACATGTATCGCTCATATTTCTCTCATTTCTAACAGAAATATGGTTTAAAGAAGATAGTCACGAACACAAAAATTACAATGATCACTGTTTAAACAGAAAAAACAAGAAAGGTGGTGGTGTAGCTATTTACATAAACCTTCTGGAAGATTCAAATATCGAAATAATAAATGAACTTACAATTAGCACAGAAGACAGTGAAATGCTGATACTAAGGGAAAAGAAACAGAGGGAAACAACTATAATAACTATTTACAGGCCGCCTGCAGGAAACGTGAAAAACTTTATGACGAAAATGGAAGCAATAAATGAAAAACTACGAGAGCAAAAAGGAGATATTTTAATAACAGGTGATTTTAATATTGACATTGAAAATATAAAATCAACAGGAGAAAAATTACTAACGATAATGGAACGTGATGGACTATTTGTACACAGAACGGGACCTACTAGAATTGAAAATGAACATAGTTCGCAAATTGATTATTATTTTACGAAAATAAGTGATATTTGTAAAAGTAACTACAAAAAATAAATTTTAGTGACCATATCCCATTATTAATTGAATATAAAACAAAAACTCGGGAAAAAATGAAAAACGAATAAAAGAGAATATACTCAAAATAATATGATTAATTTTAATGAAAAAATAAAAAAAAATGAACTGGAAAAAAATATTTATAAATGAAAAAGGTAAATACTAAACTTTTCAATAAATTACAAAATCCATATATGAAGAAATTTTATCATAAAAATAAAGAGTATAAAACAAAAAGGAAGTAAAAGTTGGTTTGATAAAAAGATTAAAAAAAAGAAAAAGAAGTAAAAAATTCAAGATATTTATACAAAAAGAACTAAAACTGGAATAATTATAAAAAAATCAGCAATCAAACAAATATACTAACAAAAAATGCGAAAAGAGATTATTAGGAAAAAATTTTTGAGAAAAAAAATGCGAAAATAATACGCCAAGTTAATTAATTATTGGGTAGAACAAAAAAATGGACAAAGAAAAAATAAAAGAATTAAAAACAAGTAAAGGATTAACAAATGCCGTGAATGAAATATTAGAGGAATTTAACATACTATTTAAAAATATAACAAAAACTCAGAGAGGAGAGAATGAATTAAAGGAAGAACCAAAAGGAACTTTTGGTAAGGAAATAATAAACATATTATATATATATATATATATATATATATATAATTAAATTATATTATTTAATTATATATAAATAAAATGATTGAAAAAAAAATAATTTGGCGCAGTATAGCCCAGATGCTCTTGCGCCATAAAAAATCCAAACAAACAATCAAATAAATAAAAAATAATTTGTAACACATAACATCCCTTTATGAAAAAAAATTATATTTTAATGAAAAATCAATATGGCTTTAGAAAAGGACTATTGACTACTGAAGTCGCATTATTAAGATTTACAAAATTTTTAAAGGATAAATTAAATAATAGAAAAATAACCACAGTAGCATTTTTATCGACTTAAAAGAAGCATTTGATCTAATACGATATATATGACAACGTAAAGCGGGTAAAAAGTTATTTTATTACATTAGCCTGGCTTTCGGCTGTTCCATTGGACAGCCATCATCAGATGCAGAATTCTGCATCTGATGATATAAAATAACTTTTTACCCGCTTTACGTTATCATATATATCTTATTACTTCATTAAGCGGTGGTATTCTATGTTTAACTATCTCAGCATTTGATCTAATAAATAGAAAAATTTTAATAAACAAATTTGAACACTATGGCATAAGATATAAATTATTGAACATAATAAAAAGTTATTTTACAAATAGAAAGCAAAACATAGAGATTGAAGGAAAGAAATCAAGAATGATAAACACAGAACAAGGGGTACCACAAGGTTCTAATATAGGACCACTTGCTTTCACTACATATATAAACGTTAAATATAGCATAATGGAGGGGGAAGACTCAGAGAATTTGACTAGAGAAGAAAAATTGAATGAACTACGCACATTATTTTCAGATGATTTTAGTATTGCAATATCTGGAACGGATATTGGGTTAACAAAGGATAAATTAAATAGAAGATTACAAAAACTACAAAAATGGACAGAGGCAAATGAATTAATAATAAATACAGAAAAAACGAAAATAATGATAATAAAAAATAGAATATGACGATAAAGATTTTATAAAAATAAACAATATATAATACATATTGAACAAGTAAAAAAATAAAATTTTTAGGAATACATATAGATGAAAAAATATCATGGAATGAACATATCGGTCAATTAATTCTAAACCTTAGAAGAAATACAGGAATTATAGCACTAAATAAAGATACCCTACCATCAAAAACATTAGTACAGTTATATCACCCTCTAATATTATCAAAAATAAATTATGGAATAACATCATGCGGTAATACAGGAAAAACCAATATAGAGAAAAGTCCGAAGGTTCACAATAAATTCATTGATATACCGAAATGTGAAGAGAAATTAACAAAAATTGAAATAATAAAAAGATAGAAATTATTAAACATAATAGAAAATATGGAATATAATACTACATTTACAATATATAATAGAATTAAAAATAATAAAAATGAAGACTTCATAAAAATAAATGAAAACCCATTGGTGAAAAAACTAGATATAGACGAAATTGCATAACACTGAAACCAAATACAAACAAAGGTAGAGAAAATATAAATTATTTTGGAATAAAATTATGTGAAAAATTACCGAATTGTTTAAAACAAATAAATAGTTATTCACTATTAAAAAAAGAAAGAAAGAAAGAAAGAAAGAATTATTATGCATCAAAAAGTTGATAGACAATTTGACGTAATGGTGAAAATGTACGTTGAAGTTTTTTTTATCTCTTATTTCTTTTTAATACTATTACTTGGGTTCGATTCTTTAAAGGCTTGTGTTTTTAACCTGTAGCCCACACTTTTGTACATCTGTTAAAAATATTTGACTTTTTACTTTACGTTTTAAAGAAATTTAGAGAAAATTTCACTTTATTTTATTGTTGGAAATTTTAATATGCAATGCAGAAAAGTATAAATAAAGATGTATTGTATTGGACGCATTTTTAAGGTCTCCAGCACGAGGATATTATGAGTGGTCAGCCATTTGCCCTTCCTCTGACCTTCAAAACTATGCCACAATATTTTAAAGATCTGAACTATACTACACACATGATAGGAAAAGTAAATATAGTTTCCTTTCCTTTTTCTTCAAAATAGCATTTTTTAAAAACTGGAAACTAGATTTCATAGTAATTGTGATTCGTTTTAAGTGTTTAATTTTCAGTGGCAACTGGGTTATTTCAATCAATCGTATTTGCCAAAGAATCGAGGTTTTGATGATTTCTTCGGATGCCTCAATGGTCAGTTGGATTACTATGACTACACTCTGCTTTCCAGGGATAAGGATAATGTAAGTTGTATTATTAATCTCGTTAAGTACAGTCGAACCTCGTTAAGACGAACACGCTTAAAACGAATTACTTTTAATACGAACCGTTTTCTGAAGTGCCATTAATTTGTATAGGAATCCTCATGTTATTTTTTCCTTCAACGCGAACACGATTAATACGAAATACCGTTTATCACGAACTGTTAATCAACGGTCCTTGGAAAATTTTCCCCGCTTAATACGAACAACACACGCTTCATAAGATCAGAGCTTCTCATTGATAATTCCAACAGACTGTATTTGCAAGACTACGCATGCGGAAATGGAGCGATTTTTAAATACGGTAACATAACAAACATTTCCTGTTGGTGTTTACATTCGGGAAAATCTTAAAAATATTTTCTGTTATCATAAATCTGTTAGAAATGACATAGAAGAAAATATCACAGCGGAAAAGAGGATTGAATGCGACATAACTGATGTTCCAGCTGGTGGTGGTCTTTTTGATTACGTTACGTTTGATGAATATGGTTGTTGTTGTTGTTGTTGATGATTGTTGAAATAAATTTGGGAAAGTTGTCCACTGCTATGGCACTGTTTTCCCAGAAGAGGGGTGTTTCAAACACAGGAAAAAGAACACACGCACACACACACATAAAAGGCAACGACTTCAGACCCGATTGCGGAATCGGGTATGGGTTGTTAGTGACGAGGCATTACTTGATGAATATGGCTCAAAGAGCGGCATTATTATGACGTACGGTGTTTCAGTCGAAATAGTTGAGGCCGGTAATGACATGACAAAACCTTTGTCGAAAAGTAATCAGTATTTTTCGGATACAGACGACGACATCAGAGGCGGATTGAGAGAGATATTTGAGGAGGGGATATATAAAATACAGTAGTACCCACTTACAACGATCCCGCATTTAGTTTCTGGATACAGCGAGGAAAATATGGATTTTGTTTGGTATAAATGGATAAGCGCGATATGATTTAACCGCTTTTAGTGAACGGGATTTTTGGACCCCGGATTTAACGAGCAATTTAAAAAATAAATAAAATGGGAAATCAAACTTTTTGTAAAAATTCCGTCGTTATAATCTGCGCTCGTTATAACCGATTTCCACTGCACTTTTATGGATTTGGGAAGGGAAATTTCTCTAATCCCTTCTTCGTGGATCCACCACTGAAGACATTGACACTTCAAACAAATAACCTGTTAGTGTGATGGAGGCTCTCACCGCGTTGCAAACTGTTTTGTGATACAAGAAAGCGAAAACAATCTGCAGTTACTGAATTTTTCAATTGCAGCTACTAGTGTTCACTTGAAAAGTATATAATATTAGTGTGTAATATTAATGGTATATAATAGTATTAGTGTATAATAAATAAAGGTATATAATAAGAGTGTATAACAAATAGTGAATAATAAATAAAAGTATATAATAATAATAATGTTTTTAAGTGCACTACAATTTAAATTTTACATTAGCACAGTATGTAATCCGGAACAAATAAATATTTACTAAACCATAGTATATATATATAGTAAAACAAGGATTTTTCGAATCCTTCTGCTACATGTTAAAGGTACGTATATACTACTATTTTTTTACAAAATGTGTAAACTGTAATTAAATAATACTAATAACATATAATAAAATACAACAATAAGTTGATAACGCACGCACACACGCACACGCACACACATATATATGTAATAGCATAATGCATATATGGTTACCAGGAATGGGATGGGACAAGCCACTTACGATCCCACAATCCTTTACGGATAATACGAATTACTGTTAATACGAACAGATTTTCTGTTTCTCTTGGTGTCCGTCTTAACGAGGCTCGACTGTACACGGATTACTGTTCAAATTTAAAGATAATCTACGAAAGTGAACACAATTCAAGTTTTTGTTTATAAAATACACTAACGTGAATTAAAATGATTAGTTATTACATATTTTTAAAACTTGCAAGTAGAATGCATACACACAGTATTAGCATAAAATTTGCATGAATGATATAAATAATAACAGAAGGCACTCATTAGCATATGCAAAAGTTCATAAATGGGGACAAAGAGCTGCAACTCCATATATACTTATGTATATATATATATGTATATATACAAACTTTCATCGCAGTAAGTGGGGTTAGAACCCCACAAGTTCCCCCCTATGTATACGTTAGTGGAAGTACTCAACGCAAAGTGTTTCATACAGCCTGAATCGTTCACAATGCTTATGATTGCTGATTGCTTTGACAGTCACCCAGCACTTACAATGATTTACGAAGCTTTATTTTTGCGTCTTCTAAATCGTGCTGCATCCTTTCTTTTTCTCATCACCCCCTCTCCTTTTACTGTCCTGTCCTACATCATGTCTCTTTAAAAGATAAGCTAAGTTTATTTGACCAAAAATAAATTAGGATCTAGGACTTGGATTAGTCATGTGAGTTCCAAGTCCAATCATCGTCCTCTTGCCAATCTCCATACTAAAAAACTCGGTGACGATGGAGTGGAATGGCGTCGGAAAATGGGGCTTACAGGCACAAGCCCCCCCCTCCCCCCCACCACTGACTAACAAAATATATTATTTTCTCTCAGGCATCATTACGGGATCGTCGGCAAAGATAATTTAACCCCCTCTATAATTCGTAACTGATAGAGTAGAGCTGATTTATCACTTAAAATTGTGAACTAGATCTGGTGGGGGCGAACTGGTTGCAAAAATAATTTTGAAAATAAAAACTGGTTAATTTGTGACTGCATAACTACAGAACTCACAGCACTTACGCTTTCCGTAAACAGATTGATAAAATATTTAAAAGTTTAAGAAGTCGGTTGTTAAGATCGGGATGCTTCACACAACAGTTCTAATTTGTACCCATAAGTTCATAATTGTTCTGGGAAGGGCCCGATTAAGACATAAGGGCGCTGTAAGACAGTTTTAGCTGAGGACTCTCTTACATTTGGTGATAGATTTAGAGTGGGGGATCTGAAAGTATATAAAAAATAAGTACTTACGTATACTCATTATAAAACTCTTCAAATTTGTGGTAAACTATCCAAAATAGCCCAAAAAAAGTAAGCTTTTACCTAAAAATTTTCTAGATACTGATTAAACGTGAGTAAACGAAAGTCAAAACAACCCATTACCTAGTCAGCCCCCTCAACTGGGGCTCTAGGCCCAGGCCCTGGTTCTGGGTATAATACTAGAACGTATGGTGGTTTGCATTAACAAATATCTCTGAGAGCTACTTCGATAGAAGAGTTCAATTCTATATAAAACACTTTTTACAATGTGTAAACATACAGAAAGGTGTTTCTATTCTCACACTGAAAGCGAAAGGTAACCACAGGACGTGAAAGAATTCGGTAACACAAAGTTCTGATTCTTAAAAAGCAAGTTCACAATAACTTTGCATATAGTTGCGTATTAGTCTATAGACAGAGCCGACGAGAGGAGGGTAGCAGGGGCTGCAGCTCGAGGGGGGGGCGGATGAAGTTTAGGGGCCCGCCCTGGCAAGGACCTGCGTTTTTTTGGGGGGGGCGGCGCAGGGAAGGGGTCATGGGGCTAGTTGAAGTGAACTTGGGGGTTTGCGATGCCTCTCGGCGCCCCTGTCTATAGATATCACTAAATTATGAAAATAAAGATACCCCCCAGAGACAAATACATCAGAAATTTTCATACGTTTTTCAGACGTTTTGGGGAATTGATCTAAACGATGGCGATAGTGTTTTAAAGAATCTTAGAGGACAGTATTTAACGGATCTTTTTACGGACCGTGCTATTCATGTCATTCAAGAACACAATGAATCCCAGGTTAGTACAAAGTGCGTATTCTCAAGAAATGGATTCTTTTTTATTATTGTAGCAAATTAGACAATATACTTTATTTGCTGAATTGGTTGATATACGCTTTAATTACTGTATTAATTACTGCTGTATTGATGTTATTTTGTAAATAACATCTTATTTACTGTACCGACCATGCAAAAAATACCATCTTACTTAAGATATAGTGACTTTTTGTCAAATAAAATTTGATTTTTTTGTATTGATGCGGCGAATGGCAGCGGAAGTATTCTAATTTGAAAATGAGTAGCCTGAGCCCTATACAGGACGTCTTTTGTTTTCCGTTTAGCGTACTCTTTGTATTAAGGGCTTCATGAACTGTTGCCAATGGAGCAACTTAGTTGCATAATTTTCATTATTACTGTTTTCGGCATTGTATTATTGCCATGTAAGTATAATATTGTCTTGTCGTTGCTAAGACGTTTGTAGTTAAGTATACGTTCCTTTTAGTTGATATGGCAAAAGGAAAAGAATATCTGCCTTCATCTTGCTATCGACTATACTCGCGACAAACTAACCTGGTACATTGTTAAAGCTACATTATTCACCCCCTGTGAAACGTGTATCCATTCGCAAATTGGCGAAAAATGAGATAGCCCTCAATATTATTAGGCTATTTATCGCCTAATTTGGAATGCAGAAAAACGCGGTTGCCAAACTTCCACGCGACAAATTTCTCGCCAAGCAAACGAAGTCCTCTGACTGGTCAGTTACTTGAATGACGTCATCGCTCGCTATAATGAATGTTTTTCCTAAATTTAATAAATACCAGATTTTAATTGCACAAATATGCCTATGTTTTATGTATTTTAGCATAATTTTAATGTTTTATGCCTTTTTTTTATTATTCAACGCCATTTTCTAGCCTTTCGGCCATTAGTGTTCTAGGGGCCCAATATCGGTTTGACAAATTGAAATAAACACAATAAGGATTTTTCTCAGAATTATCGTCCATGATATTTTGTAGCCTTAAGCACGAAAGAAGGTAGTTCCCTGTCATCAGATCAAGTTCACATAAGGGGCATGTTGGTAAATTAGTCAGGTTAATTCGGTGGAGATACTGTTGTAGATAGTCATGTTCAGTCGTAAGTCTGAAGCAAGCTACCCCGACCTTTCTTGGGAACTCGTTTGATATTGTGTATTTCAGGAGATAGTCCCAACTTTTCCCAGTAATTTTATCAGAATAATGTAACCTTTCTTATTGTTTTAAATGGACCACGTCATTTTTTTGTTTTATATCCGAAATGTACCCTTTATTAACTCTGTTAACGTAAAACAGGGCGAACTACATGGCACTGGCGGAATCATACCTTATCTATCCATACCTTATCTATATCTTATCTATATATCTGTGCCTTATCAGTGTACTAGGTTAGCTTTGCCGCGAGTATAATGCTTACGTATTAACGAAGGCTTCGCTAAAAATAGATAAATTATTTGACAATGCTATTTCCAATACCTTATTTGGACGTAATAATTTCTTAACACGTTGAGTGCCACGTCAGTCATCGGTGGCTGACAGTGTAAAATATGATATAAAACTAAAAAATTTACATCGTTTTAAGTAATTACCTAAAATTTATTTAGATATTACTTATTTTTTATTTATTACAGGATTGTATCATTAATGTATTTAAATATTTCTTTTCAAAAAATCGCATTGCTATACTACAATACCAGCGCACTTCTAAGTAGCGCGCGTGGCCTGACGGGGATTTCCTTATAAATTCGTGTGGCACTCAACGTGTTAATAATAAACAATAATAATAATCATAATAATAAACAGTCAACGTCTGAATAATTAAAGAATTCAAATTGAGTGGACTTAGAGTTTTAGTTGCGAATGAATTGTTTTAACATTAATTCTTGATTTCTTATTTCTCAAGAACGTCTCTCTAATGAACATCTTCTCATTACGCAACGAAAGACATTGAACATTTTAGCTCTCAAACAGAGACTTCGACATTAAGCGACATTTTGCGTCCAATGTGGGGCCTGGACATTAGATTACAGTGATTGCGCAACATGAAACACTTTGTATACTGTAGTGATTATATGGAGTATAAAATATTATTAGTGCTGAGACCAAAAAGTCTATCTTCAAACATAGACATGTAAATATCTGCAAGAATTGGAGACAGTGGATTACCCATAGCAGGTCCATCAATTTGTTTAAAGAACTTACATTGAAAACTAAAAAAGTTGTTATCAATACACAGTAAAGTCAGGTGCCGAATAATATCAGCAGAGAGGCCTGAGTCACAAAGTTTTGTCTTAAACAATCCAAAACCCCGTGTATGGGTATGCAGGTGAAGAGAGAGTTGGAAAATTAAAGGATACCATAATGGAGTTAGTAGACTGTTCCAGAAGGGCTGAAATGAATTCCGAGGAATTCGAAACAGAGTGAACACTTGGTTGAATAACTGATGTAATCTCACGTGTTAGAAATTTAGAAAGAAGATACGTTGATGACCCAATATTAGAGACAATAAGTCATAATGGCCAATTAAGTTTATGCACAATAATATAAATCAACGTTTATTGGCGTAGTGATACCAGCGCCGATGGTATGGCGTGATTAGATGGTGAAACGTTCGAAAGAAAATAAATATTTCTGCCTTCGGTGGGACCTGAACCCACAATTGAAGTGTTCGATTTATATAAATAAGTTTATGTACTTTAGGTAGTGGGTACATCTTGGCGCAGGTAGCAATGGATGGAATCAAGGTCTGTAAACTGATGTGCGAGAGCAAGGTAGATTGGCGACATTGTTTTAATGTTTTCCGAACAGTTTGCAACAAGTGAGGTGCAGGATCTTTGACAATAGGTTTACAAGGTCCACTATTAAGGAGCTGAGCAGTTTTTTCATAAAACATACGTTCTTTAGTTTTTTTTTAGTTTTCAAGGTAAGTTTTTTAAACAAAATGATGGACATGCTATGGGTAATTCGTTGTCTCCCATTTTTGCTGAGATTTACATGTCTATGTTTGAAGATACACTTTTTGGTTTTAGCACTAATATTTTATTTTGGCGACACTATGTCGACGATGCTTTTTGCTTTATCGCACCCACTGCTGATCCTAACGTTATTCGTTAACTCCTCAACTTTATTGACCAACATATTCAGTTTACATTTGGAGTGGAAAGTAATGATAGACTCTCCTTCCTAGACGTGCTGACTCAGAGAGTTGGTCGTTTATTTCATACTTCAAACACTGAACTCCATAAACCCTTTTCTGTGTGCTTTTCTCCAGATGCTATGTCAGCACATCCTATTAGCCAAAAGATGTATTCCTTTGGTTTTTTGTATTAAACGGGCTATTAGACTTTGTAGTACTGAAGAGTTTCTTCAATCTGAGCTCTCCGTCCTTGGCGACGTTGCTGCGCAACGGGGTTTCCCCCGTTCTGTTATTAACCACTTATACATCAAACTCTGTCTTAACAATATTGTTTCATTTTTAATGCCCCTTAACAGCAATGACTACAAAAAAGCAATCTGCCTTCCTTACTTTCCCGGTGCATCTCCAGTTTTTGCTAGGATTTAACGAGAATTTAATTTTTCTATTGTTTTCAAACAATTTCAGAAAATTCGTTTTTCTTAACTAAAAAACAGAACCCCCCCCAAATAAACAGTGGGGGTGTCTATTATATTCCTTGTGAATGTGATAAAAGTAATATTGGCCAGACTCGTAAATCCCTTGACACACGTGTTAAGGAACACCACGCGTTAGTGAGTAAAGTCCTGGTTCCATTGATTCAAATTCTTCTGTTGTTAATCACAGTTATTTACATGATCATAGTTTTTTATTCAATGAATCCAAAATAATTTGTCAACCTCAATCCCTTTTTGATCTTAACTTTTTTGAATCGTTGTATATTTACATTAATAGGCAGTCTGTTGTAAATGACATACACCGAAGCGCCACCTACACTTCTTTCGATATGGATACCTCTGTTTTTGGATAAACATAACCTGAGCCATAGTAATTTTTCCATTTAACATCTGGCAACTTCTCATAAGTTGTTTGCAATCATCCTGAAGAAGGTGGATCCATTGTCCTCCGAAAACGTTTGATTTTTAAATAAATTTTAACTGAATTTTTAAAAAACGTTGTCGCTCAAATTGTTTCGTCAAATGTGGTATGTTTCATTTAGAGTAGATTACACTTTATAACACTGGATTGCACAACATGGTCAGACAGTATTTTAATTTGTGCAAAATATTTAATGTAATATCTTCCAGCATGCCCGTATCCAGAGAGGGGATCTGAGGGACCGGCCCCCACCCCCCCTGAAACTGAATTTTTAGCTTTGGACTTGGCTACGGCCTTGCATGCTGTGATTGTATCGATACATGCTGCAAAATTTTTTGAATCCCACGAAATTAAATTCTCGCTACGGTCTTATCTTTCAGCCTCTGTTTTTATTGCTGTCCCACGTTGCGGTACATTTAGGGAATTCGTATATGCCTTTGCAAGCTCCTCCCGAGAGCGTTAGTAAAAACTATCATATAAAAGATTCATTCAGACGAACATTTGCAGGTAAGTTTTGATTCAAAATCAGCCAAGGGGAAATGGAATATTCTTTGATTTTATAGGCGGTATAAAAGTGGTTTAACGTTTATTAGTAAATATTTAATATCTCTCAGTTCGTAAAATTTTGAATGCTTTAGCTATTGCTCAAAATTATCTCTAAAGACGCCGACCAATGGCGGAGTGGTTTAAAAATATTGTCGAAAAATAAAATACAAAGCATTGTACTCGTGGCAAAGCTAACCTGATATACTGAAAAGGCACAGAGCAGTATGGTTCTGCCAGTGCAATATAGTTCATCATTTCTTACGTTAACGGAGTTAATAGAATATATATTTCGGACATAAAACATTAAAATAATGCTCAAATACATAAAACATAGGCATATGTTTGTAATTAAAATCGGGTATTTATTAAATTTAGGAAAAAGAATCATTACATCGAGCGCTGATGTCACTCAGATAACTTACCATTCAGAAGACTTCGTTTCCTTGGCGGGAAATTTGGCGTGTGGAATTTTGGCAACCACGTTTTCCTGCATTCCAAATTAGGAGATAAATAGCCTAATAACGTGGAAAGATACTTCAGTTTTCGCCAATTTGCGAATAAATACTCGTTGGACGGGCATGAATAGGTCACCATAGCCTTAACTTAACACCGTACCCTTGTACAAGGTTGGTTTTGCCATAAGTATAGGGAAGAAATTTGCATATAAAAGATTAAAAACTGGTAAAACAGCAAATGAAAAGGGTCACCCAACCTTTTCGGACTTGTCAGATTAGCAGTCTTTCATTAGGAGTAAATATAATATTTGGACATAAAAGGAGTAAAATTATTGGTTGACAGAATATAAAGGGGCTCATCCACAATATAAGGCTATCATTTAATTGTTATAAGAAATAAATAATATTTTCAAATTGTACGTGAGTGGAAATAAATGTACAATTAAAAATTTCTGAAATGGATGTATATTTTTTAGTAATTACATAAGAGATATTAATCGTAGTATACTGTAGCAAGGCCGGATTATCCACAGGACACATATCGCCAGGGCTCTGGGGCCCACAGAAAACAGGGGCCCACCATGGCAACCAGAATCAGAAGATTATTGGGGGGACGGGGGCTTGTGCCCCGAAGGCCCATATAACACTAGGCTTATGATCACAACAACGGATAGAAATTGAGATCTATTAGCTGGGAAGCAGGTAAAGTCACCGTATCACTACACAGGGTCGTAAGTACGATTTCTGGGCTGGGGATGCTTTTTTTTAAATCGTAATTTTGCAAATAAAGAAGGAAATTCCGTTTTGCGAAATGAAGCGAGATTTCGAATGAAAGGTAAAAAACGTTTATGAGAAGGCACAACAACCCACCCCCACCTTTTATACATTAATATAAGTATAAAAACAAGTTAGAAAAGTGAGTTTAAGAATGCGAATTTGCGTAGTATTTAAAAATTTGATTTAAAAATGACAGATTCGTCTTAAAAATATAAAAAAAATGTGAATTAAATTCAGAAATAGATGTTCTACTTTATACAAACCACAGCTTATCAAAAGTATAAATTTGAAAAAAATTATGAAATTGCTTCTGCGTGAAGGGGATTCGAACTCTGGACCTCATAACTGAAACGCGAATGATATCACCGGGTAACTCCACAAGGTAGCAAATGCGATTTCCGCGAGGGCATTCTTTTTCTTTGCGTCCAAAAAGCGGTTTTGGTTCTATGAAATGAGCTGACACACCGAATGAATGGGGATATACGTATATGAGAAGGCATAGGGTTAAAAACCTCGTATTTTCCTTTACATGAAGGTTAAAAAAAAGGATAAAAAAGTGCTTAAAAATGTGATTTCGCATGACTTTAAAAATGTATAATTTTTAAAACGACATACTCTTCTTAACAAACTGAAAAAATACGTTTTAGGTGCATGAAATTTGCTCTACTTTATGCAATTTACAGCTTATCAAAAGCATGGAATTTTAAAAAAAAATTGTGGTAATAGCTTTACGGGACTCGAACTCGGGATCTCACGAGTAAGAAAGGAGTGACGTCACCAGATCATTTCACAGGGTTGCAAGTACGATTTCCTGGGGAAATGGATGCCTTTTTTTAATTTTACAAATAAAGACTAAGTTCCGCTCTTTGAAATAAATGACACTTCAAATGAAAGGAGAAAAATGTTTATGAGCAGGCATAGGGAAAACGCCTATTTTTTGCATTTGTATAAAGTAGGGGTGGGGAATCTTTTCATGTTGGAAGGTCGCATTAAGTTATAATCGAAAACGCCTGATTTCAAGAAACTTCAATTATATACAGGGGCGTAATAATTAAAAGATTATGGAGGTCTCAAGCCGGGGCCGACCAGATTCTCTCAAAGGGCGCTTACTTTGGGTTTTCAGAGGGCGCACGGGCCTAGTCCGCCCCAGCATAAGTCTAACGAAATTTTGCGTCTAACGAATATTTCTACTCCGCAGTTAATAATAAATTTATTTGTTTTAAAACGCAGATAATCTGATTTTCAAATAAGTTCAAAATATTTACGTACACGCATATTTATTTATTTCAGGTGTTATACATGAACATTTTGAGGAAATTTAGCGCATAATTGCATGCACATTTTGAGGTCCTTTAGTGCATATTCTGATGATTTTTGTGCACATAATCCGGGCTCTAATTATTATAAAGGCATGTTTTATTATTTATATAGGAATGATAACGAAACTTGATGATTCTGTTGGAAAGGTTTTTCAAGCACTGGAAAACAAGAAACTTTTGGACAACTGCATCATAGTTTTCTTTTCGGACAACGGAGGCGTGGCCCAGCTAGACCCGTATGGATCATTCAGCTCGAATTGGCCTCTTAGAGGAGGAAAAAAATCTCTGTGGGAAGGAGGAATTCGCGTTCCTGCTCTTCTATGGAGTCCATTGTTGAAACTGAAGAGGCCCGTAATTTCTTATCAGTTGATGCACGTATCAGATGTGTTGCCAACACTTTATAAAGCAGCAGGTAAAGTAACGGATTCTTTCGGTGATAGTGAAATCTATAATCCAAGTAAAATGAATTTTCCCCAGTGATACGATACATTATGGCCCACTGCATACTTTGTAACATATGTATGTTGTTATTGCTTTGTATGCAATTAAAAAATTGATTAATTGGAAAGATTGGCCGCAATAGCGGAGCTGTGTTTCCAGAAAAGGATAGGACAAAGTCCAGAAGTTAAAAGCAAGAGGTTAGAGTTCCATGTGCAGACTGAAACACTCTTGAAATATGGTTGTAGAACCCTGATTAGGTTCGTCCCAGAAAGTGTAGTTGTGATAGGCGTATGTCCCATAATTCTGCTGATTGCTCCATAAATGCCATTGGACATGGCAAATCAAATGCTTGCGGATTTGAGGTTCACACTGGGATTAGAGTGATGCCTCCGGCAGCCACCCTTCCCAGTTCCCCCCTGCACCATATATACATTAGAGGTTTGAAAATTTCTCATTACACGAATCAGGGAATGATTCTGCCCATCGAAAGAACTACTCACAAGTCCGGGATCTATTTCGATCACTGAACCATTTTATACACCTTCAATGAAGACGAACTAAAACTTTCAAGATCACGTGGTAGGAACTGCTGATGTTTCGAGAGCAATTGGCTGAAATCTGTTGCTTTCTCTCTCTGTAGCTTTCATTATTAGTTTAAGTTATCCCCTATAGTTGCTGATGTTTTTTCGAGGTCAGCAGTCCAATCGCCGCAGTATTGCAAGCAATTAGTAGAATTTTGCCAAGTTCAATCATGTCAATACCTCCTTTATATTCTCAAGCCACTAGCAAAATTTTCTATTTTTGTTAAAATATTTAGAGAAGGGTATACAAATTTTGACAATTTAAACCCTGAGAGTATTTTGAATTGCACTACTATTTTATGCACAAAGTAGAATATGTGTCATAGAAAATACATGTCTAGAATTTCAATCCTCAATTCTTAATCTATTTTTTAAGGTGGAAACCCGAAAGAACTTGGGCGAATTGATGGTATGGATATGTGGACCATATTAAAGGAAGAAAAGCCCTCTCTTCGTAGTGAGGTTTTATTTCTTGCAGACGCTAATTATTCCTTGGGCGCCATTAGAATTGGAGATTATAAGTTGATCAAAGGTAACGTAGTTCTCGTCTCGAAATTAAATGCAAAACACGGTAAATTTGTAATTAGAAAGCAGTTGACAATTGCTTCAATAGAAAAAAAAAAAACCTGTCTTCCCTAGAACCAGATCAAGGTAAGTAGAAGCTTGCTAGCTATCCTGGAACCAGATGTAGCTCTGAATGATATCATACCAAATTATTGTAAACAAATGGGCAAGTTTCCCCATCTATCGTGATTAAATATAAATAATGTTGCTCAGAATAAATAAACTTTTACACACGTTGGGCAGAAAACTTTAACACTTTTGTAAGTAACAAATATATTAGCGATGATAAAAGTATGGTACGTTTAAAAAATGTATACGTCCAACGAAGAGTTGACTTTGGTAGTCAGTTTTTCCTGAGAAAAAAACAAACTTATGTCCGAAATATTCCACTACTGTTTTGCTATGGTAGTCTACTACTCGATTTTCGCATTGAAATGGACTGTGGTATTTCATTAGTTACATGCAGTTCTCGACAAATCGTGGCGAATTGCACTCGCCTGCATCAATAGAGTTTCTACTCTCCAACTGAAAAAAATCTAGTCATCAATGACAACTGGGCGCATGCCTGTATCCAGAGGGAGGAGTGGATTTTAGGGGCCGGTCTTCCCCTCCGAAACTAAATTTTAACGGGATTTGGTTACGGCCTTGCATGCTGTGATTGTATCGATGATTGCTGAAAAATGTTTGAACCCCCGAAAATAAAACCTGGCTACGGCCCTGACAGGGCGACCGGATTTATCAAGCCTTGGTTATATGAAAGTGATATACTTATGATAATATAAAACGCAATATCATTTTAGTTACATAAAAGTAATGCCATTAACATATCATGAAACGCGATTCTACCGAGTTCTGTGACAATGTCTTTAGAAAGCAAAGGATAAACGTAAAGAATGAAAGTGGCAAAACCGACGTTGTAATTGAAAAATTAGGAGAATGTATAATTATCCATTATTTTCCTTTTATGAAGGGTCGTACCCCGAAGGTGAAAATGGATGGTATGGATCACCTGCAGATGACGATCTTCCGATAGAGGTTGTGGATGAATGGGCGTGGAAAAATAGCTCCACCATTAAAGCTATTCTGCAGATGACTGGAAGATGGTTGATCAAAGAACCTGATTTGTGGCGGACCCATCTTTTTGTCAACTGCAGTGGATATGTTGCAAGTAACAACAGAGAATGTGACCCTGTGAAGGCTCCATGCCTTTTTAATATTGTTCGCGATCCTTGTGAACGTGTGAACTTGGCTGAATCTTATCCGAAAGTAAGTTGCTGCATATTACATTCATTGTTATTACTGCAGGGTTCGACCAATCTGGGAGCCACTAGTCACTAAATTTTTGCAATTGGCTAGTAGAAAATCTTTTTCCATTAGGTTATTAGGATTTCCTATTGAAGCGGCGAGAATCGTTCTCGTCCGGCGAGTACGGTTTGGCCCCATTTGTCAAACCCTGGTTAACTGTTCATTAAGCATCACCTTATCATTGCTCATTAAATGAATTTTACATCCTTTCTTAATCAAAGTTAATTACATAATTTTCTTTCACTACGTCCATTTCTATCAAAGTCAGTTACCTCCATTTTTATCAATGCTAATTACACTTATTTCTATCAAAGCTAATTATGCTTATTTCTATCAATGCTAACTTCTCTTTAACTATTCTTATTCCCATTGAAGTTAATTACGTCTGTTCAGTGGGGGATTCACTAATAGGCTAAGTAGGCTGAAGCCCATGATGGCAAATTTTTGACGACGAAAAGTTTGCAAAGGCGGCGCTTAATTTTTTGGTGTCGAATTGAATTGTTATATTCAGAGGTATAACTATCAGGGGCGCCTTAAATCAATGCGTGCCCCCCAGACTCCCTTCGACCGGCGCCTATGACCCTGGACAGTTGCATAGATATTTTTTCAGGGCCGTCCCCCCACAGCATAGGTCGTTGCCAACGCAGGCACCTAGACTTCATCCTGACCCCCAGGCTGCAGCCCCTGCTGCCCACTATCGTCGGTCCCTGATAAGTAGGCATTGGCAAAGGGAGAGCTTATATGGGAACGGCCTGGAGAAAGGCTCAGAAGGCGCCGAATTCGCGAACAGTCGTGAAAAGAACTAATGGAAATAATCATTAGGGGCGTCAAATCAAAAGCGCCAAAATTTCTATTATATTTTTAGTTACGTCTGATAAGGAGGCAAAATGTATCAACCAACAGGCGGCAAAATCATAAATCCGCCTCTGCGTCTATTGCTATGTTAATTACTCTCATTTCTATAAAAGCTAATTATGTCTATTACTGGTATAAATCCAATTACATATATTTCTATCAAAGCGCATTCCATGATTTTCACTAATTTTTAAATTTAAAACGATGAGTTTGTGTTATACAGGGTGAATTTGACCTAATCTGCCAAACGAAAGGGGGTGATAGAAGAGCCCATGTGGAGCATAAAAAAACACTGCAAC
>QLNU02014802.1:137107426-137134661 GCA_006491805.2 Dysdera silvatica
AAATTTCCATCGTCTGTTTGTTGTAATAAACACGCGGCAAATCCATGATTACTAGCATCTGCGTGAAATTTGAGTTTAAAACTTTGTCTAAATATGTGTAGTATAAGTGAATTCATCTTCATTCTGCCTTCACTTGACAAAGGGAGCAGTTGGCTCCCGAAACGTCGTGTTTTTAAACCTTACGCCAGTGTCGAAATAACTGTTTGTTATGGAATCTCCTGGTGAAACTCTGTATTGTTTCGTTAGTACAGGTGAAGTAATCAAAATGTCTTTAAGCATCTTAAAAGCTTCTCTTTGTTCATAACCGAAATTGAATTCTACGTTGCTACGGAGTAAATCACTTAGGGGTTTCGCTATCTTATAATAACCTAGAATGAATTTCCTAAAATAACCGGTTAGTTCCAAAAAGTTTTGGATCCGTTTTACCGCTTTTGGTTCCCGAAACTTTTGGACTGTTATTGTTGTAAATGGAGAAGATTTTATTGTGGCATCTGCCAACACATACATAAAATTGGTTACAACAGCCATTTTTTTATGACACACAGGCTAATTTCTTCACGCTTTCTGAGTGTATGATATGTTTCGTGAACACAGATTTTATATGCGATTCATGGAAATTAAACTACATTCACAAAAAAAAACAAAAAAAAAACCATTTGAGATTTTAGTTTTCAAATCAATTCAAATAAAGATTTTCAGTATGCTCAAGTGAAACCAATCGAAAAAAAATTATCATAAATATTAATTTTAAAATAATTCTCAAACCCTTTTTTAACATGTGCATTGGAAATTGATTTTTTTTATTATCTTATTACTAGGTAAAATTAAAAAATAAGAAAGCTATCAGTGTGCTTGTCGACCATCATGGTAAAACTTTTGAAATACGAGCTACTCGGGAAGTAATTCTGTCAGCAGGCGCTGTCAATACAGCGAAGCTCCTAATGCTGTCTGGTATTGGACCCAAAGAACATTTACACGAGATGAATGTATGTATACCATAATTTATAGTTTCTTTGATATCAAGGGCTTGTAAATAATAAACTAATTCATTTATGGCATTATATTTAATTTCAGTGGGAGGTCTAAATTTTTTATGAATGTGAATATTTTATATTCAGCATGAACTCATATTAATTCTTACACAAATTACCTGTAATGTCTTACTTACTTGCTTATTTATATGCTTTCTTGCCTGCCCGCTTGATGGCTGATATATATATATATATATCATCATCATCATCATCATATTCAACCATTATCTATCCACTGCTGGATGAAGGTCTCTCCAAATGCTTTCCACACAAGTCTATCCTGAGCAATTCGCTTCCACGTCACCCCAACCTGTTTTCTTATTTCATCCACCCATCTAGTTTGAGGACGTTTTCTAGGTCTTCGGTGGTCTCTTGGAATCCAGTTCAGAATTTCTGTTGTCCATCGTTGATCAGTTCTTCTTGCAATATGCCCAGCCCATCGCCATTTCAGTCCTTTTACTTTAACAATGATGTCCTCTACTCTAGTTTGCTCTCTCACCCAAGTGTTTCTTTTTCGATCTCTCCTAGTTATTCCAAGCATGCACCTCTCCATGCTCCTTTGCGTTGTCTGTAACTTTCGTATTGCTCCAACTGTTAGACTCCATGTCTCTGATCCATAAGAGAGGACTGGCAATACACACTGGTTGAAGACCTTTCTTTTTAGACACAAAGGCAATTTCCCCTTCAGGATAAAACTGTTTCTTCCAAATGCACTCCAGCCAAGTTTAATACGTCTGTTGAGTTCTTTCATAATGTTGCCATCCATTGAAATCAGCTGGCCAAGGTAAATATATGAATCAGCAATTTCTAGCTCAATGTTGTCAACTTGTATTTTTGTTTCCTCTACGAAATTATTGAACATGATCTTAGTTTTTTGTAGGTTCACCTACTAAACTTAGTCTAACGAGTCTAAACGAGTCCAACTTCTCTACTTCTAGTTGAGAGCTCTTGTACCATGTCTTGGAGTTCTGATGGGTTCGTTGAAAAAATAACAATGTCATCAGCAAACCGCAGATGATTTAAATATTCACCATTTATTTTTATTCCCTTGTTATTCCAATTTATCAGCTGAAAAATCATCTGTAAAGCAGAAGTAAAAAGTTTTGGAGAAATGGTATCTCCCTGCCTCACCCCTTTGCCAAGTTTGATAGTTTTGGTATCTTTATGTAACCGAAATTTTGCACTTGCATTTTTATACACACGTTTCACCATGTCAATGTACACATCCTCAATGTCTGTTGATCTTAAAGAGTTGATGACTGCTGATGTTTTAATAGAGTCAAAGGCCTTCTCATAGTCAATAAATGCCACACACAATGGAAGTTCATATTCATGTGTTCTTTCAATTAATTCTCTTAATACTTGAATATGGTCCACTGTACTGAATCCACTTCGAAATCCAGCTTGTTCTCTTGGTTGAGCTGCATCTAATTTTTTCTGCAGGCGATGTGTTAGCACTTTTGTGAAGATTTTATAAATAGCAGGTAACAAGCTAATTGGTCGGTAATTTTTTAAATCCTCTTTATCACCTTTTTTATGCAAAAGAATTACTGTTGCAGAATCCCATTGGTTTGGTATGTTACCGCTGTTAAGACATTTGGTAAAGAATTTTGCAAGTATGTCTTCTACATATTCTCCAGCTTCTTTTAGGATATCTAATGTAATACCATCATCACCAGGGGCTCTTCCTTTCTTCATATTTTTTATTGCAAATGAAACTTCTTCTTTTAAGATTTTAGGAGCTGTTCCTTCGACTATTTCAGTGTCTTCGTTTAATTCACTGTTACTTTCGTATAGATTTTTGTAGAATTCTTCAACTCTTCTAAGTATTTCTTCCCTATTTCTTGTTACGGTGCCATCCTCTCCTTTTAATGCAATGATGTGTTTCTTCCCAACAGATAAACTTCCTTTAACAACCCTAAGGCTCTTGTTATTTTCAATGGCTTTCCTTACTAGCTCACAGTTGAATTTTCTTATGTCTTCTTTCATGCTTTTGCGCAGAGTTTTACAAAGTTCTATGTACTCAATCCTGGAACTGGTATTTCGATTGTCCACCTTCATATCTCTTCGCCTTTTCATGAGCTGTTTCGTCTTCTCAGATAATTTGCTATTGTGCTTTTTACAGGTTACACCACCAATTTCCCCAGCAGTTTCAACTATTGTCTTAACAATGTTTTCATTTGCTTCTGAGATATCACTTTCATCAATAAGTCCTTCCAGTGCAGAAAAGCGATTTTTTAATTCCAACTTGAATGCCTCGGTATTTACTTTCAGTTTCATTAGATCCACCCTCTTACTTACTTGTTTCCTAATGAGCTTCTGTCGTTCTAATTTAGTATTTAAGTGCACTTTACATCTCACCATTCGATGATCACTTCCAGTATTAAATCTGTTCAGTACACTGCAATCTTCAATAATTGATTTCTTGTTTGCCAGGATATAGTCAATTTCACTAGTTCCCCCATTTGGGTGTTTCCATGTCCATTTTCTTTGCGGTTTCTTCTTAAAAAATGAATTCATGATGCTAAGGTTTTCAGCTTCTGCAAATTCGATGAGTTGATCGCCACGTTCATTCCTTTCCCCATATCCGTATTTACCAACCGATGTCTCTCCTTGTTCCTGTTGTCCAATTCTTGCATTGAAATCCCCCATGATGAGCTTGATATGTTGTTTCCCTTTGGTGTGTAACTCTTTGATTTCTTCATAAAATTCTTCAACCTCTTCGTCGGTATGGCTTGATGTTGGTGCATATACCTGTACTATTTGAAGTTGGTATCGCTGGGTTAGTTGAACAACAAGCCTCGCTGCTCGATCTGATGTACTTTCAACTTCCAGAAGACAGTCTTTAATTCTTTTGTTGATTAAGAAGCCAACACCACTTGTTCTTCCAGTTTCCGTTCCTCTATAGTAAAACAAATGTCCGCTTTTCAGTTCCACCAACTCTTCACCTTTTCTTCTAATTTCACTGAGTCCTACAATGTCCCATTTGATCTTGTCTAGTTCCTCTTCCAATTCCTGAAGTTTTGCTTCAGAAGCAAGGGATCGTCCATTAAACGTAGCCAAGGTCAATAACAAACGGCAGCCTGGGCCATTCCAGTGATTCTTAGCACCCCCTGCTTTCATGCCACACTGACCGCTGCCTTGATCAGGAGCACTCCAGCACCTGGAGACTAGGGGCCATGGTTTTTGGTGTATCAACATAATGGAGGAATTAGCCATAATTTCACCACGCTGGCTAGACGGGTTGGTGAATTAGCCCTCCCCTTCCGCCTTTCTATCCGTGCAGCAAATATTAATTTGCCACATAAATAGAAAGCTCAGCCTGCACCACTTGAAGGCGGGGTAGGACACTAGGTTACTGGCCTGGCCGGTTCCACACATCGTCACATACGTTCAGCGTGTGGGTCTCCTTCCAGTTAGATACCAGCAACCCTTTTGCAGGCCATATATATATATAGTTTTATAATCACAGTAACCAAAAAATTAGAGAACTAAAATCTTACATAAGCATAAACGGGAAGGGGTCAGGCATTTGCTTATTTTTTCTTACAATTGGAAGTGGGGTAGAAAATTATTTACGTAATACTTGGGGTCTTTCGATATTTGCTTAAAGATATTTCTCACCCTTCTTGCATTTTGCTTTTTTGGATGGTCAGATCTCCATTTATTATATTCTCCAAAGTACAACTCACTCTCTCTCTCTCCCTCTTTTTTGCCAACTGAACGCTAGGAAAACTGAAATGTACATTCTTACCTATATCGCGATAACTAAAACCACAGTTATAATAAAATACAACCCTCTCCCACACTGCAATAAAAACGTAGCATTTTTTCGGAGCCATGGTAGCAGAAACTAACTAAATAACTGTGTAACCAAAAATCTTATAACCTGTTTTTTGAAAAGTGCGGGGAATGGAACCCACAGTGGTAATGTGTTCATTTATTGCGCAATTCTTCCGGTTTCGATTCCAAACAACGCTAAAAAAAGAAAGCTTTCCAACTAACTACTCACCGTGGTCCGAGAGTTAATTCTTTAGATTCTAAGAGGTTCGGATTCCTAGGAAAACCATGGGACCAGGCGCAGCATCACTATTGCTGTCCCTGCGTCGTAAACCTCTAACAAACACACGATGGAAATTGTTCTTTGACATTAAAAAATATCTTCAAAATAGATTTCTACGGTAAATCTTGTGTACAGCATGTTTTTACGGAGGTTTGAGTCTTCAAATGAAGACTATAATAAAGATAAGGGACATTATAAATGTTAGTGTACCACTATAAGTTTTCAATTTAAAACTTACGTTAAGAAATTTATTCATTAATGTTAAATATATTAGTCTACTTGGATATTTAGTATTATTAAATACATTAGTGAAAAACATCACAAAATGTTGAGGAATTTTAAGCCCTTAGTGGCTTTTTGAGCCTATCCCTATAACCTTCAGAGCCCTATTATAATAAGTGTATAGCTATTGCCTGTACAAGGGCGGATCCAGTGAGGGACGGAGGGGCTATGGACTCTTCTCTCCCGTGAGCAAAGGGAGCGATGCCTCTTTTTCCTCCCTGTACCTAAAATCACCAGTCTGAGCTAAACTGCGCGTGTCAAAATTATAAAGTAAACTCATGTTTGTAAAAATTGCAACACCATGAAGGACTCGTCCGAATTGAATGAAATTTAATGCACAAACGACCTGTGTTGATACAAATAAACGATTAAAATTACAAAGCAAAAAAACAATATTACATGTCGAAAATCAGTATTTGGTGAAGCCACCACGCGCTGCAATAAGTGATGCTATACGACGTGGCATGGAATCAAACAGATGTTGAATGTGTGCCTGAGGAAGAGCATTCCAGATTGCTTGTATGCGACCCCAAAGTTCATCTGTAGTAGCTATGGGACGAGGATCACGAGCGAGACGCCGACCAACGAAATCCCACACATGTTCAATCGGCGACATATCCGGCGAATAGGCAGGCCAAGGAAGAAGCTGTATCTGTTGTGATGAAAAGAAGTCTTGAACATTCCTGGCAATATGTGGGCGGGCATTGTCCTGTTGAAATACAGCTCCGGGAATGCCTTGAAGGAAGGGAACAACTTCGGGCTCCAGAACTTCATTGATGTACCGGTTGCTGTTAAGATTACCCACAATTCGTAGCAGCTGAGATCGTACATGTTACGTAATCGCACCCCAGACCATAACGCTGGGGGTTCGTCCACTATGACGTTGGATAACGCACTCCGGAAGGTGGCGTTCACCGGTATAGCGTCTAACACAGATGCGGCCATCACTGTACCCCAAATTAAAGCGGGATTCATCAGAAAACACCGCGGTGTCTTGACCTCTAGTAGGTCAAGACACCGCGGGCTAAACGCGGGGACCCTGGTTCGAATCCAGGATGAGGACGGCGCCTCTTTTTCTCCAAAAACAAAAAAGCTCTAGTTTGAGCTAAATATACGTGGGTGGCAAACATTATTGTATAATTATTAAGTATATTAAAACTTGGCTTCAAAAACGGATGACAGAAACGACTTCCAGGACTACCCTTAGTAGCGGCCCTGGTTGTTGCGGGGTCCTAATATTTTGGAAAGGGGCCTTATCGGGGAGCATGTGAGTATGGAATAGAACCCAGAGAAAATAGTATTCGGGAGCCCTCCACGAAAAAATTTGAAAAATTAATTCTTTAAAACAAGGTTTTTAAGCCATTTGATGGGAGATGGTAAATAGTTTTGTCTTCTTCTGATCCGTTGTTAATAACAATAATCTTAATTTGATAAAAGTATAACAAATGAATTGTAAGAACAATAAATATCATTTTAGCGTTATTGAAATTCGAATAAATTACATTTATGTTTATACTGAATAGGGGTCTACAATGTAATGACAAACATTTTACATTGCAAGTGCGCCGCCAGTAATTGGGCCGGCGCAGGGCTCTGGGCGGTTGCCTGGATTGTCAGGCCCTGGAGCCGCCTCTGACTAGCATTAATACACACCCACAGAGATATTCATATTGATGTAAATAAAGTGACAAATTTTCAAAGAAACCAAGCTGGCTTGACTTTGCACTATTAACTTAAAGTTTCTTAGAAAGCTGCTTGTTATAAAAAAAGTAAAATAATTACAATGTTTTTGTGTTTAAATTTAAACTTGTTCTATTAATTACATTTTAACATGGATTTCGTTGTTGTATGTGTCTCTTTTATTAGCTTATCATATCTATCATACTTAACTGTAATCTACCCTAAACCATATAGTTTAATTAAAGAAAAGCCCAGCTTTAATTCATGGTCTTAAATTAAATATTTTGGAGAATATAAAAGAGTGCTAGTAATATTTATTAATAACAACAAAATTTATCTAAACCGTTCAACAGCCCAAAACTAAAGCTTTTCCGGGGGAGGACACCCCGGAACCGCTACCTTCTGAATAAAATCTTGGATCCTCCCTTGGGCTTACATCACCTTACCCTCATATTAAATGGAATCTTCTGTAATTGAAAACGTATTGCTTCTATGAGTCTTAGAATTTGGAATTTCCTCCCTAACAGATTACATGCACTTACTTCCATTTCTCTTTTTAAAAAACATGTTTGCAAACATCTATAAAAATTGCAATAGTCTTTATTTTCATACATTGTAATTTCTTTACAATAATATTAAGGTGTTGTTCTACTGCTGTGTTATTCTATTGTTTCACCCAACTAGGGAAGTGCACGAGGTGCAAATCGTCGATTTTGACAAAAGTGATATTATTGGAAAGGTCTCGTTACAGGTAGTAAAAAAGTCGTAGAACTATCAACCTCAATCTAGCAGTTAAGAAGATATCGCAAAAAAGAAAATAAGAGAGGCAGCACTACTGAGAAAACAAAGTGTAGGGGCATATTGTGAATACAAAACACACACGCATTAATACGATATTTTAAATGCTTAATATTTATGTCAAGGGTGCTCCATGACATCACCTATTTTCCCTATAATGGTGTTGCGCACATCTAATAACTAAATGATGTCAATATAGGACTACAATATTATAGGCCATAATTTAATATTCAGGAGTAACTTCTCGCCTGGTCCTATGGGACAAGAAAAAATAGGATATATTCCTAAGAGAATGCAGTTTCTTTAAGCTCTCGATCATAGAGAATTTTAGAATTTGCTGTGGCTCGCATTCCAGGCGCCCTGGTTCAGGGGGTGACACGCACTCCTGTTACATGAGAAGTTGGGTCCAATTATGAAGGTCTAGTTGATGAACCCCTCATGATGCAATGTCATCATCGAAAAAACTGCAATTGCTCATCACTTAGCACATCGTTTGATATCCCACCACCTACCAGTCGGTCGAGAAATCACAAAGGTGGAAGAAGAGATTAGTTGGAGTTCCAAAAGCGTTGGGTTAAAAGGTTGGAAAATTTGATATTCACCAATATTCTCGTCATGTGTTCCAAATCTAGTAAGAGCAGCAAGCAATTAAGTGCAAAATGCTTTGAAATATTAAAAGAGAACATCACTAAACAGTATATCCTTTTGATCCTGAATCAGTGGAGAGCAGGGAGTCTGCTACACCTCCCTAACACCCCTTCAAAATTCTTGACGCACCCTCAAATTTCTTAACACCCCCTAAAACTCACAGTTCACATACCCGCTAAATATTCAAATTACAAGAAAGAAAATAAAATATTGCGCAAATTATTTTTCTATACTTTTTCTGCATATGTAAATTGTAATAATCTTTTACATGTAGCAATTTTTCAAAGAAAAATATGGATAAAGATACCAAGAAGGAGCAAGTTACAATATAAATAAAATCCTAAATTATCCACTGTCTGTGAATGGGTTAAATGTCCAAAAAGAAATACTTGAAATTTGTTTTCCTTCGAATAAAAAAAATGAATTTTTATGAATTCTAAATATTTTTATGAACTGTAAATAATTTTGTGAATGTGTAAATATGGACGAATTATTTCATTGCTACTGAATATTTTATTTCGTTTCTTTTCTGGTAAGTACATTTTATAAAAAAAATTAAAATTTTGAAGGTAAATTTGACACCCTAGATGAAATTTAACACCCCCCCGAGCAAATATTCCTGCAGACACCCTCGTGGAGGGACCAAAGAGGTAGTGAAATATTAAAGAAAATTGTTAGATAATGTAAAAATCATATTCCTACCTTCTACGACAACAAAATACTTTCAGCTACTGGATGTTCTAAGCTTTGACGATTATAAATATATCGTAAAGATAATGATGTAATATTCTCGTACTCATCAGGCAATTTGCGTAGAAATGGATTTCATAACAAGAGCAGGTATTATCAATATGGATCGTTTATTTCATAATTAAATGTTAGGCCAGACATTTGACGACATGCAACGATATGCCTTTGAAAAAGCACTATTGCAGTACACCCCACGCTTTCAAGACGTAAAGCAGGTGTGTTTGTTTTACGGTTACAGAAACAACATGTGGTGAATGCGAGAATTTGCCGTTCTTAAAATATGCCTGGTGTACGAAACATTTATGTTTTTCGCATTTCTATACTACACAACACTATCATGGGGAAAACGTATGATGCCACGGAGCATCCTCGACATGAATATTAAGCATGTAAAATATCGTATTAACAAGTGTGTGCTTTGCATTCACAATATGTCCCTATACTTAAGCAAAGTGCATGGTTCGGTGCAAGTGCAAAGCATTGGATAAAGACTATCGAATCTGACGAGTCCATTCTACCCGAGGGAAGAAATATTGCTGCAGTACTTACTAGGGAAGTGCACGGGGTGGACATCGTCGATTTTGACAAAGGTGGTATCGCTGGAAAGGTCCCGTTAAAGGCAGTAAAAAAGTCCATAAACCTGCCTATTTCAATCCAACAGTTGAAAAGATATCTCTAAAAGGAAACAGGGAAGTCAGCACTGCTGGGAAAGCATAAGGACTGACATAACCCTCGTCGATAAATCGAATAAGACCACGTACTTAATCGACATAGCAGTACCCAACACCAATAACATACAGACAACCTACACAACGAAAATCACCAAGTACCAAGATCTCAGACATGAAGTACGAGATATATGGGGTATGGAAAAGATCCTCATCATCCCGTTAGTCATCTCAGCAACAGGGATAGTACCAAAAACGCTTGCGACGAATTTGGAGATACTCAACATTGACCCAAACACCTACATTGAAATACAAAAAGCCACAATCCTAAACACGTGTCACATTGTCAGGAAGTTTCTAGACATGGCACATTAAGAAGTGATGTAAAAAGAGGCTTGGGAACATGGCGCTCTGCCCGTCCCAAAGCCTGTTTCCGCCAAGAATGGGCGAGGAAAACCTTATATATATATATTTTAAGTTAGTTTAACTTGTTTATTAATATACTATTAACTGTATATATATATTATATTATTGTACACTGTACTGTTATATTATTGCTGTATTTGTTATGGATGTTTAACCTTATCATACAACCCTGAATTTAACCATTCTCTGGTGTATTGTTACGTACTTGAAAATATCACACTCTTTCCGACTGAATTATCTTTGGCTTAAACTTATAAGAATAAATCATGTAACTATTTGTAACCGTATCTGTCCTGACGAGAGCACCTGAATAAAGAAAGTTATTATTGGTTAACTTCTTTGTGATTTTTGTGTACATTGAATCCGCAATCAGTGGTTTAAATTTATGTAAAAGTTTAATCAGTTAGCTTCGGACGCCAAAAGAGACCCAAGTTCATTGATTTGGCGTAGAGAGGTTTCACCCAGTTTCCTTTTGGCGTACCTGGTTTGCCGAATAGCTTTCCTTGCAGCAGTAATGATGTGAGTACAGCCATTTTTTTAACACAACGCGATTTTATCTGAAATTAACACTATAACCCTTATATACGGTTATTTTTCGATTTAACCAAAAGTAAAGGGCTTATACTAGTCTCGTGCTTGTAATCTAATGAAGGTCAAATTCATCTCAAGGTTACTTTACGGTAACGCCATCAAAATTAGCACCATTTGAATTAATGTACCTCAAAACCTCTTTAACACTCTCACATTTTTAAAATGAGAGAAGCATATCCAAAAATCTCCCCTGTGCCGCACTTTAATATTTCTTTTTAGCGCACACCAATAATTTAAGCTTTTATATAAATATCACGTATCTGTTGTGTACATATCCGTAATAGACATAAAACACTTAAACTATATTTCTTGACTTCCATTACTTTGTTGGTTAGTTACGTCTTCGTATTCATTTCCTTAATTTTAAAAGCAACACTGTTTTGTAAAATTTATTCCCTTCATAGTGCTTAGATATATAAACTTACAATAAAATACGCGTAAATAATCTTTCATGGTAAAATAACCATTTTACAACAGTTTCCGGTTGATATTCTGAAGGATATTTAATTCTTGGACGGTTGATGAAACGTTTTGGTGGAAAGGAACCATTTTAACTTCAAAGCCTATACCATTGACCGCCAGACAGTAAAGGTGTTATTATGATACTTTGGATCCGCTTTGGGATCTCCAGGCTGATTCCTTAGTGGAAGAGCGTTCTTTTGATAACGAGCTAATAATGACTGCAATTCCTCGACAACCTAAATCAAAAAGAGAAAACCAGAAAAGAATAGGAATAAGCACACTGCGCAAAATACAGTTTATTGGAATAAAATTCATTTAAATGTTTAAGCTGTAATGCTTTTTCTGGTAAGCAGATATTTTTGAAAGTTTGTATTGCCATTTTCCCGACATTTCAACCTATTTCGGTACGTCTCACTCAAGAATTTATTTTTACTATGTTTGGCGCGGTATAGCCCAATCACTCTTGCGCCATAAAAATCCAAACAAACATCAAACGATTGTAAAAGCAGAGAGCCAAATTTCAAACTTATAATAAAAAGCGAGACCCATGTTAATTATCTGAATATTTTTTTTTCCTTACCTTCTATAACATTTAGAAGATTTTCCGGCTTATGTAGAAGCAAGTCCAAACGCCAAGGAAAACAAATTACAAAACAGTAAATTCAATCTAAACTCCTCTACATTGAATATAACTTGTATCGTAATTTTCGTGGAAGCACATAATAATCTTGTTGATATAAGATGCTAGTATAATCTTTATAATAACGTTACAATTTTATAATATTTAAGAATACAACTAAACATGTAATTAGAATCACATACTTTTGGATATTCTTTGGCTATGTTATTATATTCGCAAGGATCCTTCTCTAAGTCAAATAAACAGACTTCTGCTGTTTTACAGCTGTTTTTAGGTTTGTTAATCAGCTGACAGTCAACAATCAGTTTCTTGTCTTTCGGAGAGGATAACTTTTGAATTATGTCTATCCCATAATTCTTTAATAATATTCTTGAAGCGAGAGAATACAGGTAGAGTTTATTTTCCTATGTATAAGTAAACATAAAGGTGGTTAATTGCATTATATACTTTTCCATCAATCTATTAATTATTAGAGAGAGAGATTGGGGTTATGATTTCCAGAACTAATTGGAATTAAACACGGTTAAAACAACAATTCAAGAACATGTAAAAAACACAAGTATATAATCGCCGCTAAATATTTGTTTATTGAAACATTAGTATCAATTTCGGTAGCCCAAAACTAGTTTCTTCAGAACAAAGCAACACTGACAGTGAGGACATCAGTGGTTGTTCTTGTCCAGAAAAAATATAGTTCTTGGTTCCTAAAATAGCTATCAGCGTTTTAATACATAATTGAAAATTTAACTCCAATTATTTGTGTTTTTGTGCACTACACCTTACGCACACAGTTCGTCGGAGAACAATCCAAAATTCAATCGAACACACCAATAATCATCAGGTGAAAGAAGGAGAGAAAGTCTAAGAAAAAGGAAAAAAATTCTTATTGAACTTATACAAATCAACTCGTTCCTGTATAATTTTCTAAAATAGCGATGTGCGCATGTGTCAATAATAAATTTATTATTATTTTCTCTGTACTGAGAATGTGTCCAATAAGCGATGCTCTGTTTTTCAGCTCCAGAACTTAACATGAACAGTAAAATTTGACACCGAGCGAAACACGAAAGTAAATAAGGAATAAATATGAAAAATACAATAGAATCTGGACATCGAAGGAATAAAATTACAAAAGCTATAATAAGCTGCGAAGAGCAGAGGAAAATTCAAACAGGAAAATTAAATAAAACTGTTATTATAAAGAATTTTAAATATAAAGTAAACCATTATTAAATAAAAAATATTACTTTTTTAAACTCCACAAGAGTATTCAGAACATATTTATCACGGCAAAATTTCATATTCTGAGTTTTTTATTTTCTTCATTTCTTCTATATAAAAACTTTGTATATACTACCATAACGTACAAATGCCCGCCCTGACTTTCAGTATCCGAAACAGCCCTGAATGGCATCCAAGCTTTTGAAAATAAAAGCTCATTAGAAAATAAAATAAAAACTACAAAACCCATGGTTTGTTCAAAATTTTCCTGATCATCACAAACACTCAAATTAATAAATCACTCACGCTTTATACGCACTAGCTAAGGTCAATTTGAAAACGCCAACAGCTACCCAACCTTTCTGATTACTTAATTGTACAAATAAATGCTATCTTTCCTACCACATATAAAGACTCAATTTTACCTTTCCCTGCTCCCTTTCTCTACATAAGTATTGATCTCTTAATTCATAAAAATTACTGCTTTCCGTCTTCCCATAAGTCATCTCTCCATTATGTAACTTAATTAAAATAAATTTCACGATTCATAAAAGATTTTTACTCTCCATCAATATATCCTATTTTAACACTTCAATCATAATAAAAATACTTTATTATTTGCTATTTTGCGCATAGGGAGACTTTGAAATTTATTCAGTTAAAAACGGAAAGAGGGAGTAGTTAGCTATGCCAAGAATGGGGCTCGCTTTTCCAGCAGGCAGAGCAAGAAATCCTTCATGTTCTATAAGAATAACGTTTAAAATTTGACCAGCGTATAAAACACAGAGACATATCACTATTATTAAATAAATAAATATTTTTTGGTACTCTTGAATATCAGGTAGCATATATGATTATTCTAGTTTCCATGCATGGAAGGATATTCTAGATTCCGGAGATGCTAGTTTGGATATTCTGAAATCGAAGTTCCGACCTCGTGCACCCACCCCTATTTTTTTAATTAATTAATTTGAACAGAGTTGAACAACCGTTAGATATTTTTTTTAAATAAACATATTTGGAAACACACATTTGGAAAAAACAGGAAGTGGTGGTATTAGCACACCAGTTGTTGTAATAGTTTTAATTTAATCAGTTAAAATTTAAAATGGAAGAATTAAAATGAAGTTAAAGTACTTATAATTAAGTTTGCAAATTTAAGGTTAATGTTTTTATTGGTTATTTTAACTATTTGTGAACATTACAACCCCATTATCATTACGTTTAACATTAAGTTTATTTATCTAGAAAAGTGAGTAGGCCGTTTATAAAAATTTAAACTGAAGTACATTGTATGGTTGTGTTTTATTTAGAATCCGCAATTAAAGAAAAATAACCCAGAAATTCGCAACAATAAAAAGACAAGCAAGAATTAGGATTTAAAAATTTAACTGTGCCATTTATTTAAGCTTTGGTGCCAGTAACAAATTTCTAGATTACAAGTAATTACACAAACATATTTACTTTAAAATTTTCCTTTGAAATATATCCTTTAATATGTTTAAACCTTGTATAAATATTTTTATTTACAATTGGAAACATCCCGATACTTTAAATTATGAAACAAAGTTCAATAACCAACTAGGTCATTATGTTAAGGTATTATTACCCTTCACAGGGATAACACAATTGCCAAATATGGTCAACACAAGAAAGCCTCCGGGGCGAGATTTTTGTGAGTTTTCGTGGGGGAATTTATTATACTATAATTTTTGCCACCCACGTATTAATTACAGCTCAAACTAGAGCTTATGTAATTTTGGAGAAAAAGAGACGCTTTCCCCATCCTGGATTCGAACCAGGGTCCCTCCGTTTAGCCCGGAGTGTCTTGGACCGCTAGACGAATGAGGACAGGAAACAACGCTCTCTTTCTCCGTATGTAAAGATGTTAAGGTATTATTACCCTCCGCAGGGATAACACAATTGCCAAATATGGTCAACACAAGAAAGCCTCCGGGGCGAGATTTTTGTGAGTTTTCGTGGGGGAAATTTATTATACTATAATTTTTGCCACCCACGTTTTTGAATTACAGCTCAAACTTTTTCTCAAAAATTACACAAGCTCTAATTTGAGCTGTAATTAAAACGTGGGTAAACATTATAGTATAGGTCATTTATAATTAAAAAATATACTGGGATATAAAAACCACCAGTAAATAAAACTTAATCATATTAGAATTTTAGTGGGAAGGAGGCACTTAGAATTACACATTAAAAAGAAGAATGGTAACTGTAACTTGCATGTCTAATTACTTTGGGCCCAGGGCATTATGGAGTTTCTCATTATACGTGTTCATCTAACGTGACCACTCCATTTTCAAATTAGCACTCTCTCTCTCTCTCTCTCTCTCTCTCTCTCTTTTCAGGTCTAAACAGGTCAATATATTATATCGACGCCACCTTGTGAACTAGCCGGTCCAAGGACTACCAGAATCTTAGGTCGCCAAGAAAAAAAATGCCAACTTTCATTTGGCCCATGTTAAATTGTCGTCGAGGATTGAAATCGACAGCCCACTCTGGCATCCCCGAACACAGCCCTGAACTGATTTTTGCAGATTACAGATGTCCAATCTTGTGTCTAAATTGAACTGAAATGTTTGATTTCAGCAAGCAATTTGTTTAAACTTGGAACCCTATTGGCGCCAATCGTTGATGGAAATTAAACATATTGCAGGGAGAGAAATAGCAGTTTTTAGGTACACTGATAGGCCAAAAATATTTTGTTGGCAAGTTAAAAATGGGTTTAAAAAATTAAATATGATAGGTAGGAAAAAAACAAAAAGGTGGATTTGTATGTTAAGGGGTCCTGCGTTTAAAAAGAAAAGAAATTTAATTATAGATATATTATTTATATACAGAAATTTTAAGTGATAATGTCTGTGCTAATAAAAATCGAATTAATTTAAAATTTACGCCTTTGGTAATTGAATAAGCATTTTCTGCAATCATTTTCGTTAGTCACATAAATATAATTAAATTTAAAGTTCCTGAAAAAAAATTACTATTTATAGTTCTTTTATTTGGTTATTCGGGTGTATGTCATGCACAGAAAACCTGTTTGATTCTTATTTATGGAACATCTTGATGCTTCTTAATATTTTGCCGTTGCTGCCAAAGAGGAAGATGCTGTTGCTACCACAGTAGGTGTCGTTGAACGTTGAACGTAGGTGTCGCCTTATGAGGAACATTAATTAGCATAAACGTCATCAATGGAATAGGGTAAACGCAGTGCACAGTTACTTTGAGATACAATCTCATCTGGAATAATCAAATAAAGAGCGGCAGAATAGCGAAAAAAATTTACATTTAAAATATTTAAGCATATAATATTTATATATAGTGTGTGAGAGAGAGAGAGAGAGTATGTGTGTGTGCTTTTTATTATTATTTATTTATCTATCTATTTATATGCTCCTGTGTGTTTAGATATAATTAGTTATTTATTTTAAGAAGAGAATTTTCAAATCAGAAACAATCTGAAGAAAGTGTCTATTTAAATTGCAATTATAACAAATATGTATAAAACATGTACGTAGGTAATGAAGTGATTACAGTTTAAAGGGCCGTAGAACCCAACAACGATTAGCAATTTCGTATTGAATGTTACAATAAACAATTTGGAAAACCTCCTCTGGCCGTAATGCATGTTTGCATATGGCTAGGTAAGGAACATTACAGGGTCCTAATGTTATCCTGCGATTGATTTTGCTAGACGTTCCTCAATTATTCCATATCTTGGATATCTTGTGGTGCCCGAATCTGTTGGACTACCATGTCCCATACATGTTCAATCCACAACAGGTCTGGTAACCTTGATGGCCATGGAAGATATCGCACAGTATGGATGTGACCTAGTTATATGCAAACCATATAGAGCCTTGCATTATCGTGCTGGAAACTGGCTCCAGGATGATGTGCCATGAAGAGTAATACAAACGGGATGTTATCAACATATCGTTGAGCTGAAAAAGTTATATACAAAACTACTAGTGGTAATCTGCCCTCGCAGAAGATAACACCCCACATCATCACACCAGGATAAATAGTTGTTAAATACAGGTTTTGTTTGCCTGTGCAAAACGAAGTCTGCTTGGGTACGATGGCCCTATCTCTTCCACGCATGGTGCGATGACCATCTGTTCTAAGACAGAAGAAGGGGTTCATCGATGAACATTATGTGATGCCGGTCTGCTGGAAACTATGGTAATAGGGCATAACATCAATTCAGACGCCTTTGTTCAGGTTGGAGGTGGTTAAAGGCATATGTCTTAAAGAGACGACATAAGCATAACTTCGCCGCAGCTAAGTGCCGTAAAATGGTGGATGCTACAACAAATGGTATGGGAGAAGCTACAGCACGTTGTATGATGGACAATAATGCCGTTGATACAGTTCAGGCCTGTCGTATAATCATCTGAGCTTGTCTCACATTCGTTCACCTTGGCCTCCCAGTGCCTTCATTTCGCCGATACGTACCTTTCAGCAAACATTGCTGCCAGCTCGTTCGAACAGCCGTGTCTGTACAACCCAAGTAACCCCTAATTGCTCGATATGACCAGCCCACTTTGCATACCCCAACTATTTGACTCTGTTCGAAGCCATCCAATTGTCTATAAGGTTTTCGAGTAAATCCTAGCGGCGTTATTGGTAGTCTGTCCAGGGAACTGCAACAGTGACGAGAAAATTTGCAACAGCCCGTAATTGTTAGCTGTTTTTTAGGATGCCAGTTGCACAGTAGTAAGGCGTATGTACTATGACCAAAGTTGGTAGTCATTAGCCACAAAATTTTAATAATTCACGGTTTTGGAACAGAGAAATTTACATACGAAATTTCAAGATGGTCAGATTAGTTTTCATATTTTTTTTAAAATACAGTGCATGTAACGTAAAACTGATTTAAAAAAAAAATACTAACGGTTTCATGCATGTGCCAAGTAGTGTCACTAAGGTACTTTTCATTTTCCCCATCAGGAATTTCATTACCCTCTTGGTCGAACCATCCCTCACCATGTAGTAAAAATGTGGTAAAATTTACTAATTTAAACTGCCTTTTCCTAATAGCCGCATTGTTAGTTATGGGATCGATATTGTAAAGAATTTCTTGACGAAGTGATGATTTCTCTTCTGATATTGTTGGCCACTGGTTTACTCCATCCAAGTTTTTCAACTCGGTTGGGTTGCCTCCTGTGAAAGAAAAAATTGCTGCACTGCTGTAATTCATTCATATACTTGGAATATATCAGCTATGTAATCTTTTTTCTTATTTAGAATTAACGGAATTTTTCATGGGGCAGTCACGTTAATACGATCATGACAGGGACGGATTATATCGTAGGCAAAAACACTAATGTCTAGGGCCTGTTTTTGTTTTTTGTTTTTTTAATAGTCGAGCACGATGAAGAATAAACGTCACTTTAAATGCAACTGGAGAACACCCATTTGCTCAGCATTATGGCCAGTAAAAAATTGTTTACTAATTTTTTAAGCCACTTAAAAATAAAGTCGCTAATCTATATTGTGCATAGAGATTCAAGAGCTAATATTAATTGTAAGGAAATAATTGATATTTTTGCTGAAAATGGGGTGATGAAAAGGGATATTTAATATGTTTTATAATCTGCACATCATAGATACTTCATATAATATATTTGTATTTTGTTTTAAGTAAATCTTTATACAACAAAGAATTAAGATATTAAAATTCTCTTTTTTTTCCTTTTTTCATCAAAAAAAAAAAGTTTTTAGTGATGGAGGTGGTGTTATGCACAGGCTTAATTTACTCTATAAGGGGCCCGGACAGAACTTTGTCTAGGGCCCCACTAAACCTTAATTCGGCTCTGGTTCCTGGAAATGCATATACACAAAATGAATATAATTAAGGAGGCCATAGGCGCGATTCATATAATCTCCAAGTTTATTCGAAATTGAATTTGTAGTGGTTTCCATAAATGTTTCTTCGGTATAGAAGCCAAATATGAATTTGATTTAGGTACAAACCCAAAAATCTATTAAAACGAATAAATTTCATGTAGAAAATGAAGTTAAAATTTTTAATACTGCTTTGGAAGTCAAAAAGTGATTGTTACGAATGATTAATTTTTTGGAGAATGCAAGTTGTACATTTAAACCTCAATTGTGTCTTATTTATAATCATGGCTTTCACCTTTAGTCATTATTTGTTACTAAATTAATTAATTAAAATGGGGCATCTCCGAAATCTTCTAACAACTTTGATTCACCTACAACATCAATATATTTCGTAGATTCGGTCAATTGCTTTGTTTGGATTAATTCATTCATAATGCAGTAACTCATTTATTTGATCTACTAAAATAATTTAAGGCCAAATAAATTGTGGTTCGTTACATACCAGCTGCGTCATAAAGTGTTGGAAGCCAATCGGCAATGTGCATCAAACCTCCATGCACTCTTCTCTTTATCCTTAAATTTGCACTCCAAATCCAAGCCGGTACTCGCGTACCTCCTTCCCATATTGTGAATTTGGAGCCTCGAAGAGGAAAATTGGAACTAGTGCCATTCATAAGTCCTTTAACGGGGCCCCCGTTGTCTGATGTGAAAACAATGATAGTGTTGTTTAAGACTCCGGCTGTATCTAAAGCAGCAAAAATTTCTCCTACAGATACATCAAGAGCAGATACAGTTCCTGAAAATAGATACATAATTACATCTATCTAAGTTGTTTCTCAGTCATAGCATTATTATACAACATATTGCTATATTTTTTCTGCAGCACAATATAACTAAATGTAATCACGTTAAGCGTGTACGTGTATGTGAAACAGTGGTGTAAGAAAAGGGGGGGGATGAAGAACTCCGCATAGGATATCAAAGGATATTTTTCTCCCTAATTTCGAATCACCTGACATTTCTCAAACTATACTTGAGCCTCCTCCGTAATATTTGAATTGACGCGAGTGAGAAAGAGCAAAGTTTGTGGAAAATGATGGGCATTATTAGATAAATCTGCTTTGAGATTGGATCTTAAAGCACATTATATTACACTTACGCGGAATATTTTTGGAACAAAAGATTTACACTTGCGGTTCAATTAAAACTAAAAAGTAATCTTCCCCTATGGCATCTCAGGAAATTATTTTACCTAAGGAATACTTGTTTTCAAAAGTCCTGCGCTTTTTTTTTTCTTTTGCACTGCCCAGAATTGTAAATAATACAAACAAGGTACTTATCATACAAAGCGAGACACCAAACTGTACGTTTTAATACTTGTAAGGAAGAAATTAAGTACAGGTATACCAATACACAACCCAGCCTCATATCCTCTTCGGTTATTATATGCCCATCCCAAACCCGGATAAATGAGGAAAGTTGAGGAAAGCAACAGTGAACTACCACATAAAAAACCCTTCCAGAATATTTCATGGAACGCAAACGAACTTCAAATATGGGTACTGATAGTAGATCCTCCAGGATGGATGGTACCTCAAATGCAACTGGAGAAGAGTAAAGGTCCAATTTGAACAATTTGAGAAATGATGACGTAGTTGGGCTAAATCCTGAAGGATGCCCAGCTACTAAGATAACCTATTGTGAAAGATATTGCCTACACTGCACAAAAGAATGCAAAATCAGAACATGGAACGTACAAGGCATGTCACTCAGAAAACTGAACATTGTAAAAAGAAATGATCAGGAACAAAAGGGACATCCTTGGCATCAGTGAATTGCACTGGAAAGGCAATGGACATTTTCAATATGATGACTGCATGGTTTATTTCACTAGAAGTGAATGAATGAGTAGAAATGGTGTGGTATTTATTGCCAACAGGAACATGACACAGACAAATTGAAAATTACTAAACAATCAGCGATCGCGTAATACCCATTCACGTTCACAGAAAACCAATGCATTATTATTATTATGCACTATTTATTACAATGCAATTTATTATTATAGGCTTATTCTTCAATAAAACCCCGACAAGAGCATCATTATTAATAAATAAACAGGCAAGGTTCTCCTGCGTTAAAGAAAATGTACTTGAGCAGTTCCATGGCCAGGCTATACCCCTTGGTTGCACCTGACAAAAAATATGTTTTGCCAAAGTAGTCTGCCTATTGGCATTATTAGGGTACATGTTTTAATATCTTCGAACTGCACACAGTGATATATATTAGGGAACTAGTCGCATTGTTTGTAACGTTATCTACAAAGCTTCTAAGCGTATTGTATTTTGCTGTAATCATAGAATATGCATTTTACTTTTAATAAACATAGTACAGCTTAGAAACTCAATACCCTTGTTTTTATTATTTATAATTGACGTTTAACATATTTCGATAATATTGGATGCTTTATTTCTATTTACAGAATGAGGACTTACAAGCGAAAGACTGCCCGCTCCAACACAAACCTTAATATCATGCTAGAAGCAGCTAATATTGTTATAACAAAGGGGTGAAGCATCCCTTGAAGCAAGGTGTTGGGAATGATTTCGGTATCAATCATGTTACACTATCCAGATACGTGAAGAAACTAACGAAGAATAACGAACGCAATGGAGTTTCTACCAAGGCTATAGAAGTTGGATATAGAAAGAACCGTCAAGCGCTAAATGACACAGCTAAACAAGAGTTTACAAACTACTTACACAAAACAGCTGCCCTTTATTATGGTTTATGCCCATGTGAGGTTAGAAAACTGGCATACCAATAAGCAACCAGCAACAATGTGCCTGTTTCTGCATCGTGAACGGTTGCTGAAGCTGACTGGTTTACTGGATTTCTAAAAAGAAACAAAACTTTGTCCATACGAACTCCCCAAGCAACTAGTTTAGCTCAAACTACCAGCTTTAACCAGCATAATGTCAAAATGTTTTTCGAAAATTCTTCTCGTGTCTTAGAAAAACATAATTTACAAGCTGCTGACATAGACGAGGTAGGAATAACTACAGTCCATCGCCAGACAGAATTATTGCTAAAAAAGGTATCAAGCAAGTGGGATCTCTTACCTCAGCCGAGTGAGCGACTCTAGTGACCGTCGCTATAGCTGTTTCTGCGACAGGAAATGCAGTACCACCGATATTCGTGTTTCCTAGGGTTAAGTTCCGAGATCATTTTATTTCAAGTGGACCACTAGGATCTGTAGTGTAAGCCAATCCTTCAGGCTGGATGAAGGACACAGGCTTTATTGTCCTTTTGAAACATTTCGCTTCATTCACGCGGTGCACACCAGATAAGCCTGTTTTAGTGATTCTCGATAATCGTGAATCCCACCTTTCCATCAACACCATAGATTTGTGTGGAGATAACGGTATTATTCTCTTGAGCTTTCCACCACATTGCTCACACAATCTTCAGCCCCTCGATCGTGGTGTCTTTGGACCTCTAAAAAATGTATTAATACCGCATATGACAGTCGGATGAAAAACAATCTTGGCAAGACTATGAGTATATATGATATTCCTAGTTTGACAGCCACTGCACGCCCTCAGGCAGTCGCCTCTCTTAATATAATGTCTGGGTTTAGAGTTGTAGGCATCATGCCACATAATCCTAACATATTTTCTGATGCTGACTTTGAACCTTCGGTTGTTACAGACTATTCAAAAGAAAGCCTTGCAATAACTATTCCCACACCACAAGAAGTTACGGAATTTATAAATTCATGTAATGGTGTTGAGGAAGGAAATATTGACGACCCTTCAAGAACAAGTGAAGTTTTACCAGGTCCCAGTGGTTTACATATGCAGTCGCAAACAATGTTTTTTTCACCTGAAGGTGTTCAACCTTATCCCAAGGCAGAACCACGAAAAATTTCACATCAAGGTAGAAAACTCCGTTCTACCGCTGTCTTGATAGATGCGCCAGTTCGTAATGCTCTTGCTGCAGAATAATCAGAAGCTAAAGCTAAAAGAAGCAAAAATACTTTGAAGTTTACTGATTCTAAACCTAAAGGAACAAGGGTAGGCAAGTCCAGGAAAAAGAAACAAAGTTCTGGAAAATTCGTTCGTCATGTAAGCGATACCTCAGATTCAGAAGATGAATGGTTTTGTATTATTTGTTGTGAACCATACAGTAAAAGTAAATCTGATTGGATTCAATGCACTGACTGTAAAGGATGGGCTTATGAGACTTGCACCAAGAGTGAATTGTTTTATGCCTGTAAAAATTATAAAAGCGATGAGTATACTATTCCAACCGTTTTTAGGAATTCTACAACTACCAATGTTTCTAATAAAGCTATGCATAGCATCGTTCATATTAATTATAGCAAAGTAATTATGTTTACGATAGTCAAATAATTAACGTTTACAATAGTCAAATAATTATGCTTATGGTAATCAAATAATTAGCTTCATAGTAGTCAAATAATTATGTTTTTAGTAGTCAAATAATTATATTTTAATCTGTCCCAGTGTGTATTTCAACCTACTCCAGCTTGTTTTTCAACCAACCCCTTACTCGGGGCTGGTTGAAACATACGTCAAGGTTCTTTAGAAAATTTTTTAAAATACATTATAGCTCTAAATAACGTGTCATAAAATTTAGTGTAATAGACCAAAAATGTAATCTACCAATACAACTAAAACTAAATTTCTAGTGTTATTTGTTTACGAGAAAAAATGTAAATTTGAAAAGTGTTTCAACCAGCCCCGGTCTTACCTACTCTAATAGGCCTCGTATGGATATGGGGAAACTTGGCTTGGCACAATAGCAAATTATCTGAGAGGAAGAAACAGCTCAGGAAAAGGCGAAGAGATATGAAGATTGAAAATACCAGTTTCAGGATCGAGTATGTAGAACTTTGTAAAACTTTACGCAAAAACATGAAAGAAGACATAAGAAAATTCAACTGTAAGTTAATAAGAAAAGCCATTGGAAACAACAAGAGCCTTAAAATTGTTAAAGGAATTTGTCTGTTGGGAAGAAAAATATCGTTGCGTTTAAAGGAAAGGATGGCACCGTAACAAGAAATACTTAGAAGAGTTAAAGGCTTCTACAGAAAACTATACGAAGGAAAGTGGATTAAACAAAGACTTTTAAAGACTCGAAAAACAGTTCCTGAAATCTTAAAAGAAGAAGTAGCATTTGCAATAAAAAGTATGAAGAAAGGAAGATCCCCTGGCGATGATGGCATTACATTAGATATCCTAAAAGAAGCTGGAGAATATGTAGAAGACATACTTGCAAAATTCTTTACCAAATGTCTTAACAGCGGTAACATACCAAACCAATGGGATTCTGCAACAGTAATTCTTTTGCATAAAAAAGGTGATAAAGAGGATTTAAAAAATTACCGACCAATTAGCTTGTTACCTGCTATTTATAAAATCTTCACAAAAGTGCTAACACATCGCCTGCAGAAAAAATTAGATGCAGCTCAACCAAGAGAACAAGCTGGATTTCGAAGTGGATTCAGTACAGTGGACCATATTCAAGTATTAAGAGAATTAATTGAAAGAACACATGAATATGAACTTCCATTGTGTGTGGCATTTATTGACTATGAGAAGGCCTTTGACTCTATTAAAACATCAGCAGTCATCAACTCTTTAAGATCAACAGACATTGAGGATGTGTACATTGACATGGTGAAACGTGTGTATAAAAATGCAAGTGCAAAATTTCGGTTACATAAAGATACCAAAACTATCAAACTTGGCAAAGGGGTGAGGCAGGGAGATACCATTTCTCCAAAACTTTTTACTTCAGCTTTACAAATGATTTTTCAGCAAATAAATTGGAATAACAAGGGAATAAAAATAAATGTTGAATATTTAAATCATCTGCGGTTTTCTGATGATTTAAATTAACACTGTTATTTTCTCAACGAACCCAACAGAACTCCAAGACATGATACAGGAGCTCTTTACTAAAAGTAGAGAAGTTGGAGTCAAGTTGCACCTACAAAAAACTAAATTCATGTTCAATAATTTCGTAGAGAAAACAAAAATACAAGTTGACAACATTAATCTAGAAATTGCTGACTCATATATTTACCTTGGCCAGCTGATTTCAATGGAATGCAACATTATGAAAAAACTCAACAGACGTATTAAACTTGGCTGGAGTGCATTCGGAAGAAACGGTTTTATCCTGAAGGGAAAATTACCTTTGTGTCTAAAAAAAGATCTTCAACAACTGTGTATTGTGAGTCCTCTCTTACAGCTCAGAGACATGGAGTCTAACAGTTGGATCAATACGGAAGTTACAGATAACCCAAAAGAGTAAAGAGAGACGCATGTTTGGAATAACTAGAAGATATCGAAAAAGAAACATTTGGGTAATAGAGCAAATTAGAGTAGCGGACATCGTTGTTAAAGTAAAAGGGCTTAAATGGCAATGGGCTGGGCATATCACAAAAAGAACTGATGGACAATTGAAATTCTTAACTGGATTCCAAGAGACCACCGAAACCTAGAAAAGTCCTCAAACTAGTGTGTGGATGAAATAAGAAAGAGGTTGGGGTGACGTGGAAACGAATGGCCCAGGATAGACTTGTGTGGAAAGCATTTAGAGAGACCTTCATCCAGCAGTGGATAGATAATGGTTGAATATGATGATGATGATGATGATGATATATAGTAATAACCAAAATAAAGCCATGTGGTACAATTCTTTAGATACCAGTACGTAATATTGATATTTGAAGTACTAAGTATTTTATATTAATGTTCATATGGTGTGTAAATGAATCTTTGTTTTTTAATGTATGTAGAAAATAAATAAAATTATTATTATTATTATTATTATTATTATATTCTTCACGGTGTGAAGCCATGTTGTTTTCTTTGGGATTTTATAAGCGCTCTTTTTGTATATAAATAGATAAGACAGTCAAATCTTTTTATAGCGAAATCTATTTTAGCAAGAACACTGTTAAAACGAGAGAAACTAAACATTCGCATGGCTACATTCAAAATATGCAAGGTGAAAGCCCTTTATTACAACAGAAAACCTGTTATAGCAAGCAACAGGTTAGTAAATTCTCCCCTTAATTTTTATATAGAGTCTAAAAATAGATCTACCCCTTTTTGCGAAGTAAAAGAAAGAATTTTCCCCTTTTCTGAAGTTATGACATCCAATTTTCCTACTTCAGAAGATATTATCTCTGAGACACAATTCGCAAACATTCACGAATCAAGCAGTGAGAACTTTCAAGCGGACCCACCATCAACTTATAGAATGACATAAGAACATGGCAAAAATATGTAAAATTATGGTATTTAAATACATGATATACAAAATAGGTAAATGATGATATTCGTTTTCGCCGTTGTGCCCCCAGGGCTGTTTTTTCATTTTATTTTAATGATAAACCGTTTTTATCTAGAGCTCGGAAGTAATAAGCAAAAGTACGAGTCCCTTCATGGTCGTTATAAACTGTATTTTTAAAATGCATTACCTGCAAGTTTTCTTCTGTGTCCATCTTTGATACTAAAAAATGGGTTGGTATACTTTGGTGGAGCTAGAAACGGATCGTCAAATTTTCCAACGTGTGCAGCTTGGTGAGATACATATAGAAAAAGAGGCTGAAAAATGAAAAAAAAAATCAAACATCGATTGAAGTTAAAATTCATTTATGGATGTTATATTTCACAATTAGCGATTATTTTAATTTGAATATATTATACAGGATGTCCAAAAATATGATTTGATCAAATGAAAAGGGTGGACATTAATGCACATTTCATCCAAGGGCCCCTCTATAGCCATGGCCAAATAAGCTCCATTTGCGAGTGGTAGCACTTTTACTGTTCATTTCTTCAATGCGTAATATAACCGTTAATTGTATATATTCATATTATGGTAGTTCCGTTTTTAATTTTGGTTTTAAAGTTATAGCAATATCTCCAAGCCTCTTTATATAAGTCCAATTTAGGAATGTAAGGGTAATAAAAAAAGTTCAGATTCTTTAAAAGACAACTAAAAAATTGACCATTATTTTCATTTTTTAGTCTTAGCTTAAAATGTCGCCTTATTTGAGGATGAA
>QLNU02014802.1:137141944-137153409 GCA_006491805.2 Dysdera silvatica
AACCTTACAGGATTTTTGCAAAACCTCGAGTTGGGGGTGTTCATCTGACGTCGTCGGGTGCGGGGGCTTTCCCGGCGAGGGTTTCCCCGATTGGGGTTTCCCCAGCTGGAACTGCTCCGCACCAAATGGCGTCAGATGGGGATTCCCAACATGCGGGTATATAAGCTTAGGACTTTCACGAACTCTTCATTCTGCCTTCACTTGACAAAGGGAGCAGTTGGCTCCCGAAACGTCGTGTTTTTAAACCTTACGCCAGTGTCAAAATAACTGTTTGTTATAAATTTTATGGGAAATAAACGACAGCAAAAAGGGGCCCCCCGCCTTGCAATGGCTATCAGTACGCCACTGGTGAAAACCCATTATTTATCAGCATCCTTTTTGTAAAGATTATATTTCTTTTTCAATTCTCTAAATAACGTTAAAATAAAATATATGGGGCTATTAATGTTTTAAAATCATTATGTGTATATAATATTTACTTTTCCAATGCCATGAGTTGCATATCCAAGTTCTTTTAAATATTGTGGTAATATCTTTTCTTCCACAGATAGTCCCCATGGTTCATTAGCAAGTATAATCATACGTTGTAGTCCTATATAATTAATCATTTCCACAAGTTTATTATTAATAAATTAAACAAAGTATTTTATATCAGCATATTCTATTATAATATAATTCCAATTCTGAATAAAATCTTCTATATGAAACAGTCCTAATTAAGTTGTTTTTGATATTCACACTCTTTTCTTATTTCCTTTACTAATCTGGGAACCTTTTTTGAATCTCGGGCAATCTCTTGAGGGCCATCTGCATAGCAAAGGCACTCCGCTCCAAATCCCTGATAATAGGCAGCAGTTATACAGGAAAGTGGAGGGGGAGACGATCAGGGGACTCGAGCCTCTCCCCTTAAATATAAAGGAACATTTTTTCTTTAAAGCCAAATCATTTGAACTTTTCTACGCTACTTGGAGATCCCACCTCTATTCTCAATTCTTAAATTTCTGCACTTCTGGCAGACACCAACAATTACCAGTACTGACATGAGGCTGAGAGAATGATCATCAATATGAATCTATAGACGAGGGCTGTACCACAGTCCTTGCCTCTGATGATTAATAATGAAGCCTGTGTGTGATGGTATAGTATTAATAATGATGGAAATAATACCTATTTGAAAAACTTTCTGCAAATTTACATACAGAAATATCCATATACAATAAACAAATTACTTTCCTAGATTAATGGCGTATTTTCCAGTCATTAATGAGCCTCTTGAAGGTGTACAAAGGGGAGAAGCGTAATAGTTGTTGAGAATAACACCATCAAAACCCAAAACGTCGATATTTAGAGTTGGTATCTGTTTAGAACCATGAAAACTTACGTCATTCCATCCCTGAAAGAATTACAATGTGTAAAAAAAGTACAACACCCAACAAAAATGTTTAAAATTTACTTTATAAGACTAAGAAAATGAGTTCGCGAACCACTCAGTCAGTGACGTAGAAAATGGGGGCTCAAGCTCCCCCTTGAATAGAGAAACACACAATGACGTATGGCCTGATGGGGTTTTAAACCCCTCCCATTGCGATGAAACTTTCTATGTATGCACATGCATATACGGAGATGTATTTCTGTAACCCCCCCCCCTTTATAAGGCTGTATAACTCTCCCTTATGAACTTGCTGCTTACGTCAGTAAAAAACACATTATTTTCTCGCATTTTATCACATGCTCTTCTTTAAACCAACTTGGGCACCTCATCCCACCCCCATAATTTTTGAATTGCTATGCTTCTGAGCTGGACAGACGATGGAATTAGAAGTTAGGGTAGAACGATGTTTTTCAATTTAAAATGTCTGGAAAATCTTGAAAATAAATGCATGTACGGGGATATCCAGAATATATTGTATACCTTCATCATAGAATGATGCCGCCCGTGGTGTGAACCTGTCACCAGCTTCTTTGACCTCGTTACTTTCGTTAAATTTCCGGCCACGAAAGGAGGATTTAAGATTTCTGAAAGGATGATAATCGCTAGGTGCGAGGTCTGAACTATACGGTGGGATGATCGAATTGTTCCCGACCAAAGGTTGTGAGGAGATGTTGCGTTGCGGCATGACCAAAACACTGTGCACGTGATCTTCCGAGTGGAAAACGTCTGCTTGAATTTCATCTGTGTTGGTGATAAAGTGTGCTTTCACTCCATAGACTGTTGTTGGGATTCGGGGGTTGCATGCGAGACCAGTCGCCAGTGAATATGCAGCTTAAGAAGTCATCGACCTTGCTGACTGTATCGCGTCAAAAAGACCAACGCACTGCCCTGTCGTTTCATTTTGTGTTCTTCTGTAAGCATTTTCGGTACTCAGCGAAGGCACAATTTCCGATAGTTTAGTTTCTGAGACACAATTTCATGAAGAAATGAATGCGAAATTTCTGCAAAGAAATTGACGTCAAGGTGAATCTTCCGTTCTCTCGAATCTTCTTTTCAACTTCACACTCCAAATCGACAGTTACCAAAGATGGTCGCCCGCTTTTGTCTTCATCGCGCATATTGTGTCTTCCTTCATTGAAAGGTCGAACCCATCATCATTTCCATTGAGCCACTCATTACATGTTCTCCATAAACATTACAAATTTGACTGTGAATATCAATCGGTTTAATTTTCCTGGAATTCAGGAAAAGGATTACGGAACTAATTTCACATGCGGCGGGCGATTCGATTTTCTTAGACACTCTAAGCCCATCTCACGAAGTGTATGCACTGACCAACTGTCTAAAAATGATCTCACTACCTTGCCAATGAATCACCAAATTCGCCAAGCACGCGCTACCGCACGTGCTCAGTATTCTAGTGCCAATAATTACAAATGGAACTTACTTTCTAGATATCCCTCGTAATATTATTTTGCTTTATAAAGTGCCTCTTAATGACCATCCCAGATATGGTCACCCCATTTTTATGATCGGATAAAAATTCCCCCGTAAGAAATCTTCGCAAAAATGCCCTTTTTTACGGTCACCCCTCTTTTACGGACAAGTTTTTCTGTCCAGGGAGTGTTTACTAATATAGGACTTCACTATATTTTATCAACATCAAAATTTTAAACCCACAACAAAAATGAATATTCGTGATTGGCAGTGCTATTATTATATATATTTCCAGCATTCGTGTACCGTTCGACGTTCGAGGATTTAGCTCTAAAAGTTGCTCTGCCAGTTTGGTCTGACACAGTTCATTGAGTAAAAACAAGTGCAGGGGGACCTTTCTTCATCCAGTTTGCACAGAACCTACCATTACCTTACTCATCAAGCAAACTGCTCGACAAAAAAAATCGATCGGCTTTGACTGACGATTTCTCTGGATGTCAACTTCTGAGTATCAAACAGCAAGTAAGAGGCGTTTGTCAGTTACACTTAGCTGATTATGATTAGCAAATATATCAATGAACCCATTGATATATTTGTACATGAGGAAAGAGACCTTTTGATATTTTTACATGTCCGGTTCTATCTCATGAACGCCAGTTAAATTGCATAAAATTCTTTTGAAACTGTATATCCTGTTTGAAGCATCCATCATCCTCTGCTCAGGTATACCTGTGCTCATGAATTATTTGCAGCTTTATTTGTTGGTCGATAGTTCAGATTTCTCGGCGTTCCATTGCACTCGTATCTAGAAATTTCGCTAAATTTATTAAATTCAATATAAAAAACAATTTTTTTAATTAATGTATTTTTTGATCACCAGACTGATAAGTAGTGATACAGATTATATTAAATAAAAGAAAATACTTGCCAAGTCATCAGCGACAATAAAGATAATGTTAGGTTGGTCTGAGAAACATCCATTGATTTGGAAAATCGCAATGAAACAAACCATAAAATCTATAATTTTGATAATCTCCATGTCTTTGTTAGTGGCTTTCAATTAACTTCTGCTTACTCCTTAAGTAGCTTCCTGAAGTACATTGAGCGGTATCTATAAATAATAATATTTTATATTTGTGCATATGAACAGGACACATGTCAATGATATTAGTATTGTAAATAATTTTAGAAGTTCACAGAAAATACACTCTTTTTCAAAAAAAATAACGCAGCGCGATGAATAAATTAGGGGAAGGTTGCTCAAGTCGTACCACTGCTAGTCTTTGAAATAAATCGCCAAAAACAGCGCCTCTGGCGACGGTGTGATGTGCTATTGAGTCAGTCATGTTTTCAACTGGTCATCGTCCGCCTTCTATATACGCCGCTAAAAAGTAAGTTTTTGCTGCTTTCTCTGTAATTTTCTACGTATATTATTATTAGCTTTTTATAATAAGTAGATGATTTGTTGGTGCATATTTCTTTTTTGGATATTCATTGTGTAGTAATTAAGAAGCTATTTGGCTAAAACAGCGCCTTGATGTACTATTCCTGGATTGCTTGTATTCTTTTGAAATACAACTCGTGAGGCATCTTAGGTCGTACCAACATTAGATTCCTAAATCGTACCGGGTAGGATTTAGGACTTGGCACAATTTAACTAGCAGTAGAAAAGGTTTGGCACAAATTAGGTAATTACGGTAGTTCAGTACAATTGCGATAGCATGTTCAAAGAAACATTATGTTTTAATTTTTCTAGTATAGGTCTCAAAATGTCAAAACGAATTTACAACAGGCGGAAACAAAAAGATATGGTTGAGGCATTAAGCAAATCACGCAAGGGTAAAATGAGATTTAATGAGGCTCATAGGCAACATGGAATTCCTAAACCGACCCTGAGACGTCATTTTCAAGGATTAAACTCGCACGTCAAATTTGGAAGGTCCAAAAATCTGTCCGAAGAAATGGAACAAGAGCTGGTTAAGCATATCCTTACATTAAAATCTTCTCTTCTTTTTTTTTTTTTTTTTACAGCAACTGATCTAAGGAAGTTAGCGTTTGAATTAGCTGAAAATGTAAACTTCCCCATCGTTTTAACTTGGAAAAACGAATTTCTAGGAAAAAATGGTACTACAAGTTTACGAAAGACCATCTCTCCTTGTCTTTATGCCCTCCAGATGCAACCTCAATGGCAAAAGCTAGAAGTTTTAATAAAGAAGGAGTTTATGAATTCTTTGACAAGTACGAAGCAATACTAGATGAGCACAAATCTGTTGCTCGTCAAATATACAATGTTGATGAAACTGGTCTTTCGACGGTCCACAAACCATCAAAAGTAATTGCTGAGAAAAGAAAACACCAAGTGGGTGCTCTTACTAGCGGAGAAGGGGTCTCACAACGACATGCATATGATGCATGAACGCTGCTGGTAAGTTTGTGCCTACAATCCTGATATTTAAACTCATGCTCATAAATGACTGCTTGATAGAAGGATCTCCACCAGGAACTATATTTCAGTACTCTGAGAATGGATGGATAACATCAGAACTTTTTGTTGAGCAGTTAGAGCGTTTCATCAAGTACAACAAGTTAGAGAAAGTGATCAGAAGCAAGTTCTAATTTGTTTAGACGGTCATGCCACTCACACGAAAAATATCGACGCGATTCACCTTGCACACGAGTATGGCATAATATTGCCATCTTTTCCTGCTCATACAACCCACCGTCTTCAATCTTTGTAGATCTTTTTTTAATCTCTTAAAATCTACTATAACAAAGCGTCATCTGTTTGGTTACGAACAACTCCGGAAAGTGTGATTAAACAAACTACCGTTTCGGGACTACTGGGCGTTGCATACCCCAAAGCCGTTCGTATGGATATTGCTTTAAGAGGTTTCAGATCTACAGGTTTATGGCCATGCAACTGACACTTATTTCAGGATAAAGAATTTTCCGCTTCCATGCTAATCGATGAAGACTCATCATGCGGTGAGTTAACCCAAGCTCAGACATTACCAACTACTGAAATCTCTCCAATTGACACAATTCCTCCATGGCCAATCTCCTCAGAGGAAACAGTGGCCACTGATGTATCTCTGATCAACACTTTTCCTCGAGAACCTATGGCATCAACTTCATCATTGAGCCAAAGCAAAGTAAGAGATCAGTTAAATACTTTATATCCCATTCCACGTTTGACAGATGTTAGTCAACGTTTCCGCAAAGGTACAAGCTCATCTATAGCGATAACCTCTTCCCCGCATAAAGCTGAGCTGGAAATGAAGTCTGAAGGTCAAGGTGCAATTAAAAGGAAGGCATCAGCGTAGAATTTTCAAAATTATTTGGGGTGCTTAAGCACATATTTTGTACATTTATACATTATAATATATGTAAAATTGTAATTTATTTCAAGTTATTGGGGGTGCGGGCCCCACGGTCCCATATAACTTTACACCTATAAAGGAAGGGAGAAGTTACAAAAAAAGATAGAGGCGATTGGTTTTGTGTTTTTTGTGGCAAAGACCGTGAAGAAAGTATGATGAAATGCCTAAAATGTAAGGACCTAAAATGTAATGCACATGACCTGTGTGCTGGCGTGGACAAAAAGGCAAAAACATCTGTATGTCACGTCTGAACTTAAATAATTGAAGCACCAGAATAAGGTTCGGTTAATTTTATTTCAGTTTATTCTTTGGTACGATTTAAGCAATACGTGTTACGACTTACGATGTAAGTCCCCATAGTTGTACCTTTTTTTTTTTGCTATTTTTATCAAAAATGTATACATTTTTGGACTTACTTTAGAATAAACAAGAACTTCTTTACTAAAGTTTTGATGATAAAAAGCTATATCTTTTTTTATTTGTAGATTTCTGACTAATTCGTGATTTTTCTTAAGGGGTAGGACTTGAGCAACCTTCCCCTATCTATTTAGCGGGTTTCAATGAATACTCAACCCGTTATTGTTTTTGATTTTTTTGTCTATCGACAATAAAAGGGTAAGATAAAGGTCTTCGGTAAACACAACAACGATAGCAATTGCATTGCTATAGAGACCCCATACGTTTAGAATTACATATTAGAGATCATGTACATATTGCATTTTGCATTAAGAACAGTGTACATATTGACCTATTATATATATATGTATTAGATTAGTCGAATTTTTATGGCTCGAGGGCAGCGAGTGCTATGCTGAACTAATAACGTTCTAGGGACCGTCCACATATTGAATTATGTATCAGACTCTGATTACATATTGCATTTTGTACCCTATGAAGGGCCTGATCACCGCAAAGGCGTCCAAAACCCAGGTGTTGGGCACTGTAATTTTAGGTGCCCCAAAAAAGCTAAAATGTAATTTCATTTTTGTACATAAAACAATTATTTTTATCAAATCTTTCTAAAAAAAATTGCAGCGTAGTAGTAGTTTACAAACAACTATGGGTTTGGTTGTTTTTTTCAACTTTTGCACAGGCGAAGACATCTTTCTTTCATCACTAAAACTTGGAAATACCAAGCTGCTGACACACAGCCAAAATATCCAACAGAATCTGCAAAAGCAAGTCAAGGGCGAATGCATAGATATTGATAAGTAATATTAGCGGTTTCGTTCAGCAATTCCTAACCGTGATTGTAGCAACAAGTTTTCAGAATCAAAATATATACATGTTGGCACATCGTAATCTGTAATCGTGCTCGTTATCGATTTTGGATTCCGTTTACGTGTGCTAATTTAGATTAAGTCTTGTTTAAAATAATGCGGCGGCATCAATCTGGCCATATGAAAAGGAAAAAAAGGGGAAAGAGAACTGCTTGAAAATAAAGAAAAGGTAAAAACGCCATTTTAACTTTTATATCTACGCAAGTTCTCCCACAAGAAGCAACGTGTAGTAAGGCCAGGGTTGCCTCCAAAGGGTACGCGCTGTGTGCGCCGCGTACTCTCAACTAATGTTAAAAAATACCGAGTACGCGCCACGTACCCTCAAGGTCTCAAGAAAATTTTTTATTTGCTTGTTTTTGAGCAATTTTCAGCAGAGTTCAGCTTCCCCCCCCCTAGTCAAACTTGAATGGAAACAAATGAGGAAAAACATCCTGAATCCCCCAAGCCTCAAAATAATATCCTGCGTACGGCTAGGTGAGGAATGAAAAACTGATGAAAGTGGCAAGTGACACCTTGGGCTTGGATAGACGATAAATGACCATTCAAATACCAGTCAACGCCGTGACGTCCCTAAGTCCAGTAACCATAGGCGTAGGCAGAAAGTTCATAAGGGGGGGTTATAGGCTCAAGGAGGGGGTTAAGACAGCACCGCATACTCTCAATAATTTTCTTCAGGACAGCCCTTTGTCGTCAGCAATGCCAACACCAACACGCTGCAAGATATCAACATGCAGGGAAATGCCAAAATGCTGCAAGGAAGAAAAACAATGAAGTGGATAAATTCTTAATTTTTCCAATAAAAACGTAGAATATCATCAGTATAGTGATGTCCCTGGTTTATGGCCAAGGCCCGCAACCCAGGAGTTGCATGAATATTTCAGCCGTAATAATCTTTGCCAAAATATTGAACACATTAATAACTCAGCAAGAACTATAGAAGTGAAAGAAAATATTAAGAGAAAGACTTTTTTTCGCAGAAAGAAAAACTTTGAAACTGTTTGCAGAGAGTGGTTGATTTATTCTCAAGCGGGCGAGCGAGCTACGTCGGATTCTATTCACGATTGGGGATTAAACGCTCAGTATTTTTATCCCTCATGAACTGGCAAATTTTACTAAACAACCGAATGAGATCTTGGCTCTGCATATAAATGCCTGTAGTTTGATGAATAAGAAGGATCAATTGCAATTCTTACTCACATCACTAAACACTTTTGTTCATTATATCTGCGTAACTGAGACCTGGGTTTTCTCCAGGTTTCGTAATGGACCTTGAGCACTATCGGCTGACATCTCTTACATGTACCGAGGGCCGTGGAGGTGAAGTGGCAATGTTTGTACATAAATCAATGGTGTTTGTGGAGGTGCAGAACTGGTGTGGTGTTTGAAATACTGACTATTTACACTCGGGACATTTTTTTGACTACGATGTATCGTCCCCCTTATGGCAATATTTCAAACTTTTTTTACATATATATCCAAAAATTATTAGATTTTACTGCCTCTATGGTCAGAAAAATTATGATCATGGGCGATCTAAACATCGATCTTAAACAACCTAGCCAGGACGCTGATTCATTTCAGGACGTAATACGTTCATATGAATGTGAATCCATCGTTACTTCCCCGACCAGAATCACGATTAATCCTCAGACAATTCTAAATCTGCGTATTACAAATGTCTGGTTTAACCATACAGACATTGTTGTCCACCAAGTGAGTGATCATTTACCCATATTTCTTTCTTTTTGTGTCGCATGTCGACACATTCGTGCTAACCGGGCTGTGATTAATATCAGAGACTTTTCCAAAATTAACCGTGACGCATTTACTAATGAACTTGAGAGAACCGACTGATCTAACTTTTTACAATCACCAAATGCTAGTGATGCATTTGCACAATTTCTTATTAAATTTAAACTTTTATACAGTAGATATTTTCCTTACATTCATATAAACAAACACAAAAAGATTCGTAAACCTTGCATAATGCGTGCTTTACTGCATAAAATAAATATAAAGAACATATTATTTTCAAATTGTATTAAAGTTAAATCACCAGAACTACTCCAGCGTTTTCGCAGGTTTCAAAACAAACTCAACAAAGAACTTAGACAAGCTAAAAAGGCATTTTTGCTCAAATTTTTTATTGATTCAGATATAAAGAAAACATGGATAATGATCGATAAACTTATGGGACGAAATCAATTAAAAGAAAATTCGATTGATTTTCTTCAAACTTACCAGAGCATGATTACCTACCCACCCACAATTGCTAACGCATTGAATGATTACTTTATAAACATTCTCACATTACTCAACAAGCACCATATTGACATGGACTGTATTAAGCGAAATTGTTATGATTATAAAATTTTAGATCCCTTCTATCCAGTAGCGCACCCAGAATATTCCCAAGTGGGGGAGGGGGCCATATGGAAAAAATGGTCAGAGGCCATATCAATTACGGTTATCTTTTAAATGCGGATTCAAGGAGGGGGACATGGGGCAATTGCCCACTCAGAGCTGGGATCATATCATGGAAAATGAGATGAAAAGTACCGGACACTGGGCTAAAAATAAGAATCGGGGATAAATCGCAGCCCCCTTGAAAGATTTCAGGATCCACCCTCGTTTTCCTTTTGTGTGCATTTATCATTATTAAATTACTAATAATTCTACAGTGCAAGATACTTAAATCATTAGAAGTAGTACCAGATTATGTTCATAAAATTTTACAATGGCCAGCCCTTGTCCTCCATAAAAAATTACCGTTTTGATAATAGGTTTAAGAATAACCCTATTCTGCAAAACTTGCTTTTGCTTGCCCTCTGTCCATTACTTCATCCACAGAAGCCTTTTTCTCCTCCACGACCCTTAAAAAAACCATCATCTTTGAGAACCGAATCCTTACGATAGAGAAAAATTTCATATTGTTTGAACTTCTTCTAAGTCTTTCAATTATTAAATCCCTTTGAAACAAATTGATCCTTGGCTTGTGTCGATCTTAAACCGACTACATGGGGTGAAAAGAAAACACAAAATTTTCAATAAGCACTGTCTTCTTTCTTTGAGTAAGCTATATACTTATGCTTACTCAGTCAAGGTAAGCAGAAATTTCGCCTGTGGTGAGGTTTTCCTTGACTTAATACAGCACAAGTGATAGTCGTGGGAAAATTTCAATTTGCATATGGTTCCCAAAGATTTTTCAGCACTGTTATCCTACCTTCTTCAGTGAGGTTAGATTTCTTCACATAAGTAAAAATATCTGCAGTCAGAATTTCCACTTCAACTGTGTTTGATATTATGTTTTGCTCTACCTTTACCTCTTACAAAGTTGTTTGAAGACAGTCGCGGGCCACTGCTGTTGCTTTTCTCAAGAGCAGTCTCATCAATGTTAATAAAGTTCAGGGAAATGTCGTTGGGATCGTCACTATTTTCAATCTTACTTTAAACGAAGAAATGACCAGTGTCTATTTGAGTAATAATTTTTCGCTTTGTTAGTCCAAGGGGGCCTGACCCCCTCGGCCCCCTATGTGGGTGCGCCACTGCTTCTATCTGCATGAAATTACAATGGTGGAGCTGCTCAGAGTCATTGCACAACTGGACCATAGTAAGGGTCCCGGTCATGATGATCAAATACACCCTTTAATCATCAAATCTTTAGCTAATTTTCTTTCCATCCCTTTCTTACACATATATAACCTTATTTTTTCAACCGGATGCATTCCACATGACTTCAAAATTGCGTCAGTAACCGCTATTTTTAAACTAGATTAAAAATCTGGTGTTGCAAACTATCGAACTATTTTTATATTAACCATCTTTGACAAAAGTTTTGAAAAACTGCTTTACAAACGTCTCTTAAATTTCTTTCAATCTAATTCTATTATTTATAATAATCAATTTGGCTTTTCACCAAATAAATCTACTGAACAC
>QLNU02014802.1:137184442-137198023 GCA_006491805.2 Dysdera silvatica
TATCCATCATAAGCACTAATACAAATTGTAATAATCGTTATCTATCATTAACATAAGTTGTAATGGTTGTTATCATTCAGAAGCTCAAAAGCAAATTACAATAGTAGTTATCCATTAGGAGTATTACATATATTCAATCCAAACGACTTGCAAATTTTGATTCCAGCCTTTGAGAAACTCGATAAACGTTCACAGTAAACGTAACAGCCAGGAGTTGCTCCACACAAGATATATAAAAAAAAGAGCTCTGCGCACAGTGTGAAGTATCTCTTCATCAGTTATTTCTTACTGGGAATGAAAAGAGTGACTTTCGTTGTAAACACACAACGTTCAAACATAATATGAAACTAATACGAAACTAACATAAATACAAAATGCGAAAAATAAAGTCAACGATGCCATTACTAAGCAAAGAAGTAGAAATATGTGATGCGAGGTATTTGCATTCTGAGGATGTGCTTGCACAAGAAACGTCAGCTAATAATAACAACAAAGAAATAAAGTAGGTAAGAATTGGATAATTTTTATAAAAAGCAGAGTGTGCACTATAACAAATATTAAATAACTATTGTTATGCAAGCAAACAAACATATACTGAGAATTTAAAGATACATTCTAAGCTCTACAAAGGAATACATAACATTAGCGTAAACACTGTTAACAAATTGGTTACCAAATCAGAAAGAAAAATCAGACATATTTTTCTGGGCCAGAGAATCAAATCTATGCATGGTGTTGAAACTATACACAGTGGTGTGCAAAAATTAACAATGGAATATCTTTTCATATGTAATGTCACGCTGCAGTATTTCAAATGAGTACAACGAGATTTAAGGCTATGGGGAAAGGTGAACAATACTGACCAAGAAAGGAATCCAAAGGACACAAAGGACTTTTATTCAAAAGTGGGTTTCGAGGACAAAAGACAGAAACATCCATGTCACTGGGAAGAAAAACGCAATCCTCAGTAGGAAATATGATAACCCCTGATTGCGATGCAGGATGTGGCACCGTTTGTTCATTCCCAGTATGAAGTTGTCGACAAGCTCTCAAGCCATCATGGCCCATTCCTCTTCTAGTGGCGATAGCAGATAAAGAATCATCAATAGCAGCTGCAGAATCATGGCTGGTGTGTGGCAATGTTCTGCTAGGCATCTCTCAAGAACACTCTACCTGTGTTCTATTTGATTTAGGTCCGTGGACCATGGTTCATGAGATGAATATCTTCTCTCCAACAGCTCAGACAGCTGCTATATGATGAAGTACAATGCTGTACTTTATTATATACATTCATAAAGAGGAACTCTAGTCTCACACCACCCCGGAAAAGACAGACATAAGGAAGAACCTCGGTAACGATAGCAGTTACCAGTGACCGACCCTTCTTGGAAGATGTGAATCCCAATATGGCCGCCAAGTATTACGCCTCCCCAAATGAGAACTTTGCCACCTCCAAAGCAATCCCTTTCGACGACGTTGGAGTGGTGCTTGTGTGTTCCCAGCTCTCCCCAGATGTACAGACGTCTGGAATCTCTAGTGAGACTAAATCAGCTCTCATCTGTAAACAGCACTCAATCTCGCTGATGAGCTCTCCAGTCCCTGTATTTCCAGGACCACAGAAAACATTGTCCATGACACGTAGACCTCAATGACACATACCATACAAGTCACCGAGTGAACTACCTACAAGTGTGCAATCTCTGAGCCATGGTAAAATGCAATTTTGGCCATGAAGTAGTGCATTGCATGCATCTTGTAATTTCGCCCACAATCTTTCATTGATCTCTCCTTGCCTGTAGGACAATATACTGGTCCTCCGTTGTCTGCTTAACATTCAGACAGCTGTTCCTTTCTTTTAAAATGAAATCCAAACTTATGACATGATGCTGTATGCAATGCCAAACTCCTCAACCCCACTAGTCACATTTTGACCACCTTTCAACTTTTCAATATTTCAACCTCGGGTAAAGTTGTTCAGATGTTGTCTGATAGCTTCCACTGCAATACTGAGCATATACTGCTCATGTGCTTTATATATAATGCACCCTAGGTGATCTCTTAATTGATCTTTCGGTCAGTTCTGTCTGTCTGTTCAGCTATTAGGTTACTTTCTACACTTCATCCCTAGTTTTTGCACATCAATGTATAAGTCAAGGCAACCCCTTTACTAAAACACAGTGTAAGTTATATTTATAACTCATACTGTATAACTTTTTCTCTCATGTTAGAGAGCAACATTTTTCAAAGTTCTTCCCTTAACAAAACCCTCGAAATAATTTTCAAGATTTATGAACTCCTTGCATAAAAACCATTGAAGCTACAGCAGTGCTGTAGCTATAATAGTTTGATGATTCATCAAATTTCATTGAGTCAAAAACACACATGATAAAACTCGTTAAAAAGTATAGACCAGTCTTTGTTCTTCATATATTTTTATCAAATACAAAATGTGCATAAACTTGGAAAAAAATATGCAGGTTAAGCATTTATCAATCTGTAATTTTGCACTCACAGGAAGTGGCGCTTCTGGATAGGACTGCCATGTTGCTTGTTATTTGGAGACCCGAGAATAGGATTTTCATCCTCTTTTTACATATTTTAGAATATTTGTTTGTATATCATATCCCACTGCCTTTAACCCTTATGCCCGGAAAACTATTTGTGTCCTCTAGAATGACCAATGACTTCTGTAACCTCTAAAGTAGCAGTCACCAACCTTTCGGACCTCAGGGACCACTAAATTCATAATTTTAAATCCCGCGGTCCATTAATATGAATTTTTTTAAAAAAGATAAATACAGGGCTTCTTCTGGCAACTGCATTGCAGCAAGTGAAGGTTTTTTCACTAATTGCCGATAATTATCTCAAGTACATTATAGACACAAAAATTTACAATTAATTATTTTAATAGAAAGTTAGAAATTAGTACTTAAAAATTTAGGAACCTATCAAGTACATTTCGTGAATTTAGTGCAATACAAAAGCAAAAATTGTCATTCAGAATATGAGAATTTCTTAAAATATTGTTTTTGTTTTATTATTAATAAAACATTAAAAATGCAAATAATGTCCAGCTTTTTCTGCGGACCACCAAAATTCTCTCACAGACGACCAGTGGTTCACCGACCCACCTCTAAAGTATTATAAAACTTCCTTCTCATCTGGAAAACTATTCTACAATAAGAAACAAGTCAACAGTCCAACAGCCTATTTCCTCGGCCACAACGTAGTTGTAGCTGTATTTGTAACCTCCATTTTATGAAACACTATCTGGCATCCTGTGTTGTGTTGTATCAGATGGATTCCAACAATGATAGCTCATGGCTATCAAAATAGGTGTCAATGACCGATTAAACAAACTGGCATGAGGAATCGTGGATTATCCTTACAAAATCTATGTCTTTCACCAGCTGTGCATGGGGACATTGAACTTCAGGAAACATATGTGCTGCAGTTCCTTGAAGGAATGGCAGTCAATGCCACTTGACCATAGAACATTCTGTGGACCCATGAAATCCACTTTTATCTGAATAGTCAAGTAAATATAAACAACTAACACATTTAGGCAACAGGAAACCCACACACAACCATCAAATGCTCATGCACCCCCCAAACATGACGGTATGGTGCATTTTCACTGCAACATTCACCATTGGGCCTTTTTTTTTACGAGATGTCACCAACAGGGTTTGAAACCTGTTCTATCACTGGACAACTGTATCAGGACATGTTGACAACGTTTGTGATCCCAGAGCTGCAGCAGCGCCACCACATCCAGGACATGATTTTTGTACAGGACAGTGCATCTCCTCATACTCATCATGGTATTCCAACAGATGTTACACAACACTTCCACTGAAGCACGGGTACCCAACCTGGCTTCTAACGGCCTGGAAGCCTCCCTAGCCTGATCTTACAGTGTGTGACTTTTAGTTAAGGAGATTCTTAAAGAATCAGGTATACCAAGAACACAAAATCCTGTCACATCTGAAAGACTGCATTCATCAATACTTTCGTGGAATTCATGCAGACTTACTGCGTTCAGTTGTAGAACACATTGTTTTGCGATCAGAAAGAGTTGTAGAGGAACATGGGGAACATATAGAACATTTCATTGCGCTGCAGTGCAGCCTATCTGTGACTTTTTGTACTACTTTTTTTTAAATAAACCTTGAGTGCGTCATCTGAAGTGTATGTTGCCCAAATTTCACATTATTATGTCTAATACAACACCTTATACAGCTTTCTGAGTTGGGGAAGTTTAATTTCGACAACCCTGTATGTATATATATATAACTACAATACTTACTGCAACATTGTATCGCACACTAACATAAGAAAGTGCTCATATGAAATGGTTATGGTGCCAGTCATATCCCTATCAAAACGCCTAAATGCCTCTGTTAGAGACTGAAAAATATGGAGAAAAAGAATTATAAAATAATCACGGATTAAAAAAAATTATCTATAATTTAATAATAAATATTCAGTTATGCATATATAATATTTTTTCACAATTTAATTCACTTTTTTCTAAACATTCCAAGCCGGCATGACGAACTAAACATACAATAGTAGCAAACACACCCTACTTTTAAAAGACCCTTATAATTATAAATGTCTTTTAAGAATTTTAACCTAAACAATACGTTTTAAAACACAAACACTACATTTATTCCTTTTGTAATTAAGAAAAAATTCCCCCCCACATGCCCAAAGTACAGAGAAATTCGTTTATTAGTCTTATTTAAGCCTTTACAATCATGTCGCCACAGATGGGAAACTTCTTCCAACTGCACAGTGATTGATCACTGACAACGAATCCCCCCCCCATTGGGGCTAATAATGGCTGAATGTGACTTCTGAACCATAATATGTTCATGCATGACCAAGCATGCTAGAAATCAAAAATCCAGCTCTTAATAAGACTCTCTTTACAAGAGCTCAACTCTTAATAAGAACTCCTTATTGAGGCTAACAACTCTTCATACCCAAGTAAATAAGCTTAATGGCAACAATTGTAACTGCACGGAATTAATTATGAAAATTTATTTCCGACACTCAAAGTTTTATTAATTCAAGCTAGCATCTTTCTTAATCAATAAGAGTCTGAAGAGAAAAGAATTACGCACTCAAATCTAGCCCGAGTGTGTGGCAAATCCAGTGACCATTAGCCATTGGATTTGCCAAGCACTGTATACAATGGCTAATAATCACCAGGCAATCAGATTTGGAAAGCCCTGTAGGGAATCTCCCTCTCCTCACGAGATCTTGGATTTTCTTTTTGAGGTAAGCGAGTACTGTTCTTGTCTAGAGAGTTTGGATCACCACGATTTATCGTCTAATATATATATAAAAGTAAAATGTAAAATTTATTTTTCGTAATGTTAATTCCTCCACAGCTTTCTTCCTTTTCCAGCCTTAATGTACAAACAATTCTTTTCTCTTCAGATTCTTGTAAGTAAAAAAACTATAGCTTGAATATAAAAGTGAATGTAGAACAATGAAACGTTCTATATGTTCACCATGCTCCTCTACAGAAATTAAATTTTGTAATTAATTCCTCCGACTTCCCTTCTTTAATTAGAGAGTTCCCTTTCAACGAACATGGGTACAAGAAAAGTTGCATGCATGATGTATTTGGCCGTTTAGTGGTTAAAGCAGGGATCTAAACCTAACGTTCACAAGCTGAAGTCCAGCCTGTACCATGCAGGCAATTCTTTTATTTTTCTTTATATTCTTAACGATTAAAAAAAAACTTGAATTTTAAAAAGTGAAGAATCAGAAATTAATGTTCATACAAAATTATATCATAAAATACTGAATCATACCTGCAAAGTTGCACAAGCCTGAATATAGTCATCGAAGCATATAGAATTTTTATTTTTCCTATCAAACTTCCTAATGATAAGGTCATAAAAACTATCTGACAAATGGAAACCTAAAATAAGAATTAGAAGGAAAAAATATATATATATCTTAATAAAAATCTTTTCTCCAAATGCAGTAAACCCTGTCTTCCTTCTAAGCACGGAGGGTCATATACTGGCAGAATATGGATTTCTCAGAGTATTACATTTACGAAGGACATTCAAAAAGTAACAAGACAAGGAACTTTCACATGGGGAGTACAATGCTGTATACATACCTTTAAAGTATTCTTGTCATAATGCATTCGAGTCAACGGTGAATACCTTCCAAGATTTTTGGAATTCTCTCTCGACCAGAGTACATCAGCCTCACCTTTCTATTCACTGCTAGAAGTTGAGTTTGTAGCCCTTCTTCAACATGGTGTTCAGGATACCCATCACGGTGTTGTTATATTAGCATTTAATGCACTACCACCTATGAATTTGTTTTTTCACTTCCAAGAAATAGACAGAAGTCAACATGGCATCAGGTCTGGTAAATATGGAGCTGTATCGTCATTTCAATGCCTAGATCTTCAATAACTTGCTGAGTAAACACAGCATGGTGTGTAAGGGCATTCTTTTGACGCAAAATATAAAAAAATTTTCTCTTATAAAGGCCTTTTTAGAACTTCAGAATAATAGTCAATAACGGCAACAGTTATTCAATATTACCGACAATATGTGTAATCAACGTTGCAGGCCTACCAGGGTCTAACATGAAAACCTCCTCACTATCTATAAATTTCTTGTACCACTCAAAAACAATTGCATGGGACAAAAAGGATACTCCTTATCGGCTGTTTTAATTAATTTGTGCATTTCTGTAGCAATTCATTTAAACACTCGCAAAATTTGATAGCTGCTCTTTGTTCCAATTTTATATCCATAATGAGTTACAGAAACACGCCTGCATTCCACACCATCTAATACCATAAAGAACTAATGTAACATTGCCACACATTACTGAAATTACAGGTGTTTCAACAGAGGCAGCTGCATTCTTCTAGTTGGTTCTAGATTTGCTGCTGATGCCAGTCTTCTTAATTTTCAATAATACAGCTGAACCCTGCTCTAGCGAATCTCAAGACAGCGACTTTTGGTTTGTTATATCCGGGGTTTGTTATGTCCGATCCGATAACAATAATGGATGATTGGACAGGACCAAAATATCCATTTCTTATATATATATGGAAATTCATTATAAGCAGGGTTCACTGTAGCGGGGTTAAACGTAGTAATGTTTATTTGTCACAAAGGTCACATACCGCATCCAATCTTAAAATCCAATTTAAATATAATAGCAAATTTTACAAAGTATAAACAAGTTGCACTTCCCGTGATGGCTCTCCATTTTTCACTTTTTATAGTACAAATGTAAATTTTTTAAAATAAACCCAATATTCAACTTAATGCAAATTCTGTTTCTTTAAATGTAACAGAGTGGCTGTCATCAGCATATATATATATATATATATATCATATGACTGTATATATGAAAAATCTAACAATAACACGATACATTCTGCATCCATATGTTGAACTTGGTAATATAAAATCAATTAATATAACTGTGTGCACATAATTCACTTTCAATTTTAATGTTTTTACATATGGTTATTTATATTAATTTATATTAGTGTTTATTTTTACACAGTTCAGCATAAGGAGGTTTTGGACAGTTTCAGACAGTTTTGGATATAAGGGTTTTGGACAGGACAGTAAAATCCACGGTAAATACCGTGGATTTTACCATAGTGTACAAAACCTTGCCAACCCTACTCCTTATGCATCTGAAAGTTTTGAGTAGTTCACACTTCTGCCGTTTTTATAGTCATCTCAACTTACATATGCAAATAATTAACATGAAAATAAAATAATATCCGAATTTAAATTACAAACCAAAAAATATTTACCAAAGGAAGTTAAGGCAGTTTTCAATTCATTCTTGTCAATGCTTCCAGAGTGATCACGATCAAAACTTTGAAAACAATTCAACCAGTCTGTTATGTATTTCCACAAAGCGCAGAATTCATTGAAGTTAATAGTCCCAGTATTATCACGGTCAAACATACCTACAGAAAAGAAAGTATGCATACAAAGACATTACTTAACATCCTTAACCAACAATGTGCACATCGTTTCTTTGATACTTATGATTACCACTGAATATCAATGGTATATTCTCGACAATCATGGTTGGATTTTAATGGCGCAAGGAAAATTATGGTCCTACTGAGCCAAACAAGGTGAAACTGTACATATACATTGGTTTTCCAATTAAAAGATTTTAAATTCAATAAAATTTTTTAAGATAATTATATTTACAAAATATTTTTTGATATTCATCCAAACAAGTTTAATATATATATATTAGTAAATAACTTTTGGACAAATAAAAGTGAAAGAATAACTTTTATCCTGTGTATATGCGGCTAATGCCTTAAAATACAACAGACAAAAAAATAAGTTGAATAAAATGTAAAAAAACAAAAAAATAAAAAGAATGAAACCCGAGGGGCGGAACTTCATCAAGAGGGAATCCACCACAGGAGTTTAAAGTGTGGAATGTTTCTGTTTGGAGGCCAGCTGAATCTAAGAAGGCTCCCATTCCCCCAACACTCCACTTTTAAAGACAAATTACTTGAATAATAAAAGAAATAGAAATGTGAGAAATTGAAAGAAAATTGGAATCTTCACGACATGGGCCAGCCCATGTCGAATTAAATATCGGCCAAATGTAAAGAAAATTAATAAACAAATAAATGGATAAATATAATAATTAAATAAATGAATTTAAAAATAACAGATAACAAAAATATATAATACTTACATACAAAAATTTAAATTTCCAAAAAATAATCCCAACATAATCCAAATTTGAAGGTACGAGTTACATGATGGCCACCCCACCCACACACACAAAACCTTACTAGTATTTGATAAACTTGAATTTAAGTAACTGCTTAATTGACAGTACTGTAACCATTGATATGGAAAGTAGTTTTTAAAACCAATAGGAAACATTTTATAAATTAAAGTTTAGCAATTCTTTTAAATTTACCAAAAGTACAATTAATAAAATTTTTCAGGACTTGATTATGAATTAAAATCCTTCTCAAAAACTCAACAGAACCACTGAGATTATTATTGTCTTCGCAAATTCTATCGATTCTATCGATTTGAGAAATAATTACATTGCAAAATACTTTAAGGCTGATATTAGAACTGAAATTAGTTAACATAGCAACATTAAAATTAAAAACCTTTCTTTTATCAAAAAGGTTTAGTGATATGTTTGAAAAATCCTTAAAATTAATATTTATATCTAAAAAATTAGAAGTTAGTTGACCCAGTATTTTTAAGTTTTAGACATTCAGGATAAATATATTTAAATATGTTTTCAAATCTGGACAATGAAAAACAATGTCATCTATGTATTTGAATATATTGATTTTATAAAACTCTTTACCTTTTTCAAAATAATGTAAAAATAAATTTGCTAAAGAACTGAAGAAACAACATCCCATAGCAAATAATTAAAAAAACAAATTCCAGGTTTAGTGTTCAAGATTTATAAAATGAGGAACTTTCATACAAACAAGCAGTTTCTAATAATTTTCATATATTCCAATGGGATATCGGTAAAAAGATTCTCAAAGTCAAATGTATTTATTCCAAATAAATTATAATTATTATCAAGGAAATTAATAGCTTTTGAATTATTATAGATAATGAAGGATTTTTGTTTAGTACATATTTCATTAATAATTTTTTTGAGGATCTTCCGAAATTTAACAGATGCAGGTCTATTGTATGCTGTATGACCACAGGTAATGCATCTGAAACCGACTGGATTTATATGGAATTTAACGACTGCAAATAAATATGGAAACTTAAAAACGGTATTATGAATGCCTAGTTTTTTTGTGTTGTGCAATAATTTTTGTTTTGAAAATATTGATATCATAGCTTTCTGCAAAGTGTTTGTGAATATTGTTACTTTCGTGTGCCTTAATTAAAAGTTCTTTATAGAATTTTTTACATATGATACTGAAATTATTACCGAGTTTATCGACTGTAGAAATAAAAAATTTATCCCTTAGATCAGCAATTTCTTTTCTCAATTTAAAATTTAAATCATTTTTAGAACTAAAATTATTATACAATAATTTTTGCCACCCACGTATTAATTACAGCTCAAACTAGAGCTTTTTTTATATTTGGAGAAAAAGAGACGCTTTCCCCATCCTGGATTCGAACCAGGGTCCCTCCGTTTAGCCCGCGGTGTCTTGACCTACTAGACGAATGAGAACAAGAACAAACGCAGTTTTCTTCGTATATGAGGATGTAAGATATTATTACCCTTCACAGGGATAACACAATTGCCAAAATAATAATTTTGATATCGCTGCTTAACACATGGTAGATTGTAGTTGAGATACATAACTTTTTTGAAACATTGACAAAATCATGGGAATTTAATACAAATAGACTTCTTCGCAAGTATTCTGTTCCACACCATTCTCTTTATGTTTTCACCAAAACCATCTACAGCACCTTTGCCATGTGAAGTAGCAAAAAATTCTAACAGATTTTTACTGATGCTTCGTTGCTTAAGTATGCAGTCTTCAAAGGTCTACTTTTGTTTGAAATGTTGTCCCTGAGAAGATATCAATTACAGCTAACTCAGTATTTGCTTGTTTCATTTCAAGTATCGGTTTCTTGTTAAAAATGTGAACTGCGTACTTATCATGACTTGTATAATCAGTTGCAAAGACAAAAGATTTTGATGTACCATTCATCGAGTATACTGCTGTGTCTAGGCCTACTTGAAATTTTTCCCAGTGTGCACTTTGGACTTCCATCTTGCTGGGACGCCGTGTAGTTTTCGCTGAAGTCAATCTGTAGCAGACCATATGTTGGATCCATCTCAGCTTTCACCAAACATTTTTTACAGTACTTGGATTGCTGTAGTCTTACAAAAGAATGCAACAAAAATAATGAAACTTTCCCTTTGAGAAAATCCGATGCTTCAAACACCGTATTCTCATCATACATGATTTAAAAAATTTAATTTTATTTAAAAATTTTGGAATTACCACGGAACAACTTGTTAGCAGACATTTTCTATAAAAGTGATTGTTCTACTCTCTGGTTGAAAATTTAAGAACTACTTTTGGCACATTCCATACTCATTCACAAACAGATAGAACAAATTTTTCATTTAAAAATGTTGTTTACTAACATTCATGTAGCATCCGTCATGTCACATGTAATGTCCATAACAGTAACATCTGTAACACAGTTTACATCTGGGCTAACGATGTATATCACAAACTTGTGAACTTTTATTAAAAGGCATTGTTAGCAATTAGAGAATATGAAAGGACATTGATCAATATGCAGCAGTTTTCTCGGGAATTAAAGAAAAATGTATCTTCTTGTTACGGAAGTTATAGATGTTTGAGGAGTTTGATATTCTTCCCAATACACAAAAAATACTCCTCAGTATTCTAATAATTTGTGCACTAATTAAAAGCCATATAAATATGTGAGAGCATAACGTATCACTATTTATAAAAAAAGCATTCAACCAACAAGTAAAAATTCAGCAAACATTGTTATTACTTTACATGATTTTCGAAAAATATTCTATTCTATGTTTCTTAGCTGAATAACTTATGGTATCTTTCTACAAAACTAAAAATTTAACATGTTTTGATAAATTCATTTCATTAGCTCAAATTTGATGTATAACATTACATGTTCAGTTGAAATTTAAAATTTACTTGTAAGGTTGACATTTCCGTGGAATGCACCTTCCGTGATCAAAAGAATCACATAAAATATCTTCCAAGTTAAAGTCATTTCCTACAAAAACAGACAAACGGTGCCGGTCAAAGTTATTACATACAGACAAAACACTTAAAGGTTAATTACAGGTATCACCACATAGAAGATGCCTGAAATGAACCTTTAAATGTTCTACATGTTTCATCTGTGTGTAAAAACACATGTTTCAAAAAAGTAACATGCTTACACTTTATGTAGTTGGCCACAATTAAACTTTCCCTATTCCAAGTAGTAATGAGCGATTATGAAATGTTTCTACAATTGAAAGGATCGCCATCGACTCAAATTTACAATCAAATCAAGCATTCACTCATCCTTGAACTTAACAATCAAGATTTTCAAGTGCAGTCGTGAGTCAGTTGCCCAACCACACGGTGCATGCACGTGAACATGGCTGAATCACTGCTGCACGATTCCGTCATGCACATGGTGTCAATGTCAATTTAGCGAATAGAAATAGTCGCATTTTCTGACATCCAGGCAAAATGTTTATGGTATCTGTTTATAGAATCGTTATACAGGTAGCTTATAGAATAGAACCCTTATGCATGGTGATGTAATGAAATTGAATCAGGTTTAAAACCATAGAGAGGTTTCAAAATGGTTAAATAATCGAAACAATTAACTAAAACATCTCATAATCACATATCATTAATTCAGAGACCTCTCTAGCTCAATTTAACCATCCGTCGGGTGCATCTGATCTGACAGGCACAGGTCAGAAACTTATTTGCCCTTCACCGCCAGATTGTCGCCGAGTCCTGCCCCTCCCAGTACCTTCCTGTTTGGGGGAAGCACATAAAACGCCCATAATCAGTTTTCTTCCAACGCCATGGAGAATAGTAGCAATGGGCTACTATTCTCCACTTGGCCTGTCAGGCTCATTATGCCCGATCTCGTCATAAATTGGAAGGTGTGTGTTTTCAATTTTTTTTCATCATAATTTATTCAGCTAATTTTATGATTGAGTAATACTAATTTTACGGACATTTTGTATAAACAAGTAGAAAATACAAAGTTGGCCTCTCAGGCATATGGCGCCTGACTAAGTCAAAACTTCCTTTTTTTCTTTAGATTCTCTGCTAAAATGGAACGGAAATTTTTAATCGAACTCGACTCATGTCGATGAAACAATGCAGTGGTTGGATAAAAAAGATGAAGGATACCCCACACTAACTGAAGATTTGGGGGAAGAGAGTGACGTTGACTCTGAGGATGAAGTTGAAGTATGTGATCTCGATTCAGAAACAGAGCAATCTGGTGAGGAGACAGATGATGATGAAGAAACAGATGAACTTTCTATATGGGGTAAGATAGAAAGACCAAATGGGCCAGTCAGCCACCCAAGAAAAGTCAACATCATGGACCTCACAACGTTTGCACTCACCTTCCTGGAGTTAAATGAAATGCAAGGAATTCTAAAACTGTACTCGAATGTTGGAATAATTTATTCACTGATGACATCCTTGAATTGATTGTCAAATACACAAACCAGTTCATTGACTCCATCAAAGATCGATTTGTGAGAGAGGGAGACATCAATCCCACTGATGTTATTGAAATAAAGGCTTTCATAGGCTTATTGTATCTAGCAGGAGCATACAGAGGGAATTGTCAAAGTATGGAAGAATTTTTGGGGAAAAGAAAGAGATGGCATCGAAAAATTCAGACTCATCATGAATCTGAAACAGTTCAAGACACTGATCGGTTGCCTTCATTTTGACGACGGAACAACCCGAACCCAAAGAAAAGAGTATGACCGCCTAGCCCCAGTTTGAGATACTTTCGACAAATTTGTGGAAAATTGCCAGAAGAG
>QLNU02014802.1:137198123-137236793 GCA_006491805.2 Dysdera silvatica
TAATATCAGAGCACTGTACCACCACCAATAAAGTGATTTGGCGAGTTTTGCTCATTTTTGGCAAACACTGTCTGATAACTGGCGGGGTTGCCACTTGCAGCCTTTTTACCCTGTACGAACAAGTTTCCTTATTTCATACAACCAATTTACCATACGCGTGTGAGTGTACATTGCAGAAGCAAACATTACACAATTTTTTTTGATCCATTCGGCTCAGTGTCAAACAGTTGTAATGGCGTACTCCCGTATACCAGAAGATGAGGCTGGTTACCATGCATTTGCACCATTTATCCACCCATAACGCAAAATCCATCAGAATAAAGTACGCCTTTTTTTCATAAAATTCAAACGCATAGTCAAATTCGCAAAATGCACTGCCAAATTCATAAACAAAATTTACTGCTGCTAAATCATCATCCACGTTAGTTTAGTAATTCTCTGAAATTTTTCTAGCACTGTAATTTTCCCGTGTCAGTCATTGGTGCCAACAGCATGAAAATATTGGGGGTGTCAATATACCTTTAAAAGGCATTTTGTTTGAAATTGAAGGGAGATATGGAACCCTAATGCCAACATTGGGGGGAAAGATCCCCCCCCCCATGTCCCTCCAGCTAACGGTGCCTGTGGGATCAATGAAGGGTAAGTGAGAGGACCCCCTCCCACACACTTCAGGCTTCGCACCCCCCACCACCCATTTGGATAGTCTTTCAGTTCTCCTGAATCAGTATAATGATGAATCACTGAAAACCTGAGCAGAGCATGAAAAACAGACCCTGCTATATCACATAAAAAAAAACACTTGGCAACTATTTTCTTAGTCACGAATTTGGTGAGAAACCAGTACTGTATTCTGAAGTTTACCCAAAACAGTTTACAGCATTTATATAAATCGAACACTACGCAGATTAAATCAAACAACAATGTCAATCAATCAACGTTTATTGGCGTAGTGATACCAACGCCGATGGTATGGCGTGATTAGATGGTGAAACGTTCGAAAGAAAATAAATATTTCTGCCTTCGGTGGGACCTGAACCCACGACCTTCCACTTGCCGGGCGGAGGCTCTACCCACTGAGCTACAAACGAAATCATCTAATGTCTTATGCACTTACATAAAGCCTATTTACTGATGCCGGTTATTTTGCAGAATGGTGTAGTACATGGACTACTTTTTTAATAAATAGTAAAATAAATATAAAAATAAAAGTAAAATAAGCCTTACCATTTGATAGGGCAGACTGTAGTTCTGTTGATGTTATGCAACCACTTTTATCACGATCGACACTGGAATAAGAAGTAAACATTATGTAAATTTTATTAAGTTGCATTTTGTTTTACTGAATTTTATTTTCAATGCAATTTGTAGACAACCCCCCCACCTCCCACTTCAAAAAGTCTACTACACAATTAAACGTGCCGAATTGAAAATTTCTAAATTAATTTTTATAAATTTTAAATTCTAGTCAGCCTATTAGGTCATCTAATAGACATTTGAGGTGATCTCCGAACAATGATATATCTACATCAACTAAGTTTACTGGATGTCAAATCCAGACCATGTTTTTACACCTTGACAAGTAATATGAAGTGATTTAAATGTAATTTTTCCGCGCTACAACAGTCAATAACATATGCAAAAATTTTATAAGGGTTGGAGAGGGGTACAAAGCCGTAATTCCATATATTCATATGCATAAATATAAAATTGCATCGTAATAGGAGTCATAAACGTAAAAGTTTGAAGATCCAAAGGGGGTGCGATGAGGCAAATATCCACCCCACCTCCATGCCAAGTTCCTTCCAACGTTGCCAAAACTCCTGCTAGACTCTGGAAACATGGTCGAGAGTGTGTTTTTGAGTTTGGTCAACGTGTGTGCTGTGCTGTGCATGTATATTCAATGCATAAGAGTGTCCTTTTGAACCATTTTGCTTTTATACCAGTGTTTTGCTTCACGGATGGTAGGGTGGAGTCCCCTGTTATGGCCATTTTCACGAAGTTTATTATGTTTCTACACTTGAAAATGGTTTATCCAATTAAATTTCAGATTTTAAAAGCAACAGACTAGCTACTTTACATGGGCTGTGATTATCTAATCGTTACATGTAACAAGAAGGTGTGACTTTTTTTTTTTGTGCTGGTCAGCATTGTGAGAAGGAATTCTTAACAACTTCATTAAGCATTATCCACTTGTATCAACTTCAGTCTATAGAAACTATAACTGGAAGGTTTTACAGTATTTAAATATGAGATACAAACTTGTTGTTTCATTGTTTTCAGTTCTTATAAGTGTAACTTGTAAATTTTACAAGTAAATAAAGTGATCATAACTTGTATCTATTTCAAAATAGTTTTTCCAGCTTTGGCCATGGAAGTGGCCATAACTGGGTTACATGATATGATAGTTATGGCCACTATTTGTTAAGGCGTCTGTCTACAGATCTTTCTAAAGTACACTGAGCAGATGCTTTGTTCCTTTTAGTACAGGGGCCCCCCCTTAGCCACACGGGGCCCCTGTACAATTCACCCTATTGCCTGCCCTGCCCTTCGTAGCAAAAATTGAAACACTCCTTAAACAAACCACCTTAATTGGTGTTATGAGTCTCAAAATTTTTATTTTTCAAACTAAACTTCTTGTTTAGAACCAAGAGGGCTCCCACGGATCTTGAGGCCTCCTATGTTCGTAGTGCACCACTGAGGAAAGTTGTCAGAGCTACACAGGAGCCCTGAAATCTTTATATATTAAATTGCATGAATTATAGGATCAAGTCGCCAATTTCAGCAATCACAAAAAACACCAACACACCTTGAAAACAAGGACGCGAGAGAGTGTGGCGTCACATACTCACATATAATATAGTGATAACTGATTTGAAATGCCATTTTGGGATTACTTCATGTTGCTCTCTCGTCCGATTGTGCTCGTTGCAGCAAAAATGTCTGAGCATTTGAATCTAGTTGTTTTTTATGACTTATGAAAGGAAGGTAAGAAAAGTCGGTACTTACGTATTAGTCCGTCGACCTTTTCCGCAAAATAAAAAATCGTCGCCAAGTGGACAATAGACAGCCAATATTCATATTTAATCATAACTTTATGTTTTTGTTATCTAAAAAATCGGAAGTTCATGATTTTTTAGACAACATAGATTCTATTCTAAATAACGTCAGTGAGGAATATTTTCTGGATTATCGTTAAAAAATTTATTTATGGTTTTTTTTGTATTATATATCCTAAAACTTTTCCGCAAGAAAAACAACCACCCCTCATCGTTTCATGACTCGTGACCGATCACATTTGATATAAACTAATGGAATCAGTAAAAGGCTGAATCAATATTGTGTTGCAATTAATATTTTTCAAGCAATTAGTACATTTACCTAAATCACAGAAACCGAACTGGGGAGACTCCCCGACCCCTGCTTTGCGACCATTCTGATCACATTCAATGTGCGCTGCCTGAATTAGTAAACGATGAAAGGAGAATTCATTTTTCCTGTAAAAACAAAATCGCAGAATGCTCATCATTTGGTAATTACCGAAGAGTATAATCCATCTAAAATTATTAAAAACAAAAAAAAACAGGGTTCAGGCATGAAACAGCACTCATTCTGCAAAATGTCAACAAACAAACAAAATGGCGTCTCGCAAACTTACTATTTTTTAGACAACAAAAATACAATTAAATACGAACATTGGCTGTCTATCGCACACTTGGCGATGATTTTTTATTTTGCGGAAAAGGTTGACAGGCTAATATGTAAGTACTGAAAAGTCTAACACAGTGAGCTATGAAAGAGGGTTTAATTGCTTCTGAGTACAAGTGTCCGAAATGCAAGAAGCCAATGAATTTGTGTGCAAGACCTAGCGCGAAGATAAATATCAATGGCATTGTAGGAAACGTGGTTTGGATGAAAGTGAGTGTGGCAGGTCTGTTCGAAAGGGTTCTTGGCTTGAGAAGAAGTTAGGTATGGATAAAGTACTATGTGTTACATATTTGTGGGTACACAAGGCAATATCAGATCTCATTCGAGTGGAACTGAATATAAGAAGTGATCATATTTTGGTTCATAGGAGGCATTTTTCAAGAGAAGTATGTGTGAACATGTGTGTGTTGGAGAAAGAGATGCTAGAAGGTAAAGCACCGACTGTGGAGATGGATGAAAGCGTGTTTGGGAAGAGAAATATAATAGAGGAAAATAGGTGAAAGGAGAATGGATTTTAGGAGAAGTGGAGAGAAATTCAAATAAGTGGTTTTTGTTGTGGTTGAGGACAGAAGTGTGGATGTGTTGAAGCAAGAAATTGCTGCACGTTTTCCGGGGACCACAATAGTATCTAACTGCTGGAAGTTGTATGGGGACCTGCCAAAAGCAGATTACCTACACTGCTCAGTAAACCATAGTATTCACTTCACCCCGAGACAGGACAACACACAAATACAATCAATGGAGCATGGAGCAACATTAAACAAGAGTTCAGGCATGAACACCACCGCCATGTTGCCATCGAAATACTGTTTGACTCATACTTTGCAGAGTAAATGTGGAGCCGGCGGCATAAGGAAGATAAACCGTAGAAACTATTTCCTTGTTTCCTAACCACAATAAAAAAGATTTATCCTCCACAAACATCTGACCCCCACAGAATAGTTAAGTACTCCTTTTTTGCTATTTCAAAGTTACGGAGGAGGAAAGAACAAAAAAATCCACTTAAAAAATTTTTGGGGGGTTAAAACGAGAAAAAGGAGGAACGGGGAAGACAAAAATCCCAAAAACGCTATAACAACTCTTTTTACGATTCAGAGGAGGAAAAGGAGGACGAAATTTCCAAAAAACTGTAAACAAAATGGCGGCTAGTCAGCTTGAGCTAATTGCCAACTTTGGGATTTTTGGAAACACTGACCAGATTTAGGGGGGGTAACGTCTCATGCAGTAGCGCCGGTATTCCATAATGGAGACAGGAAATGCACGCAAAACGGCCAGTGGTGATGACGTAATCCTTGAAGGAAGTGGTTGGCACCATTGGCAACAAAAACAAGGACGTAAAATACAGTGTGGCCCAAAACACAACAAATCAAGAATATCCATCATGGGACGGACGTGCCTTACGAGTCGGCCAAGGTAGTTGGTAGGATGTATTTTATGGCGCAAGGACAGGGGGGGATCATTCTGCGCCAAGGTAGGTGGCTATCATGGACAGTTTAGGGAAGTGGTCAGTTACCGTCTCCAGGAGTAACACCAAATGTATTAACTACTTCGCAATACTTTTGGAAAATAAATTCCTGGCAGCCAAATCAACAATAATAAAGAATGTGTAGTGACACAATGATTAATATACGAAATAAAATCGTAATTAAGATTACACACAATAAATGCAATTTATTATATACAAACATTAAGGTATTCATTCATTACCCTTGAAATACGTTCCAAAGATACTGCTGATCCGGCATAGGAGTAGCCATTTGTATATAGGGATTGCTATGGTTAGTGAAAGATTACAGAAGTCTCAAAAGTTATACAAGAAATGAAACTAAAACTTAAACAATCATCAACATCTTGTTGACAATTTAAGTTTTGTCCCTTAAGTTTTACCTTTTATTTAGAAAAATAAAAGGATTTCTTGGTATTAATACAGACTTTTTTTGGAGAAACAATCATACACGTACTACCACGAATCTAAACAAATGCACAGTGTTGCCAAGTTCTAGTACAAAAATTAAAATTCCTTTCATTGGATCACGGCCAACTAGATTTACCTTGATTGGATACTCCTCAAACGCGGTCACCTTTTTTCTTTCTTTCTTTGCACCCGAATTCTCTTAAGCACGAATTATATAGCAGATGCTACAATATAGAGCTTTTCTGCCTAGGGCCAAAGTTCATATCACTAATATTACTCAAAACCTATCACTTCTCGTAATTCGTCAATCATTTTACTAAACAAATCTCTTCACCATTCTCTTTCATCAAAAAATCTTTTAAATTTAAATTAAAGTTTTAACGTCAGCAGTCAGAATACGAATGTAGTTCGAAAAAAGTTTGATTCCAAATAAACCTATACTGAAACCCTTTCTATATAACTCAAAAGTTCTATCACGATGTTTCACTAAACCGATTTTCAAATTTTCATTTCGAAATTCTTCAATCTTTTCATTTAACAAACTTCGTCGAACTTAATTTAAATTTTTCCGTTATCAATCAGAATACAAATGCAGTTCACAAATTCTCAAGACTCTAAGAAATCGTCAAAATCACTAGTTTCAAGTCCTTGTGACTCAAAACACGTCCAGTACAACTGAAACTCTTCAAGTATTGCTCGAAGTAAGCTATTTACTTTTCGTACGTAAACACTGAATTTTTCTCTCTTTTAATCAATCGTACTTTGTAATCAAAGAAATATTTTATGCTTCAATATATATCACAGTTTAAAACACTAAATTTGTTTTCACTTTAAATCAATCGTACTTTGCAATCATTAAATTTCTATGACTTTAATTAATTTCTTCGAAAAAACAAAAAGTTCTTTAGAAACCTCAAACTAATTACACTGACTTCGAAAATTGATAGTTAATGTCAAAATTTAGTAGAATGAAATCAGACGAACTAAAGCTGTTCTATTTCTAAAATATCCATCCATACTACAAAGACCAACTGGCAAGTAAGAAACCATCCAACACGCGATAAGCGTTCAATCTTCCAGAGTTGCATTTAGGAGGACAACAAATAGTTTTAAAAGAATCGAAGCAAATTCTAATTAAAAAAATGCTAATATTTCCACAAAATATTAATCGTACTTGAAAAATTAAACATTTAATAAAATAAATTAAAAGAACGCTTATATCATTGAACGTGCGATAGGAAAGCACATCTATCCTGTCACGCCTCAACGAATTCCACCACGGCTGATTAGATTGTTTGTTTTTTGGGCTCAAAGACTACAGTGGTCATGCTGCGCCGGGACCTACTGTTTTCCGAGGAATCCGAACCTCTTAAGGCCTAGGGAACCAAACCCCGGACTACAGTGAGCAGTGCGATCTTTATGAGATCTCTGAGTAAGCGTTCTTTTTGCACTGCTGGGAGTCGAACCCGGATTAGCGGCGCACTAGGAGAACGCGTTACCACACTGCGCCACCGCAGGGCAAGCTGATTAGAATATACAAGGCTAGTTAAACTAGTTTGTGACGTCACGAAAGGCGTCCATCCTCCGAAGCCCGGAGAAGTGAATGGTCGGTCTCGTTTACGGCGGATGTAATCATTACGAATTTGTTTTAAACGATTTACTTCCAACATAAAGCACCTATAGATTTAGTAGTTTTAATTTTTTTTTATATTGTTGCTAACAAGCCTCTCTCCTCCATTAGATTTCCTGTATATTTTATATAGAATATCGGATTTTTTTAAAGCGAATTTATGTGATTTAATCTCACATTTTTTAAAAAATGAAAACGTATTTTTAAATCTGAATCAGATTCATGTATTAAAATTAAAACTTTTGATATGAGTCTTCATAAATCGCAAACACCCCACCCACCCACCTCAATGATTTTTTTTTTTTTTAGCATTTTAATTGAAGCTTTTCTAATAAAACAGGGAACTTTTTTTAAAAATTATCCACATTTTATGCATACTATTATATATTAAATGCATATTTGTTTAAGGAACTTACGCCATAAATATCTAAATTTTAAATGTATGCATGAAAGGAAATTTAGACCCCTAATTAACATTAACCATGATTAAAATCAGCTTAAGGAATGTTATTTTTTGTAGAGGTATATATGCACATCTTTAAAATAAGGATAACTGTACACAAATCTGTATTACATTCTTCATTGACAGTTTCAAAAATTTTGCACCAAAAATGTTCAGGCATGGATTTTGTATGTCATGCATTCCAGAGGAAAATAAACAGTCCTAAGCTGATTTTATATAAATAATATATAAATTATTAAAGAAGGGTCTAAATTTCCTTTCATGCATACATTTAAAATTTAGATATTTATGGCGTAAGTTCCTTAAACAAATATGCAAATATGCATTTAATATATATTATATTTATATAGAAATATAATTATTATTATATTTATATAGAATGTATAGAACAAACTGGATTACCGTTTGGGCATCTGATGTGTGACCAAAGGTGTGTACATTGAACATCTGTAGTATGTACCTGAAACTTAGTGAGAAACTTCATGTATCACCCATCTTTGTAGATCGTATACTTCTAAATAAAAAATGTTTTGAAACCTGATAATTCATTTTTTATGCTAGAGCTGTATACTTAAATTTGTGATCATGTAGTCGCTAAACAAAAAAAACACACTACATGTACAAGATTTACTATCGTTTATTTTTAATGGGTGACAAGTCCATTTTATAAAATTCTTCTACCAGTTGTAATATATATATACCAGAATTCGAAATTAGCAAGTGTGCTGTGCACATGGAATTTTACATATGCATGTAAATTTTTAATTTGGGTGCATGCAGTGCACCTAACTATTCAAAACCATGGCTACTTGCATTTATTTTTCAAGAACAGTGACCTACGGAATAATTTTATATAATTTTCTCAATGTATCTGCATTTGCTTTGAATTTTTTTTTATTACAAATGAATGTTCAATTATTTTGAAAAGTTGCACTTTTTTAGCTTACATGCTTAAATATAGTTGCTACACTTGCATTTTACCTGTTTTTAATGTTGAGGTTTACTTTCTATTCTGTTAGTTACTTGTACACCTAACTAGCATTAGTATTATACTAGTTAGATGTACTACTATTATGACTCAGGTGTACCTAAGTCACAAGATTTGGGTGAACTTGTGCACCTGATTTAAAAAGTTAATTTCGACCTCTGATATATATATGCAATTGGCTTTACATGTTAATAATAAATTAACAAACTGAATGAGACAACTAAACATTCTCTCTATGAACTAGCGTAGTGTGGCAGAACACTTCATATTTCAGGGGCCTTGCTCTAGAATAAGCTGTCAAATAATGAAATTAAGAAACATTAGACATGTCACTTCTTCAAATAAACGTATATAGGATTAGTTATGAAATATACTAATCCCATCACATCACGATGGTATATAGTAGCAACGCAATCGTTTATCATGCCTTTAACCCAGGTTCGATTCTAGTATTGTAGAATGTGTTCTGTTTTTCTGTCTACTGTCATCCATGGCTGAGTTCCGCCTGCAGCAGGTTTGTTAACTTCGTAGCAATTTCAATAATGAGGTGTTTCTGTTTAAAAGAATATATTTTGATAGGAAAACTTCTTACGGAACCCCATGGTTTTGTGAAATATATTTTGAGAAATGCTGATTTGGAGCATAGGGTAAGGGAGAGATAAATATTAAATTAAATAGAAAACAATTGAAATTGCCTAAGCAAATGGCAAAATATAAACTTAAAAAATATGATTTGATAATTTTAATGTCAATTGCAAGCCATGGAATTTATAACTCTTTGAAAAAGGATAAATAGTAGTAGTTCTTTTTGATGTTAAAAATTTTTCTGTTCTTATTTTTTTTTTCTAAGCACTTTTGAAATTCAGTAAATGAATGAATTCAGTGAATTTTAATGTCATCTTCAACCAGTAGCTTAAGAAAGGGAGGGGCCTGCCCCAATTAGAAACCACATTATTTTCTCTAACACCATATCACATAACCTTCAAAATTACACGAAGCCCCTCCCATAATTTTTAAATTGCTATGTCACTGTCTTCAACAGATACAGAAGCTTTGATTGACGTATATGCTTTTCTCAATGATTCCTTAGACGAGAGGATAGGAAATTTTTTCTTCAGGGAGCTAAACTATTTTCCCTTCCGGTCAAAATGAGAATATACACAGGAAATAAAATTCCTCTCTTATTAGTACCCAAAAATGTAGTTGCTATTAGAGGAAGGATGGTTTTCGATGGTATCTGAATGAAGGTAAATTTAGCACTGGGTATATGGATGAGGATAATCCTTTTAAGCAAAAGTAGTTAAGGGATGTGGCCTCTGAATGGATGTGATCATTAAGGGAAGTTTTACTGTAATTTCAAAAAAGTGAAAATCTGTTCTGAATACATTTTTAATGTTAAAGAACAATTTGTATTTTGTACAAAACAAAATTCATTATTTAGTTTGTTATTTGGTAATTATGAGTGATGTGTTTGAGATACTTGCAATACTCATATTTTCAAATTAAGTACAGTATCGTGTATTCTTTTATCTTCATCTGAGTACATTTTTAATTTTCGAGGTAGTGGCCAGCTAATAACTGCTCAAAATATGCATCGCTACCTTTCTGTATTTCTTCACAGTTCATCAATTAATTTCCATATTGTGGGAAGTTGCATACTAAGTTTGTACTGCAATCGACGGTGAGTCGCCTCCGTATGGTTGTTTATGTGCAACGTCTTCTTCTCCGTTTTTTTCCCCTGATGAATGTTCCAAATCTCAGGAACAAATAATGTTCATCTCCTATTTCCTCCTTTTTGCAGGCCCAAAAAAAAAAAAAATCAAATTTTTCTTTTTCACATGTGGTTAATGATTCCTAGTCAAAGATAAAACACACAGCTAGAAATTCAACAGCCACTAAGGCACAGTACAGTTAACTGTACATAAGTTGAATAAATTTTGCACTAGAATGTCCAAAACATCAGCTCGTGCCAAAACGTGTCTGACACCCAATCGCCCCATCCCCTTTCTGGTTACTAGTTTGGAAGCTAATACTGGTAAGTTTGAAGAAGTTAGTGCTACAACTTAACCTGTGAAGAGTCATCAAATAAAGGAAACCTCATCTTTAAAAGGTGAAGTTAATAACTTTTTCAGTAAATCAGAACTGGTTGGCATTCCTCATGTGCCCTTCTTGGAAGCCAAAGAATCCTTATGTTACGCCAAGAGGAGTAATCGCATACAAAAGCAGTAACCCATTTTGCACCCTTACAGTATAGTTAAGCAATAGAGAAAATGTGAGAGAAATAGTTGATCTAACTATGCAAGGAGGCAGAATTGAGATTTAAAAGAGCTAAGCTAAAAATGAAAGATGTAAGATATGCTGTAAATACATACAGTAAACTGAAGTCAGCAATTCTCTATTATTTTGGTTCTGTTCAGAAATTTCGTTTAAAAAAAAAAATATATATATATATGGCCTGCAAAAGGGTTGCTGGTATCTAACTGGAAGGAGACCCACACGCTGAACGTATGTGACGATGTGTGGAACCGGCCAGGCCAGTAACCTAGTGTCCTACCCCGCCTTCAAGTGGTGCAGGCTGAGCTTTCTATTTATGTGGCAAATTAATATTTGCTACACGGATAGAAAGGCGGAAGGGGAGGGCTAATTCACCAACCCGTCTAGCCAGCGTGGTGAAATTATGGCTAATTCCTCCATTATGTTGACACACCAGAAACCATGGCCCCTAGTCTCCAGGTGCTGGAGTGCTCCTGATCAAGGCAGCGGTCAGTGTGGCATGAAAGCAGGGGGTGCTAAGAATCACTGGAATGGCCCAGGCTGCCGTTTGTTATTGACCTTGGCTACGTTTAATGGACGATCCCTTGCTTCTGAAGCAAAACTTCAGGAATTGGAAGAGGAACTAGACAAGATCAAATGGGACATTGTAGGACTCAGTGAAGTTAGAAGAAAAGGTGAAGAGTTGGTGGAACTGAAAAGCGGACATTTGTTTTACTATAGAGGAACGGAAACTGGAAGAACAAGTGGTGTTGGCTTCTTAATCAACAAAAGAATTAAAGACTACCTTCTTGAAGTCGAAAGCACGTCAGATCGAGCAGCGAGGCTTGTTGTTCAACTAACCCAGCGATACCAACATCAAGCCATACCGACGAAGAGGTTGAAGAATTTTATGAAGAAATCAAAGAGTTACACACCAAAGGGAAACAACATATCAAGCTCATCATGGGGGATTTCAATGCAAGAATTGGACAACAGGAACAAGGAGAGACATCGGTTGGTAAATACGGATATGGGGAAAGGAATGAACGTGGCGATCAACTCATCGAATTTGCAGAAGCTGAAAATCTTAGCATCATGAATTCATTTTTTAAGAAGAAACTACAAAGAAAATGGACATGGAAACACCCCAATGGAGGAACCAGCGAAATTGACTATATACTGGCAAACAAGAAATCGATTTGTGAGAAAACTGCCTTTGTGTCTAAAATGGTCTTCAACCAGTTTGTATTGCCAGTCCTCTCTCGAAGATCAGAGATATGGAGTCTAACAATTGCAGCAATACGGAAGTTACAGACAACCCAAAGGAGTATGGAGAGATGCATGCTTGGAATAACTAAGAGAGATCGAAAAAGGAACACCTGAGTGAGAGAGCAAATTAGAGCAGAGGACATCGTTGTTAAAGTAAAATGGCTGAAATGGCGAGGGGCTGGGCATATGGCAAGAAAAACTGATCAATTATGGACAACTGAAATTCTCAACTGGATTCCAAGAAACCAGCGAAAATGTCCTCAAACTAGATGGGCGGATGAAATAAGAAAACAGGTTAGGGTGACATGGAAGCCAATTGCTCAGGATAGACGTGTGGAAAGCATTTGGAGAGACCTTCATCCAGCAGTGGATAGATAATGGTTGAATATGATGATATATATATATATTCGGTGCTTTGTAACTATAGATAATAGTAATATAAAAACTATGTTAGGCCATCATTTTAACATCAAAGTCCCTGAGCTCAGTGGTGTAGAAAAAGGGGACATTCAGACTTAAACCACCCATTCCTCCCCCACCCCCAACTGAATATCAAAACACATTTTCTCGGATTTTATTACATAATCTTCTTTAAATATTTTGAACAGTACGCAGTTTACAAATTACTGATATTGATAAAAGGCAATTTTCTTTTTAAGGAGGGGGCTGCTGAAAGGACAAGACCTCCCCATTGTCTGGATCTTCTATTTCCACTCTTTGTACAAAGATAATAGGGAAATTAGGGCCCAAAATTTATTTTGTTTGCCCTGGGCAGATTGTGGTGATCATTCTCTGCCGATTATTGAAAATAAAGATAGCAAACTCAGATAAGCAAAATTTTGAACAAGGTGCAAATTCGAAAGAAAAAATGCAATGATTTGAACGCATAACAGTAAAAAAAAAAATCCACCAAATGCTTATTCAACCTTTTAAGCATAAATGAACTAACATTTTTCCAATTAATAAAGTCAAAAAATTAAGTTTGCACTATATTCGAAGTAAATATATGCTTTTGTTTTGCATAGGTGAAACAGTCACACAACGTGTGGTGGTAGATTTGGCCTAGGGTTTACTGATTTTTCATGAAAGGCCTAGAATGGTAAATACGCCAATACCTCAAGTATACTGTTCGCTATTTTATTAATTTGAAAGCTGCATAAATTTATCAGCAAATCTGAACAATTTTCAAAATAACTGATCTATGTGTGTGTGTGTGTGTGGGATGTATTGCGTATTTTTTGTCTTGTATATCAGTGACATAGCATGACTTCAAAAGTATAGCAGCTCCAAGTGTTCAGCATGCCCCCCCTCGAATAAAAGTCACATTTCACATGTATATATGATCATTATTTATGAATTGTGACTTTTGTATTTGAGTGGCACATGGTGAATGATTGGGGATAGTATGACTTAAAAAGCGGGCTGATATATTTATTTCTACGTAAAAAATGTCTAAAAATGATTTAAAAAACCTATTTTGATTTAAACATTTCCTCTTCAAATTAAGACAGTACAATTTTTGAGGATGCTGTTGAGTCCAATCTCTTTAACTATTTGTTATATATATTAACATGCGAAGTTTTAACATATGAATCGTCTATCAACCCATTAAAAACTTAGCCCTGCAGTGGCACAGTGTGGTAACGTGTTCGCCTAGTGCGCCGTTAACTCGGGTTCGACTCTCAACAATGCAAAGAATGCTTACTCAGAGATCTCATAAAGATCGCACTGCTCACTGTAGTCCAGGGGTTTGGTTCCCTATGCCTTAAGAGGTTTGTATTCCTCGGAAAATTGTAGGTCCTGGCACAGCATGACCATTGTAGTCCTTGAGCCGTAAAACTACAAACAATTAAAAAAACAGAAATTATTCAGTGTTCAAGAAGTTTCTTTAAACTTCAAAAAAATAATGAAAAGTAACAAAATCTGTGTCAACAGCTGGATAGATCATAGCGTTATCACTATACCATTGTAGGACATTGTTAATTTTATGAAGCACATTTTTTGTACTTTTTTCACAATTTTGTTTTGAAGTGTTACCTGTACTCATTTTATATGAGTGGTGTAAAATGGTATAGTTATGTTCATTGAAGTTTCACTGAAATCCGTGGTCATGCTAGTAGCCAAAGCCGGTCGATATAGTACTTACATAATGCATAGACTATGTATCTCTGGAATTTCCATGTAAACTGAATTACATGACAAAATTTATTAACTCTAATATAAAGTTTGTGCAGTCGAAGCTCTAAGCCAAATGGATTTCTTAAAAGGACATTAAAGCATTTGTTTCAAATGCCCTTAAGCGTTTCCACGCCATCTCACTTCCACCAAAAAAAAAAGAAAGAGAAAAAAGAAGAAAACACACAACACAATTTATATACTTTATTATTTTAAACATAGCATCATTATTATTCAACATTCGTAAAATCAAAACAAATATTACTCACCATAAATAAAAAAAAAAAACAACAGAGAAAATACACAAAGGTGATTTGAGCTTAAGATAAATGTAAGTGATGAATTCGAACGTACATCATTAACCAGAAGACAAATACATTATGAAAATAAGTTCCTTTCATGATTTGGTGTCTAGTGTTTAATGACATGTTAATGAAAGTAGTTAACACAACACATTTTGTGAGAACATAAAAAATCAAAATGGTCACAAAATAAAGAACAAATCAAACAGGTACACATGTGCAATATCACCCACTTACTGAATCATCGAACAGTTCAATGGCCAAATTAATGAACAACACAACTGATTCGGTAAGTATGTGTTTTGCACACCCCTAAAAACAAAGCTAGTCTATTTTGAAAAATACACATCATGCAATTCTGAATTTTCACCAACATGTGAACATTCATGATTTGTGGTGGCAGTGATAAAATAAAAACTAGTTGGCCCAACCTCCGAGTACATATTCCTATTTCATATCATACTTATTACCATTTATGTAACATTTTTGTTATTCATAGTCTATTGTTAACAAGTAGGCAATTCCATGATATAAATAAAGAAAATATTGTAGAATCCATGATTTCGTTCTTTCTAACTTCTTCAACAATAAGCCATCGTGTTTGTATGACATAAAGGCAGATAAAATCATGCAGCGTTAGGACCAAAAATTTTCAGGGAGATCTGGACCTGTCACGCTTAAGAAATCCAAGCCTGGTAGAAAAAACGGGAAGTGCTTGGTACAAGAGGGATTAAAAAAATATGGAATGTTTGAAGGATATACAATTAAGGGTTCCCACTGACATTGGAGAAAGAACTTTCCAGACTTTTCCAGGTTTTTTCTGATTATTACGGTAAAATTCTGTGATCCGTCAAAAGCAGTTTTCAACCAAACTTCAATCGTGAAGAAAATGGCTTACTTAACATTCATGGGAGATTTAGCCATTCAAAACAGAGAATTTAAGGAGGGCTTTCCCTAATTTTTCAAGGTCTGGTGAAAAAATGTCGCTTTTCCTTGACCTTTAGGGATGATTTCAAATTCCCTGCAAATTCTAAGTGTGTGGGAACCCTCTACATGTTTCTTTCATTTGCCTTCACTTATCGGTGTCATCGGGTAAACCAATCTTTTTTTTATATGTAAATAGATTAAAAATTTATTTGAATGTTACTATAATAAATAAAATATGGATTATTTAAGAAAACAGAAGTTGATAAAAAAAAACAATTAAAAACTGCAATTTTCGACAAAAAATATAAGGTTCCAAAATTACAAAAGACGAATTTTAGAGTGATAATATGTAGATATGATTAACAAAGAGGATGTAGTGCAAAAGATGATTGAATCAGATGATGACTGAAAGAAGAGAGTTAGCTAATTGTGGTGGTTTCGGTGTGTTCTTCAGCATTCCTTTCATTATAATTATCAAGAGTTTCTTGGATAGTTTCTGAAGAGTATTTACAACCTATAGATCCACATGTACAAGTAAACCACTTCGATTTGATTATCCAAAATTTTTCTCCATAGTCGAAACTGTAAACAATGTCATAATTAGATACAGATTTACAAGGTCATAAATATCGACATTTAAAAGAAAATAATTCATGAAAATGAATAAGTGAGAGCAAAAAATGAAATCGTTTACCCGAGTTCTTCATATTGTGCAATATCACGAGCACTGAAGAAGGCAATCCTTGGAAAACTTAGATCTTGGTGATCTACAAATACTTTAACAGGAATAAGGTTTGGTTCACACAAATGGTTAATAAAGCGGCTCACATTTCCAAAATGGCGAGCGTCAAGGCAATATGTTTCACCATCCTAAAAAAACAAGGAATATTTCACAAAGATGTAACAACAAAGAGTCCATATATAATACAGGTATCATGCATCACAAATTTGCCTCTAGGGGGCAGACAGTTAAGCAGGAATACTATAAGAGTGTTCTTTAGGGTTTGCGTGAAAATGTGTGGAAAAAAAAACCCCTGCACTCTGACGAGACAAAAATCGGGTCCTCCACCATGCCAACGCACCCGCTCATTGCACGTTCCCGATCAAGGAATTTTTGGCCAAATTCCAAATTCTTGTGTTTCTGCAGCCCCCTATTCCCCCTGATATAGCCCTAGCTGACTTCTACCTGTTTCTTAAATTGAAAATTTCACTGAAAGGGAACGGATTTGATTCAATTGAACACATCCAGGCAAATCCGGAAAATGTTCTTCACACATTTAAGAACAAAAATTTCCAGGACTGTTCCCGAAAGTGGAAACATCGTTGAAGTCGGTGTGTGAAGACAGAAGGGGACTACTTTGAAGGAGATCATTCGGAATAGCTTGTAAATCCTGCCATTTTGAAATTACATGTCCAGTGTTAAAACTTTCCAATCACACCATGTATATGCTTGTAAGGGAGGAGATGATTGACACCTGTAGCTCAGTTGACAAAGAACTTGACCGACAATCAAGAGGTTATGGGTTTGTGCCCCACCAGGCGCCAGAAAATCTTTCTTTTCTCTCTGAATAATTTAACATCTAAAAACAGATATGGCCAATATTAAATCCAGCAAAAAACTACTACTTTTTTATGGTTATCACAGATAACCAAGATCACATTGCAGTAGGCCATACAGGAGGTTTTCAGACAGATTCAAGCTTGTGACCACAGAAATCAGACCTTGAAATATGGTTTGTCGGGGGGGGGGAGTTGTTTGACATAAACACAATTCAAACACTTTTTGTTTACAGCGGACAACTGTATTCCTTCTATGTCACCATACAGCCCCACAGTGAACACAATGCAAAAATTGTGATTGATTGCCCACGAGTGAGGACTCTCTACAAAATTTTAGCCTGCTTTGATGTAAATAGTGCTAGTCAATGTTTAATTAAAAATTATTATTTTTAAACGCGTGTAAATGGAGTAAACAACTTTACATACTCTATTATCCAAATCAAAAAGATAAGAATCGTCTTCTCGCTTATCGGCTTCTGAATCACTAATTAGTTCACCTACATATCTATAACAGAACAAAAGGTTTGAATTAACAATTAAGATATCGAAATATCTCTATTACTAAAACAAACTTTTCCATTTTTTTTTTTTTATATGCTTTAAACTAAAATATTCAAATTCCGCCATTGAACTAATTAATTAGTCAGTCTACGACAACCATCAACTATAATATTTATAGTCAAATTATTATAAATATTTCATCACCAAATTATATTAAAACCCTTTCAATTTCTAATTTTGATGGTCAGTCAACTGACTCCTAATAATGGCATAACTGCCTAGAGCTTTTCCTGAAAAAATAGTCCATCAAAAAATTGAAAAATTCATAAATGAAATGCAGCAAAACCCCTCATTAGTGGATACTCACCAGATAAAAAAATTTGTCTACAAAAGGCGGGGGTAATATTGTGAACGAAGTTCCTTGCCATGGAATTTTTATCCGATAGTATCTGAGGGGTGTCTATTAAGAGATTTTACTGTCTTTCCAACACTTTAAAAAAAATCTTTTAACATAAAATGAAAATGACTTACTCGCAAATAAAGGTTCCTTTAGGAATATCTTTCAGCGTTCGAACACCCCAACCTTTGTTTGCAGTTCGGAATAATTGCAACAGGCAACTATAAAATAAAGAAATAGCTCAAAATCCACACAATAATTTACTATATAAAACACAATGTATGCATATTCTGTTATAAAACTTTGAAATCTTTAGGTATAATATCAGTGAATCCCGAATTCTTGGAACAGCTACATCGCACTGAAATATCAAATTTAAAGGGAACTACACACATGACAATCTTCCACTGTGACCAGTGCTGTATTTTCAAATAGGCTATAGACTAAGACGGCAAAATTTTGTGTATTGAGTCTGATATAACAAAATCAATATCATATGGTATAATTAAGTGTTTTTTCGAGAATAAAGCTGGACGTCATGCTTTCCATTTAAATACCAGTGTTCAATAGACTTTTTTATTTTTTGATAAAATTAAAATTTATTTCAATAAAATTGAATTTGATTTATTATATACCAAAAAGAAATAATACTTCAATATAAGTTAACATTGCTTAATGTTTACGTTTCAATTTATGAGTTTGTTTTTCAACATTTTTACTATCAATGCAAAAGTTTTTGCCACTGAATATAAAGATGTTTATGTTCTTACCAGTGATTGGGGGGATGGAGCAAGAAAAAGTGGCAAAACGGTAAATCCACCCATGATTGTAATCCAGAAGACATTCAATAATGTATGAGGGTTATTACACAAGGTCCATTTTGCAATAAAAACAAAGTTTTTTTCCCCTTCAAAAAAGCATTCATTTTCTGAATTTAAATATAATTCTCTATTTTTCAACGTAATTTCCTTGCCGATTAAAACCTTTATTGTAACAATCTACCAGTTCTTGGATACCATCGTCATAGAACTCTTCTGCCTGTGATGGCAGCCAGTTACAGACATCAAGCAATCTCATCAATATTAGGGATGAAATTAACCTACGTTAATCCCCTTTGGACGACGCGGTTTCGGCAGGTAGAAGCATCACAAATACACGCCCTGTTACATTCAAAAACCATTGGAGGATCAAACATGTTAAAATCAGGAAGCAGTCGTCCTTCCTGAAATAGCACAGTAATTGTTAATAACACTTTTTCCATACCTAACACAGAAGTATTAAATAATTAAGGGGCACAGAAATAAATTACTTAACAAGAAAGTAATCAACGTGTTTAATTATCAGTAATATAATTAAAAAACATGACATATATATATACCTTATCGTACCAGCACTTAAAGCTGATATTGCAACACGTACAGGAGACAGAAGCACAATCGTGCCCACAGTCACAACACTGTTGAGAAATAAGAAAATATTCAACATGTATGTATATACATCATATGAAATTTTATTGCAAACAACACAGAGAAAACATTGCCTATACATTAGAGAATAAACTATATGAACAAGTATAAAGGATTGTTTGTGGTTTTACAGCTCAAGGACTACAAAGCTAATGCTGCACCAGGACCTACTGTTTTCTGAGGAATCCGAACCCCTTAAGGCCTAAGAAACCAAACCCTGGACTACAATGAGCAGTGTGATCTTTTATGAGGTCTCTGAATAAGCATTCTTTGCACCATTGGGAATCGAACATGGATTAACTGCGCACTAAGCGAATGCGTTACCACACTGTGCCACCGCAGGGCCAAATATAGAGTTATTACAACCAAACTATCTAAATCCTTCATCTAGATCTTCTGACTTTGCGCTAACTGCAAACACATCCTCTATAAGGTTAGTATTATATCCAGTTTTTTTAGAATCTCTATGTCAATTGAAAACTATTTTATATATATACAGTGCAAATTGTTCATAATGACGCCAGTTATAACAACTAACTACATGTAACGATGCAATTCTTACAAGGAGTTTGGTTTACTATTCTATTCCTTACTACATATATTCATTATAACAACAAATCCTGTTATAACGATGGCAATTTTGTTCTAAGTAAAGAAATCCATCTAGGATACAACAACGTGACTTGATAGCCATTCATCAGAACCACATAGGTTCGAGACAACGCTGAAATCACACTATTCCATTCAAATAAAAAAAGCCTAATGCATTGTTCTGTAAAGTGGACTGAATTTCGTTTTTTGATTCAATGGCTAATACTAAATGCATAGCAGAAAGATGGCTGTATATGAATTGCTTGTGCATAATACGTAGGTACAATTACTATGTTGCACAGAGCAGAGATGTGGTTATCTATGTGTATGCATATGTATGAATAGAAGTGCACAATACGTGATGGAATGATACACCATTCTAATTTAACTAGGTACAGTATCGACTAAGAGGGGCAGCTGCAAAAGAAGCTAATGGAGATTGAGGAATGGTAGTAATTGCATTCATAGTTAGAAATAAAAGCAGCATGGTTGTGTATATGGTAATGGTATGTCCAACGAAGAAAAGCAACGAGCCACACCCAATAAGCAAAAGAGAAGGAGGCCTCTGTGTATATTGACGTATAACTTTGAAGAAAGAACCATCTAACCTCTAACTAGTAACTGAGATGCATTACCATTCTTATAGCAAAAATTCATTATGAAATGTCAAAATGAAAATTATTGATTTTTTTCAGAAGCAGTGCCAGATTTACGTATATGCCAAACAAGTTCGGGCCCTATTACATATAGGCCAAATAAGTCTGGGTCCTATTATGTATAGGCCAAATAAGACCCATGATTTTAGGGACCACCACAAGGATCTTGAAAGAGCTTTGTGTTATTGAAAGTGAAACATTAATTGTTGAATCTTCTTCAAAGTTTTGGGGTGTCAAAAGGTATTAACTCTTGTAGACATCAATTCGACTAACAACCATCTGCTTCAGTATAGATGAGGACAGCACTTCTTATTGTAAAATGAACAAGAAAGGAGAAACGATTTCTTTAGAAAAATTAAACACTTTACTATATCAAGTTAAACGAAAAACAGGGAAAGCCAAAAAGCTATTACAGAATTGAAAACTCATAACTACTGTTTCAATTAAAGTCTTTCGAATATTAAACTCGCATTCTCGCAATGTCAGATCGCGTTCATTGAAAATATTAATTAAAATAATATGAAGCCACACATGCGCAGTATCCAAACAATGTCACACTTTTCCACCTGGTGGGGGGGAAGGAATGCCATGTAACATTAATCTTGTTAATTACGAATGTTTGAGGTATTTTTATTACTAATTAGCCTGAATATTAAAGATGAACTTACAAAGAAAAAAAAAACTGTGATTTATTAATTGAATATCATGAGGGTCATATTCTTTACAAAGAAGCCCATTTTATCCTTCTTCCTAGGACCCATAAAACCTTAAATTGGCAATGTTAGGAAGTCATCAGCATTACGAATATAATAAATATTAATGATCCTACAGGAAAATAAATTCAACATAAATTTTTAATTGGGCATTTATTCTCTATATTATATACTTCAGCATTTCTGATAAGGTTCTATGTAAATAAATATATTACATATTTAGTGTGGCTGTCAATATAAATTATTATATACAGTAATTAATTTCATTTTGATCAAATATATTTTTATTTAATTTTGAAACCAAAAATTTTATACTTTTTACTATCAAAATAATTTATAAAAAAGCTTAAAGTGTATTATCATACTATGATTTAAAAAAAAAAAAATACTGTTTACAACGTTTATCAGTTACAGTGACTGAATTTGCAGGGTCCCCTTAAAAGTCCTTATTACCGATTTTCACTGTATATTGTTTTTTTAAAACTTGATTTCATAAAAGCAAATTAGCATAAACATAAAATATACAGTGGATTTGCAATAAATTGAATTTCTGGGGACTGACTAAAAATGTCCAGTTATCGTAAGTTAGACTTATCGTTTTATACAGTAAGTTCGTTTCCAAAACGCAGAGTATTACATTAAGAATTAGAAGTTACTCATTTTATGTACCGTATTATTTATTGGTAAATGCAACTTTTGCATTACCTAGCCATATTTTGAACACAGGAAACGGTACTTACATTAATTATGTTTTCTCAAAAAATCGGATTCTTTTGGATTGTTTTTGCAGAAATTCTCATTTTATGAAATTATTTACCTTTTGTAAAAATACGAACAAAATTTCGTATACGTTATCTCTACTTTCAAGATATCATGGTGCAAAATTTTGCCTTTTCACTCTTCCCAGTCTTAACTGGACACATCTTTTCCTTCAAAGTCCCGAATGCAATGCTGTGCCTTGTCTTGAATTTCTCAAGCCATCCAGGACTTGCGTTGAAGCCATCCACTTTCAACAGACTAGCAAAGTCCATAGCTTTTTCACATAGCATCGTACCACTAAGAGGAATTTTACTGTTCTGGCTCCTGTATGATTGAAACCAAATAAGTGTTTTCAATATCTGGAGAATCACGCACTTTTAGTCTCTGACATTCCAGATGAACATTATACTCGCATCTTTTCGAGACTTCCCCTTTACTCATCAGAATGGTTGATAGCATGTTGGGTGGAATGCCATATTTCTCTGCTGGATCCTTTTCCCTTAAGTTTGGATTATGCTCAGTATTATTTGTTAAATCCACTTTTTGTTTCAAATTAAGGATATTTTCGTTTACATATCTTAAAACAATACGCTTAAACAAAAAAACACTTTGCAGTATTCACTAACCGCTCGAACAAGTGACCGTAAACACTTCATTATCTGACAAATTGGGTTTGGAAAAGTAAGGAGTTGGAAAGGTTCTGATTGGGGAAAAACACTTACGAAGGGTAACGTGACAGCTGAAGCGAACTTCGACTTAAGGAAAATATTTACATTGAATTTTAATATATGGGACCGGGACTGTGTAAAAACTTCGACACACACGAATATCCGACTTATCGCGAATTCACTGTAACACGAATATTCGACTTAAAGCGAATTCACTGTATTTTAAAGCAACTTAATCACACCATAAAAACTTTTCGCCTAAAAAAAATCGAAGATGAAAGCTAAAGTCAACTACAAAACTTTACCTGCAATGACGTGATTGAGCGATCTATGTTTATCGGCGAAGTTTCACAATTTTCTGTGACATATAAGAAATCTTTATTAATGAGATTTTCATCATCAAACCAATTGACACATTGAATTGGAATTCTTTCCTTCCCGAATGATATGTCTCTGAAATTAATAAAAAATACAAGTAAATCCAAGGTACATTTATGTAGGTTGATCCATGATGCCTATAGTTAAAAAGATCGTTAAATATGGTAGGTTCTTGTTTTTAAAGGTGGGTTGCAAATTATTATAATTGGGGTGGTTTTTCAAGAAAATCTAGTTTTTATTGGTATCATATTTACTAGATTCACAATAGTCATGAAAAGAATGGAGTTGGCACAGTAACTTAAAGGACAAATATTGAATCGTCTGTGATTAGTCTACAACATGGATATTTATATTGCCTAAGACTCAAATCTGAACCAAAACCATAGAAATGCTGACAAAATCCACTCAAGAATGCATGCAGATAATGATACCTAATATACAACAATTAAACATTTTCTTCAGGGTGTGCCTTTTTTTTTCCTGTGTGTACTTTTCCTGTGCGTGTTTTTTCCTAAATGTACATACTTAAGTACTGTACTAAAATTTCTGTAAATCAAGGATTACAAAAACACATACGAGGTCACGATTCTTTCCCCTTTTTCCGATCTTCTTATTAATGTTGTCATCATTTCATTAAGCTTAATTGCTCTACTGGACGCTGTGTCATCAATGCAGCACTAAATAAACAAAACAACATAAAAACAAATAGTCATAATATTTTCTTTCCCAATAAAACATCAACTTTTAAGAAATTGTTTTTATTCATCATTTCTTAATAATCCTGCAAGGTATTAAAAATAAACACAGGTAGATATCGCTAATAAATCATCAACTTTAAATGTTCAAAAGTCTCTTTAAAACGAAGAGAGCATAAACAACATCAATAAACATGGGTGCCCTAAGGTGGGTGCGCTCGCACCCTTTGGCTTATGGAAAAAAAAGGACTGAATTCACAAGAAACAATAGCCCAACAATATTATTCAATTGTAATTTTTCCTGGATGCACCCCCGCATATAATTCTGGGGGTGTCCATGTCAATAAAAGCCATAAAGCAGTCTCATGTATTATTACGAAGTTCATCATTTGCTTATGCTTTTAAGGCATTGGGACAGCAAAAATCAAGCTGCATTGGGACCTTTGGTTCCTGAGAAATTCTTTCCCAGAAATCCTAAACTAGGCTACTGAGGGAAGTGAACTCTGAACTATGATGTACAGAGAAAGTGACATGCATTTTACAATGCCCATAGGAGTAAACCCTGGATTAATGGGATTAATGATCTGACGGACAACTGCATTATCACTATACCACCGTAGAGTATAGGACTTGCATTTTTCTAAGGAATTCAAACCTCATAACACCTAGGGACCAAACCTTTGGACTACAGTAAGCATTTTCTTTTTCTGAAGTTGGGGGTAGTGTAAGGAGTTAAATCTGGATTAATGAAGTGGATGTGTTGCCACCATGCTGCTGCAGGGGCTTGAGAATGATGCAAAGGAATATATTTCCTAAGGAGAATGAAAATCGTCATTCGTCCTTATAATAATAATGGGAAATAACAATGATATTCCCATTTATATGATGATTCAAAACTATCGATTTCTCAAAAAGGGAATGAGTTTAAGGAGTATATAAGGACAATAGAAAATATCCCCCCACAAAAAAAAAGTGCAATTTGACTCTTTCTTGTCGATTAAGGTTTCTATCTACTAAAAACATTTCATATTTTTTACAAAATGATTTTCAATGAAATAAATGGGTATCTTACATCAAGAGGAACTTGGTTTACTTCATTATGTACGTCACTGGATGCCATATTTGACAAGAGGTAACTAGAAACAACATTTCATTTTAATTAGTTTATGCTTATTATCATCTAAAAAGAACAATGCCAATTTTTTTATTTTTTTTTGTGGTTTTACGGCTCAAGGACTACAGTGGTCATGCTGCGCTGGGACCTACTGTTCTCCGGGGAATCCGAATCTTTGGAACTACAGTTTTTCGAGGAATCCGAACCTCTTAAGGCCTGGGGAACCAAACCCCGGACTACAGTCAGCAGTGTGATCTTTATGAGATCTCTGAGTAAGCGTTCTTTGCACCGTTGGGAGTCAAACTCAAGTTAACTGGGCAAATGCGTTACCATATTGCATCACTGTACAGCTTGTTTGTTTTGAGTTTTACAGCATAATGATAGCAAGTGTCAGGTTGCTCCGGGCCCTATAGTTTTCCAAGGAATTCAAAACTTTTAAGGCCTAGGGAATTAACCTCCAGACTAAAGTGAACCATTAGTTGGTAAGCGATTTTTTTTCCCCCCCCAGACTTGAGAGTTAAAGCAGGATAACCGCATGCTAGGCACACATGTACCACTGCAGAGCCAAACACCAATTGTTTAAATTAATAAATAAATAAAAAAATAACGTTAAAGTAATCTATCAACTACATAGTGCATAGATTTGATTTTTTTTTTATTTCATCCCTAACCATGGTTTATAAAAATTATGGTACAAAAATTAATAGAAAACGAGAATTTTCAGAAACTTGGTGGAGTATGATCTCTTGGTTGCTGGCCAAGTGTAGTCATCGATCTACAGATGACCTGTATTCCTCTTCCTGCGAGTGTATTTAAAGCTTTTTCACCATGAACTGGTGCATTTTTGCCATAGGCCTATTTTCAGCTGCAACAATGTTCAGGGGCCAAGTATCTATCCACAATACATTTACAAATTGCAATATATCGAAGTTACTTAGTTGAAGGCATTAATTGCTCCTTGTAGGTGGTGATTATGTTGTACAAATAAATGCTTGTTGGTCACAAGCTTTGCAAATAGATCTAAAAGAAATCCAGTAATGCCATCCAGTTGGAAACAGTATGTATGAAAGCCTTAAATGTGTAGAATAATTCATTAATACACCAACAAGTAAATTAATTAGAACATAACATCGGAAAAACTAATATGCTGTTTTGACAGAACGATGCATCTTAACACATCGACGGTAAATGGAAGACTGCTACATTATTCTAGAATTCTAAATACACGTAGTGTTGCCAAATTATATACAATACATGTTGCCAAATACAGAAATTGAAGTAACATGTGATATTTGGAAAACTATCAAATAAAAGGAAACAATTTTACATGTTGCCAATTTTACAGACTGTACTTATTAAATCTGCATTTCTTGATATTCCAAATGGCAACAGCCAAGGAAGCCATTTTAACGAATATGTAGTATTTCTATTGTGGAATCCTACAATATCATTCTGTGTCTTGTATGCGACCCAATGACCCAAGGGGTACGTAATCACCGCTTTCTGGTATACTGGGTTTGGGTTCAACTGCCAAATAAACTTGGAAAAGTGCAAATGTGTCATAGGGTGATGTCAGTCACCTGTACGGTGTCCCTAGGAATGACGGACAATATTTCAACATCAGCTGGGAGCGAAAAACTGCTATGCACCAATGCGCTTAAGTAACTGTCAATGGTGGGTGTAGGAAAAAATAAATTTGCCTTGTTTACTTAAAGTTCCATGTCAGAAGATTATATAAAAGGTCATTTAAATAGAATCGACCAGTGGTTTAAAGGTGGCCTCTGAATCATACTAACTCCAGACGTAACTAAACCTACTAGGACTTCAAACTACAGTTTAGGAGTCATAACTAGTTGAAGTCAATGGACTAAAATGGTTGGATTTTCGTGGTGCAAGAAGAGCAAAGACCATTCTACGTCAAACAAAGTGAATCAGGATTAAATAACTGAATGACGTAAACCATTAGATTTAGTTTATTAGATAAGAGTAGCCAAAAAATAAAACAGGATTTCCATGCATCAACAGTGTCATTCATGAATCGAACTCAGAACCATTTGATGGTTAATTGCATATTATAACAAAAGGACAGCAAATACAAAGATTACACCAAATGAGGTAATACAGCAAGGTTCGAAATTAGCGGGTGCACTGTACATATGAAATTTTATCTGTGCATGTAACTATTCAAAACTATTGCTATTTACATTTATTTTTCAAGAACAGCGACCGGTGAACTAATTTTATAGAATTTTCTCAATGTATCTGCGTTTGCTTTGAATTTTTTTTTTTTTTTTTTTGTTTATTACAAACGAACATTCAATTATTTTGAAAAGTTGCATTCCTTTAGCTTACGTGCTTAAATATAATTGCTACACTTACATTTTACCCGTTTTTAAGGTTGAGGTTTACTTTCTATTCCGTTCGTTACTTGTACACTTAACTAGTATTATACTACTTAAGTGTCTAGTATTATACTATTATGACTCAAGTGCACAAGTGCACCTAAGCCACAAGACTTGAGTGCACTTGTGCACCTGATTTAAAAAGTTAATTTTGACCCCTGATATACAGTAGAACCTGCCTGAAGTGACCACCTTTGGGACTGGACTGCGATGGCCACCATAGACAGGTAGTCACTATACACGACAGACTTTGGTATAGGCATGACTAAGTCCCTACCAGTTCTCTCTTATAAAAAGTGGTCACTTTATTCAGGTGGTCGATTTACCAGGTTCCACTGTATATAGATTCGTTTGTGTTCTATGGTGCAAAGTCAGCTAAGATTTTTTATGAAGGATTATAATCCCAGATTACGGAGCGGCAGGCGGAAAAAATGGCAAGTACTGAATACCATAGGGAAACCTGAATTTTTCACATGTTAGACAAACGTGTGACTATTATACCACTGCAAAACTTTAACTTTTCAGCAAAAACAACCTATTTTTGAGTTTTATTATTTTATTGGGGTCAAGGTTGGTTCATTTGTACTTTATAGCCAAAGGACAGCTAAAATCAAGTTGCGCCAGAGTGCACAATTTATTGAAGAATCCAAACTCTGTACTATGGTTGGCAGAAAAACAGCATACATTCTTCCCCACTATTGGAATCAAATTTGAGTTAGCAGCAAGACAGACAATGTTTCATCACTAGGTCCACAGAAGGATGCCATATTTGAGACTGGGTATGCAGCCAAATTATGAACCTAAATACAAGATTCAAAATTGGCAAGAGTCAAGAATCAAAATTGGCATTGTTTGTTATCTTTAAAATACTGATAAAACTTTGCATTTGAAGAGAAGTAAGTATAAATCCTTTCTTCTTTCAAAGACCGTAACTATTTCATATTAGAAGTGGGGGGGGGCTTTCCCCACTAATTATTTATACTTTCACATATTAGCACAAGCACTTTTAAAGATAAAATACATCCGTGAGAGCGCAGGAATACATATATGGAACTTCTATATACTGATTATCGCAATAATTAAATACATACTCAACAACTGCACTATTATCCCTGCGAGCTGCAATGTGTCTTTAAGAAAGAAAGAAAAAAATAATAATCAGTGAAAACATATTTAAAAAAAAAAGAACACAGAAAAATAAGTAAGAAAAATTTCTTTCTTCAAAATATCCTACACATTAATATCTTAACTGTTTATACTTACAACGGCGTGTCACCATGCAGATTTTGCTCATTAATGTTACACCCATAGGTCAAACATGTATCACATATGTTGACATTACCACTGTATGCAGCCCAATGTAATGCTGTATTGCCTTCCTAAAATAAAAATGCTTATGAAATGGCACATCACACACATAGAATATCAGTATAATTGTGTAGAATGGGGATAACATAGATATTTATTATTTTTGAGTCTTTTGCATAGTTTATATTCGGTACTATTGGTTTGTCTGTTTCACAGTTGTATATGATACAAGTTTAGCTGAGATAGCTTGTAAGTTAATCTGATATGGACTGATAATTTAATGTAACTTCTCCCACGAATTCCTTACAATCAACTTTTATCTCAGATCACAAAAGTTGCAAGACCTAAGTCTAACCATCAGGATTTTAAAATGACCAAAAATAAAAATTACACTATTCTTTCCCATGAGACTTGCATTTCACAGTATAAAGACAAGTAAGGTCACGCTGCTTCAAGAAATCCAAACCTCTGTTTCCACACTTTCTGATATCACTCGATTCAACCCTCAAACTTTGGTGGGCAGAAAATCAGAGCGTAACATTGAAATCGAACATGGGTCAATGACACAGTGGATGAACCAGTTACCATTATGCCACCATGGAACTTTTCTTGCAGAAACTAAAATAGACAACATGGGAGTGCAAGCCCTGACATGACTACACTATAGAGAAAGTTCGTTCTTATGAGGCATAGTAGGCAGCGAATGTAATGTAAGGAAAAAAAAAAAAAAAATTGCATGTACATTTGTGTTTTTATCATGCAAGGACAATAAAGGTCATGCCATAGTGGGGCCAACTGTTTTCCATGGAATTTGAACCTCCATTGCCAAAAAATCTAAATGTCAGAATAACAATGGCAGAGGATAAAAGGGCAAGCACTCTATAATATCATTAGGAGTTGAACCTGGATTAATGGCACAAGGACAGCAAGGGTGATACTGCGCCGGGAGCTACAGTTTAAGTTTTAAGGAATCCGAACTTCTTAAGGTCCAGGGAATCAATCCCTACAGTAAGCCTTTTTGTTAGGTGCAGCTGGGAATCGAACCTGGGATAAATGAACGGTAGGCAAACACGTTACCGTTGCACCACTGCAGGGCATAACAGATAAATGTATTGCGACCATGCCTCCATAGAGCAGTGGACTTACTTTTCGCAGGAATCCGAACTCTCTTATGACCTAAGTAACAATCCCTGCACTACAGTCAGTTGGTAAGCACTCCTCGTTTTATTTTTTCGGCAATGTTGACTGTCTGTTTGTGGTTTTACGGCTCAAAGACTACAGTGGTCATGCTGCGCCGGGACCTACTGTTTTCCGAGGAATCCGAACCTCTGGACCTACAATTTTCCGAGGAATCCAAACCTCTTAAGGCCCAGGGAACCAAACCCCAGACTACAGTGTGCAGTGTAATCTCTATGAGATCTCTAGGTAAGCATTCTTTGCACCATTGAGAGTCGAACCCATATTAACGACACACTAGGCAAACATGTTACCACACTACGACACTGCGGGACAAGTAGTTTCCCCTACCACTGGGAACCAAACCGGGATTAATGGGTCACTGAATGAATGTGTTACCGCCAGTGGGCCCAGTACAGAGGTAAAAGCTTGCTTGTGAGTTTTAAAGTGCAAGGACAGCAAGGGTTATACTGTAGCTGGACCTACAGTTTTCTGAGGATTGCACACCTTTCAAGACCTAGACAACCAGCAAGCGGTTAGTCAATAAGAGCTTTTTTCTTTTTGGCACTGTTGAGAATTGAAATTGAGATAATGTCATGTGAAGTGAACGTTTTACCACCACAGAGTTGTAAATAGAAACTTTATTCTATATGTGAAAATGCAGAGAATGAAAAATTAGCGTTGTGGTGGTTCCTGTATTAGGCTCCGTCACAAAATTTTATAGAGCAATGGTTCAAACCTGGGGGTCGTGAACAGGTTTGAGGGGGAGGGGGGGTCATCACAACTATTTTTATAAAGAATTTTACACCAAATGTTTCCAATGCTTTTATATTTTAACATGGTTACACATATTGCAATATATATATAATACATTAATGTAATGTACATACATAATTAATGGAATGTAATTTTGTATTTAATCTGTTTTCTTTACTCTGTTAAAAATACTTTTATTATGCAAATGTGGCGGCAGACAAAGGGAGGTCGCGGATCTTTTGGTTACTATAAAAGGGGGTCGCAGATTACTTGGCTACTATAAAAGTGGATTACAGTTTGAAAAAGGTTGGGAACCACTGTTATAGAGGATCCTCATTACATATGTTTGGTCTATGATGGTGATGTTTGAGTGTGGTAAGCTGTTGCGCTGATAGTTCCATTTCTTGTTATATAAATCCATTATAAAAACAATGCAAATGAAAGGAAGAGATGGTATACATATTTAACAACTGCTCAGAATTTTCTATTCATTAGAAATTGGGAAAAAAGTTAACTTGAAATTAAACAATGGGGGGTTAAGCAATGCAGAAATTGTCACGAAATACTGGAGAGAAATTTACTTTGTCTCTGATATTTGGATTAGCTCCTCTTTCTAAAAGAAGTTCTACGATATCATAATGCCCATGCTCCGATGCCCAGACCAATGGTGTCCAACCGCCATCATCCTAAAACAAACGTTTTCAATACATAATAACTATTTAAAGTAAATAAAAAGTTATACAGGGTGTTATAGAAACTTTAATATCATTTCATAATCTAATAACTTGACCAATTCTTATTCAAATGATCTCAAATTTTAACAATGTGTGTAAAAACAACTCAAAATTCTATGTTTAATGTTTTTATATTTTCAGGTATAGAAATGCCATTCATGGGGAAAAGAAAAGGCGTTTCATGCATTAGAGTATGCCCAAACACAGTCGAGCACATAACGAACTGTAGCTTGTAGGGAGACATTCGCAAGCATTTCCTTAGGACCCGTCACACTGTTGTTGGAGGAATCTGTACACCCTCTGAACTGTCTCTTCCGATTCAGGTGGTCATCCAGATCCTTTTGTCCTGCACAGACAGACTTCCTCTTTGAACTTTTTGTGCCATTTCCAATTCCGCATTGCAGTAAGTACACATTCAGCAAGTTCCCTCACACATGCACAGTCTTGTTTGACTGCTCTAACACACAAAATGCCTTTCCTTTTTCTGTGAATAGCATTTCTATACCTGAAGACATAAAACATAGAATTTTGAGTTGTTTCTGCACATGCTGTTAAATTTTAAATCATTCAAACGAGAATTGATCAAGTTATTACATTATGAAATTATATCAAATTTTCTCGAAAACCCTGTATATCATGCAAATTACAATAATTAAACAAATAAAATTAATAAGTGTTTAATTAATTAAACACATTAAATAACAGTGGGATCTGTATATAACAAGGGGCTTGGGATCAACAAAAATGTTTGCTAGATTTGGCCGCTCACTAAATCCATTGTAGATTTTAAGATCCTAAACTATAAAAACACAGCCTGTATAAATAACGCATGTGCATGCAACATACACACAACAACATTCGACTTTGAAGTTGCTTAAAGGTTAATGAATTGCTTGAATGTCACTACAATAAGTTAAACACAAGGCCAGGAACAAAGAGGAAATCTTGGCAGCTAACCCCTACCCAAAATCCCTACTATTCCTTCACCTTTCACATCATAAAATTCCCTCACTGCAGCCGCAGTGGTCAGCCTTTACAGAAAAAAACTCAATGGCATGCCAATTGTGTATTTCTCGTTCATGGCTTTTGACAGAAAAATATTCAATAAATCATGTTGTGTGAGCTATGTAATATCCGTTTCCTGGTTATGAACTGTACATTTCTAAACAATGCATGTGCAATAAGCTGCCCGGCACAGGGCAATTTATCAAAGCGAATCCCCTTAATATACATATATAAACATATACTTACTTGAAGATTTAGTTTAATTTTACAGCTGCCTAACAGAACACTACACATTTTAGTATTTCCTTCTTTGGCAGACAAGTGAAGACATGTTGAACCAGCTTCGCCCTGAAACAAACAATTCATTAAGCTCTTTTGTAACTAAAGCATGTCCTGAAATCGTAAACCTTAGTCATCCTCATTATATATATATTATATATAATGTTAAATTAAAATGAAAATTGAAAAAAAAAATATAAAAATGTTGAATGGAGAAAAATAAAATGAAATTTAATTGAAAAATACTCGAACAATTAACTTCATCAGGAAGAGAATCAGCCCATAAGCACATAATAGGAGCATTTCTGTCAGTAAAGCCGGAACATTATCAAAGTGGCTATCCTTCCCCCAGTGCTCCTACAACGGGATTCTTGGAACATAACATTATTCAAAAAGAAAGTTGCGACACACGGGTGTAAATGATTAGCTAAAACATTACTATAGATTTACACCATTGCTGTCTGCTTGCAAAACCTCAGCCTGGCAAGAAGAATCCACACTTTCATGACGTCTCCACCACATTTTCCCATCACAGTGATGAAGTTGGAATCTTGATTCGTCTGCCCAGATGACACTGGAACATTTTACCTCTGTGTTTTGCATTCAGGATAGGCAAGCCATGTGAACACAGGCTGCCATATCTTTCTTTTACCAAGGTACAGAGAACATTCTTTATACACAGGTTTGTTGATGCACCTACATTAAAATCGCAAGTGAACTGCTGCAAAGAAGCCTTTCTATTCTTTGAAACTATGCAAAATACTCTATGCTCACCATGAGGGTCAATGGCTCGTTTATAGACACAGTCTTCTTTTTCATTGGATTTTCTACAAATTTGATATAATCTTGGCACACACATGCCATTGTATTATGCGAAATTATTAAAAGTTTCATAGTTGCTGTACTCAACAATCCAGCCTTTCTTGCACCTACAATTTGATCATGATCAAAGACATTCGTATCGCTGCTTTTAAACATGATAAAACTGTTATTCCAGTTTCCACGTTAAAAAAAAAAATTGCCGCAGTATAGCCCAGATGCTCTTGCACCATAAAAAAGAAAAACAATCAATCAATCAAAAAAAAAAAAGTGTGTAAACTGATATATATTCAACTCATAACCTACATTAGCTTTACACTGCCCTTTGATAAGATGCGTTCATGTTGATTTGCACATTCATACTTAGATGTGTATAGTAGTTTGTCCTCCGAGAGTGTATATATATACTTAGTAAATTCATGACATAAATGCATACCATCATGAGCACTCATATGTGGGATGCACTGGTGCTTAAGCTACTCCTGGCCTTTATTTAAAAATTTGGGTGTCACTGCACAAGACGTTACGCACCTCTCCCATTATCTGCTAGAAATCACTAAAAGTTGCACTAGATGGATTTGTAACGCAACAGAGTTACTAGCCCGTAGCGGGAAAGCAGATCGGCCGAAGAGTAATCCTCCTGCGCAAGTTTGTGGACTTCGCCAAAATTGGTATCAGTGTTTCCCCACAATAATAATACGTACTTGGCTAGAAAACTAACATCTGACCAGAAGAGAAAATAGCTCAGAGAAGATATTTTAGAAAAAACATTTTAGAGGAGATATTTTAGAAAAGGTATTTTAGAGGAGGTATTTTAGAGAAAGTATTTTAGAAAAGGTATTTTAGAAAAGGTAGTTTGAGAAAGTATTTTAAAAAGGTATTTGTAGAGAAAATATTGTAGAAGAGGTATTTTTAGAGAAGATATTTTAGAAGAGGAATCTTAGAGAAGTTGCTTTTAGAAGAGGTATTTTAGAGAAAGTATTTTAGAAGAAGTATTTCAGAAAGATATTTTATGAGGATGAGAGAAAAATATTTCTTAGAAAGTATTTTAGACAAGGTATTATAGGAGGAGTGGCATGTAGAGAAGGTATTCTGGAAGAAATATTGTAGGAGAAAATATTTTAGAAGAGATTTTTAAAGGAGGTAATTTAGAAGAGGTATGGGCTAAAGGAGGTATTTTAGAAAATCTAGCTTTTTTTTTAACAGATCTAGCTAATTTATAGTGTGTTTTGGCATTACTAGAATGGAGTCTTGCATCACATATGCATGTACAATGCAATGATAACTAATTTGAGACGCTATTTAGTGATTGCTTCACGTTGCTCTCTCTCGTCTGGTTGTTTTCGTTGTAGTGAAAATGTCTGAGCATTTTCTTATGGATTACGTATGCAAGGTAAAAAAAAGTGTGAATTTAAGAAGGGAAAAAGAAAGGAAAGAGGAGGAAGGGGAAGACGAAAATCGCAAAAAACGTCATGAACAACTTTTTACGATTCGTAGGAGAAAAAGGAGGACGAAGATAATATAAAAAAACGGGCATAAACAACATGGCAGCTAGATACCTTGTGCCGATTGACAGTTCTCGGAAATACAGACTAGATTTAGGGGGGTAACGTCTCATGCAGTAGCGCCAAAATTTGATTTACCCAATTCTGTTATGCATTTATTTTCAAAAATTTTACAGTCACATTTTAAAATAAGGCGCTTTTTAGCACATTATTAGTTGTCAAGCAGTATCAATAATTTTTGTAGTATTTTAGTAACTTTTGCATTTACTAAAATATTTGACAGCCTTGAAGGTGATTAATGACTTTTCTTAGCACCCCCTTAAATATACTCACATGGGCGCCACTGCATACCATCCATCAAAGATGTTTTTAATGTGAATTATTTTGCAATATTTGTCCAATTTTGGTTCAAACTATAACTTTTAGGGTAAAATCAGAATGCAGGGTACACAGAGTAAGTGGAGTGGGTGGTTAAACACATGCTAGGCCGAGTAGCCAAGTTTTGTATTTTAGACATTGTACTTTATGGTGGACATTACATTAAAACTGAATCAATTCAATCTTAAATTACAAGGCAAGGGAAATGCTGCTTTTCCAATGGTAGAAGAATCTATTTCATTGGAAAATAAACTGATTCTGTTTGCCAAAGATTTAGAGAGGGGTACTTTAGTAGTTCACTTCCTAAACTTATCTCAATCTCGTCGAGAAAACAACGCGTTTACTCACAAAGATTGTTTTAAGGACAGTGATATTAAACATGAGAGAATCTTTCCTTCAAAGGTTTCAGGAATTCAGATAAAGCAACTCCATCTTTTATTACAAATCTTCTTAATGCTAATGTGAAGGAATTCAGTTTTTCTCCATTTGATATGAACATGGCTAATTTTGAAGTACAATTGATGGGCTTGACAAGCAACGATTCATGGGCTCCAAATTTTTATGCCTTGCTACTGAAATAGAAGAACGCTTTTGTAATTGAATTCCCCTCATCACTACCCCATATAAAAAAAAACAACTACAAAACACCACCCCTCGCCTTTAACCTGTTACACTCCAGGCCATTTAGTCAATGGAATTACAAGCCGTATATTGAATGTCCGCCAGAGGTACCGCTAAAGTGCAAAGGATTAACATACATAACAAGAGATCAACAAGCAAATATTGGTCACCCATTATTTTACATAACAAAAATACATACCCTTATACCAATGTCAGCTTTCCGGTAAACTAAATATTCTACCACTTCCAATTTATTATTTTCAGTAGCTAACATTACAGGTGTCTGGAGATTATCATTTAAAGAGTCAAGTGTGCACCCTGCCTACAAAACAAAAGAAACATATAAAAACTTCAATAAATTTATTTATGTTTTATGGATAATCTGACTTAATAGTGATAATAACCTCCAACCAAGTATGTTCATTCAAAATTTTCCAGCAACATAATACTATTATTATAATTTACATTTATTAATAAATAAATAATTAATACCTGTATAAGCACGTGAGCCTCGATGACATTGCCAACACTTGCTGCAGCATGCAATGCAGTTCCATTGCTGTAATCCGGGAACTTTGTGTTAGGAGATATGCCTTTTGCTGTGGATAAACAACCCTTTTAGGTTTCAGTGGAAGCAAATAGAATCCTCGAAAAATGCATATTTGTATTTGAAAAGAAAAAACAAACCTCCAAATAAATGACACTTTTCGTCCCCAAAAAGTACATTACCATTAAAAAAATAACAAATTTTGTGACTAACTTACAAAGCATAAACAAGAGTTTAAGCACATTTCCCTCTATAATTGCTGGGTATAATTCCCAGGGTGAATAATTGGGAATATCTTCTTTCTTCATTGAATTTAGTTTTATCAGCATCGTTTCTAAAGCTTTTTGATAAACTGATGAAAGTAGACCAGCTGAAATAATGGAAAATAACTTCTAAATACGCACATCATAGATATACACTAATAAACAAAACATTATGTATAACAAAATCCTGATTTTGTATTTTTTAGGGGACCATAAAGAAAAGTATAATGCAGAAAGCACATGAAGCGAGAATGGCATTCTACTCGAGTAATAATTGGTTGATTGTATGGCGCAAGGACAGCAAGAATCATTCTGTGCCAAACAAGGTGAGTTTAAGCACCCCGAAGCAGAATACACTAAAAAGTATGATGCACGTCACAAAACAAACAACTTTACTGCAGAACAATCGTGGGGTAAATCAATTTTTCGTCTTAAAATAAATAAAAAAATAAGCAGTCCGGCAAATATTTTCTACATTTCTATTAAAAAAAGGAATTTATGTTTTATAGAATTTAAAAATACAGTGAAAACTGTCTAAGGCGGAACCTGCATAAAGCGGAAACTTGCTCAAAACGGAATTTTTTTGCGGTCCCTTCAAAAGTCAGTGGTAGTTAATATTAGCTACGGAAACTCTCTAACGCGGAAACGGAAAGCACTATTTAGTCCCGTCAAAGAGATAAACCTGTAAAAAGTGGAAAACGCTAACAGAACGTTTTTCTGTAGAAAAAGGAAAGAGAGAGATTTATAACTACAATGTAAATAATAGCAAAATGGAGGGTGGCGAACAGGATTGGGCTGCGTTTGGCATGGCAACCGGGAGCACAGTTTTGGGGGTTGTAAACCCTATCGCCAATGAAATTTGCGCTGTATGAATATAATTATATGATCTGTAACCCCCTCCCATTAAGCCTATAGCTCCCTCGCCTGAACTTTCTCCCACACCACCCCACCCACCATAGACAGTACAGGGTTGGAGAGGGTTACAGATGTTATTAGCAAAAATTTATGAAAATTATACTTTTTAATTATTTAAATATATGGGTGGCTTCATTACATCATCTTACATAATAACATATTTCTTCATCTCATAAAATTTCTACATAGTATACCGTGAGACACAAAAATTCACACATTGTAAATATTATTCGATTCTGCCGCCTTCTTTTAATTGTTTTTAGGAAAGGAAGCCAATTGGAGCAACTGCCTGATGAACGACAACCTAATAATTACCATCCCTTAACGTTACAAAGTGGAACAGTTAATAAGTGAAGAAGATATATGCAGTACTACAGTCCCTAACCTACCTAGACCTTACTGATGTGATGAACAGTTCACAAGCATAAGTGTTTTTTAACAACCGGGGCCTCTTTGAAACTGAGATAAATCCATTGGGACAACAAATAGATGAACTGATTTAGGATTCCTGAAAGTTTAAATAAAGGACTTCAGCCATTAACTGCGTTTTAATAAACCCAAAAATCAAGAGGATTCTATGAAGTGGCCAGCCAGCCTTCTGCATAGACTTTTTAAATAAGCCTTTGAACATTATTAATCTTTTCTTTTTCAGCCTCGCAAATAATGTGCATATAAATTATGTGAATATGAATGTATTTGTGAAGTATTGTGAAATGTAGTCACCAACAGAAAATTATTTTCGGTCATCGTTTATATTTTGGGTTGACCCTTTATCTTATTTTTAGTTAGTGACTAATGCCCATTAATATTTACTTTAATAAATTTCTTTACTTTTAT
>QLNU02014802.1:137236893-137250500 GCA_006491805.2 Dysdera silvatica
GACAATTACTCACGTTAATTGTTGTAATTATTTTATTACATGTGTATAGTTTGAAATTTTTATTCCTTTTACGATTAACACGAGGAATTTTACATATTCTTACCCTCTTGTATTACCCAAGTTCGACTATACTTTTCATGCTAATTTAGTAACATTGTGTTTAATTCACCTCACTAATCATTAAACAGAGTTTTTTTGTTGTACTTTCTAGCTGAACAACCTTTTTTAATTAAAATTTCATTGATTTTTGGTTACAAAAACATTGATGAAATTCCATCAATATTGGCATCGATCCTAAACATCAATGTTTGTTATTAATGGTCATCCTTAATGATGAACTGAAGCCAGTACACGTGAATCAGTCATTTAAAAACAATGACTGGTCCCCCCCCCCCACTTTTCTAATATGCCGAAGCGAAGAAACAACCAAGCTCGTAATGAACTGCTTATTAAATAAAATTTTGTCAAGTCACTGCTCATGGTAAGTACAATTGCAGTGGTATAGATTCATTGACCACATACATGGTTAAAAAAATGTTGCTATGATCATAAAGCAATATCTGATTAACAATAGTTCTTCATTGATGTTATGTGACAGGTACTATGTGTTTTTAGGACAAGATCAATGAAGGTCAAACACGAAAACCCACAAAAATCTCGCCCCGGAGGCTTTCTTGTGTTGACCATATTTGGCAATTGTGTTATCCCTGCGGAGGGTAATAATACCTTAACATCTTTACATACGGAGAAAGAGAGCGTTGTTTCCTGTCCTCATTCGTCTAGCGGTCCAAGACACTCCGGGCTAAACGGAGGGACCCTGGTTCGAATCCAGGATGGGGAAAGCGTCTCTTTTTCTCCAAAATTACACAAGCTCTAGTTTGAGCTGTAATTAAAACGTGGGTGGCAAAAATTATAGTATAATAAATTCCCCCACGAAAACTCACAAAATTCTCGCCCCGGAGGCTTTCTTGTGTTGACCATATTTGGCAATTGTGTTATCCCTGCGGAGGGTAATAATACCTTAACAATGAAGGTCAAGTTGGAACAGGACCGACCGATTTCAAAGGAGTCTGAACCTGTATTGTCTAAGGAACCAAACCACAGGCAGGCAGAAAAATGACATGCATTTTATGGTACCATTGAGATTGGATTCGGAATAATGGCATAATAGGCAAACATGCCACTGTAAGGCATACAAGGTAATGGGCTAATTATTAAACACAAAAGCTAGATTAAAATGAAGATACAGCTTACGATATATTCCGCTCTTGAAATGGATTTCGCTTTAGGAACAGCAGCTAATTTTTCCTTGAAATCACCAAAACTTGTTACCAGATCTAAAATATACAAATTATGGAGAAAATCAATAGATAAAACAATGAAATATAGAAATGCTAAACACATTCATCGGTCTTCTTGGATTTTTATAAAGCAAAGACAGCAATAATATTACTGGTTTGTGTTTTGCTGCATAAGGACAACTGAGATCTTGTGAGGCAAGAACCTGCATTTTCCTAGAGACCTGAACATCGGTTGCACATGGAATGAAATCTGGGAAAACAAATTGTTAAAAAAAAACCAGCAAGCACTTTCCACAAACAGGAATCTGCAACTGTTCCTTAGTTTTACAGCATAAGGGCAGCAAAGATTATGCCACATCAGGACCTACGATTACCCTAGAAACCCAACTCCCGGACTACAATAAGAAGTTAACCAGCAAGCATTTTTTTTAGTACCATCGGGAGTCAAACCCAGGATGATGGTCACTAAGCAACCACGTTACCATTGTGATACCGCAGGGTCAACAAGCAGGATTCAAAACCAAATTCTCCACATGATGGACAAATAGATTAGAATTATGCCATCATACGAAGTTATCAACCTTAGTTGTGTTGAATCTTCTTATATAATGTTATCAGCCTCGATTGTGTTGAGTCTTTAATGTTATCAGCCTTTTTGGTGTTGAGCCTTTTAATGTTATCAGCCTTTTTGATGTTGTCTTTTAATGTTATCAGCCGTTTTGGTGTTGAGTCTTTTAATGTTATCAGCATTTTTGGTGTTGAGCCTTTTAATGTTATCAGCTGTTTTGGAGTTGAGTCTTTTAATATTATCAGCCTTAATTTTACTGTGTCTCACATGAGATTGGACCAAATCCTCGACTATGAAGGCAGATAACATGGCATGCATTTTATGCTCCATTATATATTACATTACCTGGGGTAATGGCATGAACTTATTACCCCTACAGTACCACATGATTAAAATTCAGTCCAATAAAAGCAAGGTTGTGAATTTAATCTCAGAGTTTTTGCCGCTTACTAAGATTAAATTTGACAATTCAGGTTTCAAGATTCATACTATTGTTTGCCCTCGTAATGGCCCAGGATAAGAAAACTGAACCATATACATTCAGATTCAACGATCATTGAAAATTACTGCTCCAACGCTTTAACCACTAAATAGGCAATTCCAATTTTTATTGGTTTGAGTCTGACTTGAGTATACGGCCAATTTTTTTTTTCTTTTTCTATGGTCATTAGGAGCTAAGAACATGGTTTTAATTTAAACCTGTATGAGTGAAGTGTAATATTTAAACTCCAAATGGTTAAAAACATCCCCCCCCACCACAACCCCTTTATTTCCCATATTTCTGTTATGCTTCCATTAGGACAGTAAATAAATTTGCTTTAATTTATCCATGACAGTTACTCAGACCAGAATCAGTTTCCAAATGACTCTTAGGACCAGAAAACAAAAGCATCATGTTGGAATTGAATTACCGACCTGTTACCTGGATACTACAGTTATTTCCTATCTGTGAATATAACTGTTATCAGAGTGCAAGAGTAACATCTCATTTTGAACATTACATTAATTGACCACACAGACAACACAAAATACATGCAACTAACATGCAGTTCGTGCCAATTTTATTGCATTATTTCAATCACCTTGGGTGCAGTGTATGGCTTATCTACTCACAAGAAAACATGCATTTGAAAGCAACAAACACATTACCTTTAATATAAACTGCTTGTGTTTGCGGTTCTTGTTTAATTTTTCTGCATGAAGATAGCGAATTCAGAGATAGAAGTCCTAAATCTGTGTCAACTATATCATCGGTAAATCGTCTCTTCATACGCTGTCGCGATTTAACACTCGTAGCAATAGTCGAAGTAGAGGGATTAGCCCGCGCTTCGTCTACCATTTCTACGAAGAAGGGAAAAGAAAGCAATTACCAGATAGTCCATATTTTACACGGGAACGCTAATTTCACCTACACAAGGTCATTAAATCAACAGAAGCACGCTAAAACAACGAGTAGGGATTTTTAAACTCGTATTTCTATTCCCTGTCTAGAATAGTATAGACACCACTGAATTTCCCTAGGTCTTCATTATTTACGTATTAATTAGCCACAATGGTTAATTTTATATTAACTGAAATGTCAACAACATAGTTGCTAAGCAAAAGGTTTTCAAGGTAGGCAGGTTGAATTCAGAAATGTATATGAGTTGGGGAGCTACCTGTGATTTGAACGGGCTTTATTTTTCGCCCAAACTGGAAGAACTCATTATTTCATCCCCATTTCCACAGGCATATATCACATTTTAGTTACATTGATATTTGTGGTTGAGTTGGAAATTAAAACTTACCATCTATAAAACAATAATGAAAACTGTAGTTCTATATAAAGCCAAGACATGGACACTGACTGCTAGAAATGAAGAATTACTGTGAGCATGGAAAAGAAAGGAATTTCAGAAAATATATGGAGCAGTTAACAAAAATAAGCGAAACATTAGAAAAACACTATAATATACCACCTACATCAGGGTAGTCCAACTTCACGTACCAAGTTCAAGTGGGCCACAAAAGTACTTTAATACAGATCCTACGGTGGGCCACACATCGAATTGAATTTCCACGTTGTAAATTAAAGTACTCACAATATATTTAAATATGTACAATTACTTTATTTCATTAAATACGTAACAAATTTAATATACAAACAGATGATGTATGTGCTTTTGTTACTCCAAGTACTTAAGGTACATAAAGATTACTGTACTCAGAGGGCCACGGATTAGAGGACTGCCAATTAGAGGGTCATGAATTAACGTTAATTGAACCCCGCTAAATTTAAATATTGACCTTAAGTGATTTTCTTTCACTTGCTTGTTTGTGTTAAAACCAATGAAAAATTATTGTTGCCACTATATTCTGGTGGAATCAATAATAGCTGCATGAAGAAATGTTAGTTGTGATTAATTCTTTACTTTTTAATTTTGGTTATCATGGTAACCCGAAAGGCACGAAATACCATTGGGTGCTCTTTCTCTTTTGTTTATTAGTATTCATTCAAGTTTTGACGGGTACGCACGTAGTTTTTCTATTCCGCTTACTTGACTTGAGCACTGGGTAATTGGGAAGGGTGGCCGCCGGAGGCAGGCCTGTAATCTCAGGCAGGACCATTTCTCTTAAATTCGAATGTTATTTTTTATTCACCAATGAAGAAATCTTTATAAAAAAGAAAAAACTGCAAGAAAAAGTCTTCAATGTTATTGAATACATTTTCAACGTTCTAATATTCAATAACATTGAATTTTTTTTTTTTATTTATTTATTTACTTGGTTCTTTTTCATTGTCTTTAACGAACATGTTCCCCTCTCCTTCTCAAGTGACCATAATCACCCCTTTCCCCCCAACCATGAGGTTGGTGCAGTTTGTGAATTTCAAACTTCCTTTCAAATTGTGCAATGACCATCCTCACTTTCAAATATTTCAGCAATAAGCCAACGAACACAAGCTCATTAGTTTTAAATTAAGCAGAGGTGGGCGAGGAAAACCAACCCTGAATTTGTGAAATGGATCTGTTTGGGAGGAGATTAAAACTATTGCTGGTCCTGAAAATTCTATGCACAGAGTTCAGGTCAGGGGGGTGGGGGTCAAACCTTGTCCTTAGCACTTGTGAAGAGATGAAACAGAACACAAAGAATTTAGGAGAGTTGTATGTGAACTTTTATACACATGTTTGATTTATTTTCATCCCCTTGGTAAAGTAAGAAAGGAAGGAATACATGAAAGTGATCACCAACCTTGAAGACAGTGATCATGGTGGATTATATACTCTTTCAACAAAGGGAGGTCAGTCACACTAGCAGACGTTCTTTCAATTAAACAATGGACAGACATTGCAGCTAAAAACGACTTAGGAAAAAAGTTCAAAGATATCGAACTCTTTTCACAGCAGTACAAAGTAATATTTTAATTAGTGCATTATATGTATATGCATGTTGTAACATTTTTTACCATCAGTACAGCAGTTTAGAAGCATACACTAAAATATTTTTTTTTTCGCCTTCACACTAAAAATCGAATTTCCGAATTATCTGAAATTTTGCTCATCCGAAATCAGATCTGTCCCCTTTATTTCGGTTATTCAAGGTTCTACTGTATTTACACTAAAATTAGTAACAGCTATTGGCATTAATGTCAAAATGACAGTAATTAACAGCTATTGACAGTAATGCTATGAAACAGTTTTTTTTTTGTTTTTTTTTGGATGTAAAGAAGATCAATACATCTCAGAGAGCTTAAACTTTACACACTTACTGTTACATTGCGAGACTGCTTAAATAATCTGAGAAAGAATAGCGATGGGCAAATGTGATCTGCAAATAACCAGTCTTTGTTCCTAAAGAATTGAAACTACATTTATGGAGTAAGTGAAGAATGTTTAACAGCTTATATTGCTGCAATGGTCCTGTGAAAAATGGGCCAGAAATCTTTATTTATGACTGCAGGTGAAACGTAACATTTCCATGTAATTATATTGTACTTCTCCAACAAGAAATCTTCTTCAATACATCAGAGTTTGAAATTAGTGGGTGCACGGGGCATTGTGCACATGAAATTTTATCCGTGCATGTAAATTTTTAATTTGGGTGCACCTAACTATTCAAAACCATGGCTACTTGCATTTATTTTTCAAGAATAGTGAACTACGGAATAATTTTATATAATTTTCTCAATGTATCTGCATTTGCTTTGAATTTTTTTTTATTACATACGAATGTTCAATTATTTTGAAAAGTTGCACTTTTTTACCTTACATGCTTAAATATAGTTGCTACACTTACATTTTACCCGTTTTTAATGTTGAGGTTTACTTTCTATTCTGTTCGTTACTTGTACACTTAACTAGTATTTTATGCACGTAAGTCGTAAGACTTGGGTGCATTTGTGCACCTGATTTAAAAAGTTAATTTTGACCCCTGCAATACATGTATGAGGCACAAAGGTAGTTCTCCAGTTTCATCAGAAGAAAACTGTTAGAAAGTTTGAACGTTTGGAAGAAATGAATTACAAAATGAATAAACCTACCAATTTTTTTATGGATATCTGGAGTCTCATTGCCGACAGATGGCTGACCAGCACTCTCTTCTAAATTCACACGCGATTTTATCTTCACAGTGGTAGTTCTGGAGGGCAGTTTATTTCTACTACGATAATTCATCATCGTTTTCCTTGCGGAATCGCGACGTCCTGGACACACCATTGCACTTGATGATACCATAGCCTGCTCATAACCATGATCAATAATTTCTTCTTTGATATTCTGGATGTTAAGTAATTCATCATCTTTCAAGTCCCTGCTATTTTCCAAGTGGTTTATGGTGAGTTGTTCACTTTCGGGACACTGTTCAGATGATGTATTGACTGTTGCCTGAGTATGGTTCATGTTAGCTTCATCTTTTGCTGGGGTACTGGTTTCTGAATTTATTTCAGATTTATCATTGATTGACACATGTGAATTGGAATGACAGGAAGAATTCTGATTATCAGAAGTTGAAGTTCTTTCTTTAGGACTAGTCAATTCAGATTGGTGATCTAATGGCAAAAGTACTGGAGAGCATCTTAAACTCGGGCATGCTTCATCATCAGCGAGGGATTTCTCCGAAGGTGTAAAATCGCTAAACATGCTACTAGCATCAGAATCGATGCAACTCCCGTTCTCTGTACTAGCTAAACTCATTTCATCATCTCTAGAGTTAGTATCATTCGACTTTTTCATACATTTTTGTTTTTTTCTCGCTGGACAAAGGTAGAGTCCATAAGTCGCTCCTTTGAAATGGCGCTTCCTCATTTTTCTAAATCGGCTAGACAATGGTCCAGATGATCGGTTGCCTGGTTCAGTTCTGGTAGTTGATATCCGAGGCGTTTGGTCTATATGTTCATCAAGTCCACCACCTTCACCTGGTGGACTAGTTTCAATGGGTTTACAGATAGGTTCTGGATGGATGACCAGTGGATTAACTGTTTTTCTAGCACCCCCTAAAACAAAACGGAAATGCATTAAAATTATTATATACCATTTTAGGGGCATCTCAAGTTTAAATACTGGGAGTACAAACTGTGTTCTCATTCACATATTTCATGTTATTTACATCTTTGGACACAAAGTCTTAGGATAATCAAGAGTGTATGCTATGTTCAAGATAGAACTCTAGCAAAGGCAATTTTAAATTAAGATTTAGCTTGCCAAGTCTGGACTGGTTCTCCTGTGTCCTTATGATGGTAGGACTTATCACTCCCCAAGACTATAATGTACAATTCGTAGGTAAGTTTTAACCCCCCCCTCCCCCATCATTAGGAATTGAGCTGGGGTAAACAACATGCTAGATGAATACGTTACCACTGCAGGCAGGGGAGGCTCGAGGTTGATTTTAAACCAGGGCAGCTTGGCGCGGATTTCTTTTTTGGCGCCCCCTCCCCTCCGAAGAAAACAGGAGATTTTCACAGATGCGCAGTGAGCCATATAACATATAAAAGTGGCCAAAAGTCTCTGAAAGAATTTCTCTAAAATGTCTCTAAAATTTTCCCTTTTTAGAGAGATTTTCTACTGTTGGATCAATTAAAAAAATTCTAACTTGGCTTCAGTTTGGTGCCAAATGGGGACCTGGCCTTTAAGCCGTCCCTCACTGCAGGACCAAAAAATTAAGATCTTGTGAGGCTACAAAAGCACTGGAGATTTCCACACCAAATGGAAAAGTGTACATGTCTTCATTTTTAAATCAATGCCAAGTTTCATGCCACAATAATGTAAGTACTGAAGACCATGCACAGCCATCATTAATCAAAATTACCTACTATACTAATTTTTTTTTAAGTATTTTTAAGTGGAAAATCATTTAATGTTTTTTTTTATTTTATTTTTTTTTTATAAAAATCTCGTATTTGTTTTCTAATCCACTTCAGCCTAAATAAAGAAATCGATACAAATAGAAGATATCGAACACATACAATGATGTGCACGTATATTATTATTTCCAAGATAGTTAACACCTTAATATATACAAATACTTTATGACATTTTTCATTAGCAATGTAATAGTTTAGTAATATGTAATTAAACACATTTTATAAATAAATGTTGTAGATTGTTTGCACCTTCATACTGAATTTCTGGATTATCCAATTCGCATTTTAATGCAATAAATTAATACTCTATTCTTAGAAACATACTTTTCATGGCAAGAGCTTCCAAGATTAACTAAAATTGGGAGGATTTAAGCATGTAAAATGGTCACAAAGAGGACTTTTCCCATAACGTTTACCTTTGTGAACACTTTTGGTGGTTGTTGGTTTCTTCGAATCCACAGACCCTTTACTCTCGTTACTTTGAGAAACTCCAGAGCCAGATTTTTTCAAAGACGCATTAGCCTCTTCAGCTTCTCTTTTCTGTTTGTCTGCTTGTACCTTTTCAGCTGCTATATTTTTCCTTAGAACATCGCTCAGTGGTGTTTTCAATGCCGCCTTTACAAGGTTACTTGTGTTCATTTCCTTGGTCATAGCCATCTTATTCTTTTCTCTGGGAAATTGTTTCTGCCCAAAAGATAGGGTTTCGATATAAGGCTCTCCTTTTCTGACAGGCTCCGATACCCTTTCAACAGGTGAGCCAGGTGGTTTAACTTTCACTGTTGTTTTAACCCATTCACTCTCATTATCTGCGGTCGAAGAATTTGTATTAGCTCCAGACTCTGACATACCAACAAAAAGATGTTTCCTTGATTTCTAGAAGTAAATAGATTAATTAAAAACATTTAAATATTAAAACTATACTTATTCATTCAGTAAATGTATACATACAATTCAGTAATGGATACAATGGCAAGTACACAGACAAACCTTGATTTTAGTATAAATAATGCTCTATGTGAAAAATCTTATAAATTGATCGTTACTTTAAAAGCTAGCATGACTCCCATACAGAGCTGGGCAGTATCGAAAATACAATTTTCTACGTATTTTATATTGAAAATACATACTTTGTGGTATTTTGTATTTTCAAGATACATTTAAGTTTGAAAACACATTAATTTTTTTAATATTATTATTAGTGGAAAAAAAGTCAGACTTTTTGCTTTTAAATCCTTGTTAGATGAAGGAGGCTCTCTGCTCTCCCTCCCCCCACCTTCAAACTTAAATCGTCCTGTTGTTACTGCCTCTCTTCTCAAAGTGCTCATAATCTTAGATTCGTCACCAGATATATATATGTTCATAAGACTAATTATACGCTATATAGCACATATAGTTAGTCCCATGTAGGGGCGGATTTACCACTTTGATGTCCCTGCACATTTTTTTTGCCACCCCTTCATCAACACCCCCCAATCAATGGTAGGAATACACACATTCAATATATAAAAACTTTGTACAGACAGAAAAAATGAGGAAAAACTAACTCATAAATTGGAACATGAGCATTAGATAATATTAACTTATTTTGCAGTGTTACTTCTTTTTGGTATATAATAAATCCAATTCCAATTTTATACAAATATATCTGAATTTTAGCAAAAATATAAAAGCCTATCAAATACTGCAATTTACATGGCAAGCACGAAGTGTAGCTATCTTCTCGGCAAAACATCTGATTACATCATTGTATGATACTTCGTTAAGGTATTATTACCCTTCACAGGGATAACACAATTGCCAAATATGGTCAACACAGAAAAGCCTCCGGGGCGAGATTTTTGTGAGTTGCATGAATGACATATTATGAAGACTCCATCGCTTATAATTTTGAGTAGGGACAAGACTAACTTATTGAGGTTTTGATCACTGGGGATTTGAGTCAGAGGATATAAAACAACGCCTCTTTCTCCGAGAGATATAAAGACGTTAAGGTACTATTACCTCCTCAAGAGGGGATAACACAATTGCCAAATATGGTCAACATGCAAGAGCCTGCAGAATTTTGTGGGGAATTTATTATACCCAAATATCTTTTATATACAGAGAAAGAGAGCAGAGCTTCCTGTCCTCATTCAACAAACTATATCCTGTCCCATGTCGCCTCTTTCTCCAAAATTACAGACGCTCTAGTTTGAGCTGTAATTAATACGTGGGTGGCAAAAATTATAGTACAGTATGATACTTTGTTATATCAAATGCCGTTATTCACCGTTTATTTTGTTATATCAGATACCGGCCCATGGTTTTTGCTACACAAAGCAGAACGATAAAATGCCGTCCCTACTAAAAATAAACATTTACTTTCAATTTAGAAAATATACTAGAAAAAAAAGTTTTATAATTTGATACTGCTTCTCAAATTCTGCCACCAATGACTATAGCCTATTGGGAAATGCGGCACTGGTCTTTTGGTGGAAAGAATTAAAAAATATCGATTTCATTTCTTATCAAATATTTTTGCAATTGTAAATGTGAATTCACAAACAATGTGAAATGATGGTGACATATGAAATTATGTTGACATATTATGGAATTATGCGATTATATATTACTATGAAATTATGATGATATAGTTAAGATAATGAAATTATTAAGGCAAATTTAGTCTGCCCAAGTGCATTAACGACAAGTAAAAAAATACCTTTAGCAAATGTATTTTGTATTTTCGAAAAGTATTTTAAAATACATTTTGCATTTTGTATCGAAAATACATATTTCTATGTATTTTGTATCGAAAATACAAATTTTTAGGTATTTTGTATCACAAATATAAATTTTAAAGTATTTTGCGTCGAAAATTCGAAAATACATATTGCCAAGTATTTTGCCCAGCTTTGCTCCCACACCATAATACATTTTTGAATGACCATGTTATTAGAAATCGAACTTTATTCGATGAGCTTTAAAACTATAATCAGGGCCATACTTATAACTTAAAGGCTGCATACAAGGAAGGATTTTTGATGTTGTTTCACCATTTAAACAGTGTTATTAGCTATAAAATGAGATTTCTTATGAGGGAAAATTTTTCCATCAAAAAAACTACCTTTTTTTTTATATCCTATGTTTATGTTTCTAATAGAAAAATTACATCAGTGCCTCTTTCAGAACCCATGTTCCAATTTTGCAAAATATCTATTGGAGAGAGGATTTCTCCTCTCTTGTTCTTTAGCTTCTAGTGATGCAAACTATTTCCTTGATGGTTAAATACCTTAGCCTGGAACTGGCTATAGTTAAATACGTTGAAGAACCGGGTTATAAATATAGATAATTAACATGTCAATAATAATAATTAACATAAATGTCTGATCCACTAAAACTAAATCATGCCATCAAATCAAACTCTGTCTTTTAGCGGAAAAAGTATCTTTACTGAGCTTGCGTCCATAAAATTCATTACATCACATTTTTTGCACCAAACCTCAGCAATTTTCTCACCTACATATATATATATATATCTCAGTGGCAGCTTGTGGCAAGATTTTGGGGTGTTCACATGATGCCAATTCACCAAAACTCAAAGTTAAATTTAAAATAAAAGGGTGAATCTCTTATTTACTGAATGAGGTAAAAACCAGTTTCTTGATGAGTATAGGTAGTAAGTTGATGTGCTTTGGTGAATTAGCCATCATACGTATATATATTAAAATCTTGCCACGAGCCGCCACTGATGTATATACACATATTTATACAGTACTCATTCCAAGCTTATTGTGCCAGGCATAGTGCCCTGCCCACCATTTTATGAAAATATGTGGCATCGCACATACCCTATTAAAAAATTTCATGGGGGGGGGGGCGCAGAACTCAAACATCTCTAAAAATGATCGTGTGATTCATTGTTAAAGAAAACCATGGGCCTTGATATGCAATGAAAGAAAGGTTTAAGCCCAGCCCCCTGTGCCTTCCCCTTTCCTACACTTGGCACAGTATAGCCCAGATGCTCTTGCACCATAAAAAATTCAAACAAACAAACCTTTCCTACATCACTTCAAGAATCTACGATGTTCCGAGAAATCCGAACATATATTGCTTAGGAAACCAAGCCCAGAATCAGAGCAGTAGATGGGGGGGGGGGCAAATGCCCAAGAGCCTGGCATGAAACTTCAATAACATAACAAACATAATTTGTTATTAAACACAATTGGCAGAGATAGCTCGATTTTCTAAACTACTTAGGGCTCCTAAATCCTTTGGATTAAAAATCAGTAAAAAATCGTCAGGTATTCGCTACTTTTTGAATTCAAAACCAGATTTTTCACATGGCAAACTAAAACTTTGGCAGTATTCTGGCATCGAACTACAATAAATCGTAAAAAATAGGCTTATTTACAATAGTTACTTTGAACGATGTTAACTCAGCGGGAAAAGACCCTGAAATTGCAACAATAAAAGATAAACCGTCTAGAAATGGTGTTCCACTCGAAGGACACAAAATTGAAAATACCTCAAATAGTACCAACGATCGCTAATTAAAATTCATAAAAATACAATAGAACTGCATTAATAAAAACATACAATTCTTCTAAAGAGCCGATGGTTTTGAATACAGTAAAAATAAGCTTTTAGATTGTCCGTTTAGAAACTTTTGAATTCTCACGTCTGTCTTTTTTTTACTGGATAAACTGAAGAATAAAATACTACAAAGAACTATATTTTAAGGTATTTAGTGGTCCTGGGCACAAGGATTTTTTATGAATCCCTTTGATTACTAACTTTTCGATTTCCAAAGTTTTGCAAAAAAAGAAAAACGTGCATTTGGGGCCGGGGCACCAGTTGGATCACACAGTTAGGACGGCATTTAAGACCACAACCAATATGCGATATGAATAAACATCTTAGAACAATAAGAGACAAGCCGATTTTTTAAAAACTTACATGCTCATGCAAAAAATGACACTTTCAAATTTTTTCGATTCAAATCAAAGAAGACAAATTCCGACAAGCCATAATAGAACAGGTACTGCCAACTTGCGGTAAGTAAAAAAAAATATATGTGAAATAAATAAAATAATAATTTTAAAAAAAAATTAAAAGTACGTTGAAATTTGTCTCAAGTGGAGTCCAAACATTTTAATTTATTTTTTCTTCAGTTTTCGCTTTTTGTAGAGATGTAGCCAAGGACGGACTGGGTGACCTCAAAGGGCGCTTAAAGTGCGTTTTCCAAGATGCGCATATTTTGCAGCACGATAATGAAAAACGCTGAAAACTGACTCAAAGAATAAAAACCAATGGAAGTGTTCTCCTTAAAACGCTTTCATTGGTTTTTATTGTTTGAGTTTCATCTCGGCGTTTTATATTGTTGCGCAGCAAAATACGTGCATCTAAGAAAACGCGCGGC
>QLNU02014802.1:137263926-137283649 GCA_006491805.2 Dysdera silvatica
GTTTAAATGAGCTCTACGACACCAAGGTATGTAATATTTCATAAAGTTCTATGGACAGTTTATTGAAGCAGAAAATTCTTATTCCCGGACGTCCTCTGTAACGTTTCGTACCGAAAATTATATATATATATACACACACACACGTATATATATATATAGGGTTGATAATGAAGTCGATATACACGCAAATAACTGTCGGAGACATCTAGATGTATAAACATGATATATAGGTATAGTAAAATGACAATGCACTACAAGATGAGACTGTGCCGCGCCCGTAGAGGAAAAATTCAGAACTTAGAGCTGATATCTCGAAAACTATTCAAGATATGGTAAAAAAGTCAATTACAAAGTTGTTAAGCACAGATAAATTCAGACCAATTGATAATTTGCTGTACTTATTTTGTTATTTCCGAGATTGATAATCAAAGCAACCGTTCGTAGGATCGTCTGGAGAGGATAGTTAGTAAATATGACTCACATAAAGCGGTATAACAAATAAGATACAACCATTTGCGAGAACTGATAGTGCATTTGTAATTTTATGGTATTTTATTAATGAAGCTCCAAACATGTCGAAAATGAAGCCAGACATTCAAATAAATAAGGAAAAGTGTTTTTTTTATTTTTAAATCCTGATTGAGAATATATTATTGATATTATTTGTGTTCCACAAACGTTCCAATTTTTCCAGTACAGGAGGCTACTGAAAAACCGTCTTTTATGGATGATTTGAATCAGCTCTACGAAACCAAAGTACGCGTATGTGACGTTTCATAAAGTTTTATGAACACTTCATTAAAGAAGAAAATTCTTATTCGCGGATGTCCTTTGTAAAGTTTCGTATCAGAAATTAGACACACACACACATATATATATATATATATCATCATCATCATCATATTCAACCATTATCTATCCACTGCTGGATGAAGGTCTCTCCAAATGCTTTCCACACAAGTCTATCCTGGGCCATTCGTTTCCACGTCACCCCAACCTCTTTTCTTATTTCATCCACCCATCTAGTTTGAGGACGTTTTCTAGGTCTTCGGTGGTCTCTTGGAATCCAGTTCAGAATTTCTGTTGTCCATCGTTGATCAGTTCTTCTTGCAATATGCCCAGCCCATCGCCATTTCAGCCCTTTTACTTTAACAATGATGTCCTCTACTCTAGTTTGCTCTCTCACCCAAGTGTTTCTTTTTCGATCTCTCCTAGTTATTCCAAGCATGCACCTCTCCATGCTCCTTTGCGTTGTCTGTAACTTTCGTATTGCTCCAACTGTTAGACTCCATGTCTCTGATCCATAAGAGAGGACTGGCAATACACACTGGTTGAAGACCTTTCTTTTTAGACACAAAGGCAATTTCCCCTTCAGGATAAAACTGTTTCTTCCAAATGCACTCCAGCCAAGTTTAATACGTCTGTTGAGTTCTTTCATAATGTTGCCATCCATTGAAATCAGCTGGCCAAGGTAAATATATGAATCAGCAATTTCTAGCTCAATGTTGTCAACTTGTATTTTTGTTTCCTCTACAAAATTATTGAACATGATCTTAGTTTTTTGTAGGTTCATCTTGAGTCCAACTTCTTTACTTCTAGTTGAGAGCTCTTGTACCATGTCTTGGAGTTCTAATGGGTTCGTTGAAAAAATAACAATGTCATCAGCAAACCGCAGATGATTTAAATATTCACCATTTATTTTTATTCCCTTGTTATTCCAATTTATCAGCTGAAAAATCATCTGTAAAGCAGAAGTAAAAAGTTTTGGAGAAATGGTATCTCCCTGCCTCACCCCTTTGCCAAGTTTGATAGTTTTGGTATCTTTATGTAACCGAAATTTTGCACTTGCATTTTTATACCAAACATACAGGATTATTTTTTCAAATATACAGGATTATATATGTATACATTTCCTATTGTTAAGAGAGGTGGAAAAATGAAGTAAATATAGCATACATGCATATTGAATAAAACTTGCATCATTTTTTATTAAAATGAATTAAGTAGTTTGAAAGAAATTTTTAGAAGTGGCAAATTTTTGGCTTATTTTAATTGCCATAAAAGTTATGTTCAGTTGTTTAGTATGTAGACGAGAGTGGGGGCGGTCTGATTATCCATATACTGTTTGTTTTTAGGCGAATCAGAAAATTAACTTAAAACATATTGCGAACACAAATACATGAATATCTGAAGCTTGACTGTTGTGTTCCGCAATGTATCGAAATTTTTGAATTTTCATAATATTATATTCATATGATTGGATACATATATTTATATCAACTAACATAAAGCATGGTTGTTTTTTTGGGTTTTTTTTTTTACGGCTCTTCTTTCTTTTCATGCGTAAAAATGTGAAAAAATTTAATATGAAAATATATGGTCGTTAAAAGCATTTATATTTTAATTAGATTTATGAATTGAAACGTTAGTTAATAGATAAAAATTTAATATATCCGTATACGACGGCTACCTCAGGAACAGACATGCATTGGTTTTATTTTTTTGGAAATACCGTTTGAAAATAAAAATGGTAGTTATTAAAGATTTCAGTTTTTAGCAACATGAAAACATAACGAAATTGTGAAACTACTTGATGTACGTATGTGTGTGTGTGTATGTATATTAAATCATTATAAAGATATAAGAAATAGTAAAGCGTAGAGTATAATAATTAATTGGATATACAATATATTAAATGTTGACTAGCATTACGAGCTAGTAATGAGGTTTAAAGTCACTTTTATAACCGGTTAACGTTTACTTCCAACTATATTGTATAAAGACCAGGGCTTTTTCCTAATACAAAATATAAGTATCCACCAAAAATTTTTAAGTGTATAAATGGATTTGAAAGAGTGAAAGCACTAAATGTCCCATATGACATAACAAAAGTAAAAGCAATACAAATTTCAGAAAACATTTTAAAATCTAAAAATGCACAATGAATATATCAATACTAAACCATAGTGCTCACCATACAACAATGCTGAATTTCACCATGATGCACCATAAAAAACATTTTAAAATTATTTTAATATACGGTTGCTTATGCGTTGTGAATGTGTATTGAATGTGACGTTTGTTTTACAAATTTTTAATGAAAATGTTATTGAGGGTTTATATCAGTTTAGTGAAAAAAATGACTTGCAACATTATCAAGGTACAAGTGATTACATTCGCCTGATATATACTTGGTGGTCTATTATGAATGTCAAAAGTTCGTTTAAAGGACAGTGCAAAAGAAACGTATTTCAAGAACCACTTAATATGTGTAAAACTGATGAGAAGAACATTTTTCTAATAAATTCCTAACCTGGTTAGAAAAATGGAAAATTTTGAATTATAAAACTGGTGTATTGACGAAAGAAACATATACTGCTTTGAAATAAACAACTCACTGTGTATTGAAACTTGTTTCTTACTGTGTAAATAAATTAGGATTCTCAAATATTTTGACTGGAAAAATCCAGACGGATGCTTTGGAGCGAAGGTTTGGCAGGTTCATATAACTTGCAGGTCCTCAATATTTGATAACTTTGCGGCAAGTATTTGAAACGGAAAATAAACTACGCCTTCAAAGCATTTGTCCTTTAAAACTAAAATCTTTTAAATATGGTGAATCCCTAGTAATTTTAAATAATAATGAAATAGAAACCTCCCAAATGCCCAATGAATTTCCAACTTTTACTCAAAGCATTATCATTTCAGATGATGATATTCATGGCATAACTGATAAAATTCCTGTGATAGCTTATGTAGCAGGATACTGTGTGTTTGCTGTTATTAAAAAACTTCATAAATGTACTTTTTGTAAATCAAATTTAGTTGTTGAATCTGTTGAAGAATCTTGTGAAAGTTAATATATAGAAAAGATGGATAGAGGTGGATAAGTATACCCTCACCCTAAAGTTTTGTGCATTATAATTCATGTATATATACTTATTCAAAAGTTGGTCACCATTCCTTTCGAAAAGTTTTTTTTAAATATTAGCAATCAATGGACTTAGTAGTTAGTTAACTTAGTAGTTAGTTCAGCAATTTCTGTTTAAAGAGAAAAATAAATTTTCTTAACGAACAAATGCTCTGATGGTCATTCTACCACTGTTGTGACTAAGTATATTATTATGGCTGTCACAAATACATTTTTAAAAAACTACTATAAGGAAAGAAATTATGTAAAGAAATTGGAAAATAAGAAAAAAAACTTGGAACATTAAAAAAGTAGTTAGCTAATATTAGTATGTACCGTAGTGGTTCCCTTACGTTTATGGGTGAATCCATTTTAAATCACCCAAGAAAAATATAAATTTATTTCTTGACAATTTATTATTATTATTTTATTTTATTGTGGTTTTTTTTCCTTGAGTGTTTTTTAGTGTGTTGAGAGTTAAAAACTATGGTTTAAATTTTTTTTATCGTCAATCATTTAATTAATTAATAATTGATGGTTATAATTGTTAAAGTATGTGTATTATACATGAGTTGGTTATGTAGTGTTACTAAATTAGTCATTCAACGTTTGTTGAAACATCTGTATGGACTAAGTTTTGATCTAAAAATCGCAGCTATGTCTTTTGTGTAAGATCTTTGTGGTTACACACACATATATAACACACACACACACATATATACATATATAATACACAAATATAAATAATGTCTATAACTGAGTGCTTATGGCGTATTGTAAGTTTTTATATTAATACACACACATGGGCCTATGTGTGTGTGTATAGATGTATGTATATGTGTGTATGTATATACATATACATATGTGTGTATGGGTATATAATGTGTCTTTATGTAGATATAAAGATTAAATGCCTATTGATTGAATGTTTTATGGTGTATTATAAGTTATTATATTAATGCACACAAACATATATATATATACTTGGGTATCTTTAATTTAAAAAAATTTGGATAATTGTTGAATAATTTAAAAAACGTGAATAAAACATATGAAAGAATTAATCTCTCATTCAACTTCAGATTTATATAAAAAATTACGCTAGCTAGACTTTTTGCTTCAAACTTCAACTTCGTTGAGTCATTATATGCTTCTTCTAAGCAGTTTGATGTATGAAAATTATTAGTTGTTCACAATTATGTATACTCTGTGGGATAATAGTGAGTCAATATTTAAATAAAAATTTTTGCATCCATTAGAATATATACATAATATTTTTATAGGATTTTTTTTTCAATACTGTGTTATGGTACATTCAGCACGTAGACATTTTTCTATTGACCAATAATTTAATTGAGATTTATTTAAATGTAAAAAAACAATATAGCACATGTGAAAATAGGCGGCTTCATATTTTCTATATATTCTAACTATTAAACCTGATGTGTGCTAAAAATGGTTATATTTTACATAAAATAAAAGTTGCCTCTGTGAGATTATTGTTTTATTTTATTGTACAAGTGTTTGTTTTGTTTTTGTCTTTTTTAACAAAATTTCTGAAAATAATGCTTTTTCTCGAGGGAAATGAGGGTTTAACGGCTAAAAATATTCTAAAGGCAGTAATAGATTCTGTAGATACAATTTCAGTGTAAACCAGGGTTTAAACTGCTGTCGCGTTTTTCTCAAAATGCGACGAATTAATCTAAAATGCGAGAAAGAAAATTGTGTCCGTCGCAAAAAACAACAGTTGTTTAATATCCAGGCAACAAACTTTGCCTTTTTTTTTAATCACTTTGATTTATGTAAGATAATTTGACGTAGCATTACGCAGATTAGATTTATAAGTAAAGACAACGTTATACCTTACTTATGCGTAGAACGTTGTCTTTACACTTATAAAACTTTGATTATGTTTCACTGTTATTTTTTCTTAAACTTAAAGTATGTTTCCTACAGTAATTCAAAGCATCGTTGTTGTAAATAATTTTATTGATACGACTTTTCGAGCGACGGAAATAACTAATCTTCTTTACAATCTTTGCGATAGCATTTTTAAGCCAGCTTAACTCTTATGCAAACTACACTATGCGCGTAGAAATGCCCTCAATATAAAAGATATGGGAGTAGGGCGTTGGTCCACGGCGTCGGCCATTACAGTTTAGTGTGGAAGCTTTCAATAAAGGTGGGTGTTGCCTGAATTGCGGTATGGTACTTTCCATCGTAAACGGTTTGTGACCGTGCTTCGCTAATATGCAACTACCTAATAAAATAAAGTTAATCGGTCTTATGGTAAGTCTTCATATCCAACAAGATTAGATTATATACGCATAAAAAAATATAAAATTTCAATTACCATTTTTATTTACTTACATACTATATTTGACCAGTAGTTATTTCAAATGATAAAACAAAATTGTAATTATGTCTTTATCTGGTCTTCTTTTGAATATAATTACTATATCGTGTACTATATTTCTTGTGCCTTTCTTGTAATGATAAAAACAATTTAAATATATTTATAAATAACTTTAAGACTAAATGCAGCTTAAAATACTAGAGGGTTTATTTGTTAATAACTTCAAGCGTTGTCGTATACCATGATTTCCATAATTTTCTGTGTTTCTCATATAAAATGGCACAGAAACAGTATGCAGATAATTTTTAGTTAACATATGCATATAATGAATTAAAAATGAATAAAGAAAATTTTATTATACAAATAAATATATAATAAATAAATAAATAATTGAAGAAATAATGAATAAAGAAAAATAAATAAATAAATGAATGAATAATTGAAGAAATAATGAATAAAGAAAAATAAATAAATGAATTGTATTTACAACAAACAAAAAAAAAGCGCAAGTCCTCTGGATTTCGCTAAATCGGAGTTTTATTGTGTAGGCTGTTTAAAATATATATAACATGATCATAAACCAGTAGTATGACCCTTTTTCCTAAATGTCAGAAAAAGTCGCTAGATCTAACTGTCTATTCACTAAATTGACAATAACTTCATGTGCTAGGAAACGTGCAACAGTAATTCAGCAACGTTCATGCGCATGCGCAGTGTGGTTGGGAAGCTGACGCGATTGTTAACAATTAATAACAATCTATTAGGTACAAAATTAATTGTACTTAATACCGATTATTAAGTTCGTCAATGACTCGATTATTGACTCGGTTGTAAATCTGAGTTGATGGCAATTATTTGGATTGTAAGAACATTTCGTAATCGCGCATCTAGAATCTTTCCTGAGTTGTTGACCACTCAGGTACAAAAACAATATCGCTGCTCTTATTAATTTAATTAATTAAAAAATTTGTATGTGCGGTATTTATTTTTATGTCTATACACACACACACACACACACACACACACACACATACATACATACATACATACATACATACATACATACATACATATTTTTAAATCGTTGTCATGAAAATGAGAAACGTTTTTTAATTTTTAGAAAATGAAATAAAGATCCTTAATATCGTTTTCGGTTCAAAGTCAAAAACAGTAAACCTAAGAGCCTCATACTAAAGTAAAAAATTCTGAGCTACTGTGCATTCGCGCTCAGTTGGCGCGTGATACCGTTAGCAGACGGGTTAGTCCATTGCAGTTTAGGGAAGGCCGTCTTGGAGGAACTGGTTTTTCCCACATGAAAAACCAGTTTCGGCAAGACGCCCTTCCCTAAACTGCAATGGACTAACCCGTCTGCTAACGGTATCAGGCGTCAGGTCTGCGCGAACGCACAATACTCGTCAGAGCATGGGCGGCCATGTGAGTTTTCCAAAGGGAGGAGGGGACGTTCGATTGCTTCTGAAACACATTTTATGTCTTCATAAAAATTAACCTAAAAAACGCAAATATTACCCAGCAATAAAGGAGCACACGAGCCCCCATTTCATCATCTATCTATGGATGCCCATATAACAGAAGTTTTTTAAAATATAAAGCGGATTTTAGCAAGCACTTTAACGGAGTTGTGTCACTCATGGAATAAGAAAATGGCTGCGACGATTAAGTCTGATTATGATAATAATTATCATTAGCGTACTCAGAAAATTCATAATGGGGTACAGAGTTGCAACTCCACATATTCCAATGTATATATACAAAATTGCATCGCAGTGGGAAGGGATATGCATGGGCGGACTTGTCCACCGGCGCCCTCATGGGCGATAGGACTCGCGCCCTCCGAAAATCCAAGGTATGCGCCCTTTGAGAAGACCCAGTCCGCCCCTAGGTGTATGACCTTCATCAATCTTCCTGCGTACGCCAGTAATGGGCATTCTGGACGTCCTGCGTTTCTCCTGTGTACAAACCTCATAGCGAGCAGTATTTCCAAATTAATTGGCGAATCCAATATCAACATTACTCTACACAAGACAATAGGTGCATAATAGATAACTTTGATTTGTTATAGGAGACTTAATTGGTCTGGTAGTCACCTATAGCAAATAACTGAGAACCGAGCAGGAGTTGATTTCATGAGTTTCTGTGGACTAACATGGATTATGAAGAAACAACGTGGACTAAATTGCTACCATTTTTTGCTGTCGTCAGCGAAGCGGAGAGCTTCTTTACCTTTCTATGGAAACCAACCGTATAATTGCATCAATAGCCTTCCAAGGGTTGTTTATTTCCGCCCAGCTTATGTTCGTTAATGTGGTTAAATGAAGCCTAATTTTCCTTTTCCCCGAACGATATACAACGACACATCCATTATCAGCAGCAGTCAAAAAAATATCAAACGCGGATGCGGTCAAGAGAAACCATGTCTTAACATCACAGAAAAAACACCTGAATGATAACTCGTGAGTATTCACTTTTTTTTTAATTTCTTACATTTCATTCATCAAAAACTGAATTAAGTTATGGAACTTAAAAATAAAATCAGTTAAGTTTTGCATATTTAACGTAAGTATTTGCTTGCATTTTTTTTTTACGTCGAGCGATTGTGTCAAGCAGGGGCGTAAGCTTGAAGAAAATATTGGGGGTTCTCTGACTAGAAGAAAATCCCACATGCACTCAAATGAGTCCAGAGACCAGAAAAATGAACGATAACAATATATTTTTCTAAGGAGTTATGTCTTTCATCCATAACTCTATTTTGAGAGGGTCTGGGCCTTCCAAGTAATTATTGGGGCCTCTTAGAATTGGCGCCCCTAGTACCGAGGAGCATCTGAAATGGAACCGAACATTCGACGTCATTTTCGAACCATGGCATGTGGAATTATTTAATAGGAATCGCCCCTAACTTAGTGGAATCATTAGAAACCATTGTGTCCCTCGAGTTCCTCGAGTAAGTTAAATATTTATATCGCTGTCCTAATCATGTATTCAAAATACCATTATTTATGACAATGATTAATTATTGAATTATTATTAATCATGAATACGATTAAAAAACAAAATCTTGTGAGCTAATTTTTTTTAACGTTGTATCTTGAAAACTTTTAAGAGCTGGAGTTAATAATATGAAATAGGTTTATAAATTAGTATTAACAAAACCAATTGTCTATCTATGATAATTATGCTCGATTTTAATTTAAAATTTAACTAAACTTCGTCGCTTACCTCTAACCGTGAAATTAAGTATTTAAAACTTAGTCATAAAATTTATATTAAATTTTATTGGTTTTCTCTTTATTTTGGTTTCCGGTTCTCATGGTTTTTATTCTTGTTTTTTTTTTTATTAATATTTCCTAATTATATAACAAATATACATTTTAATTTTTTACCAATTTTTTCTGATTTATATATTTGGTCAATTTTCTCCAATACTTATTTCTAATAATATTTAGGTGTACTAAGTCATGTTCTAAATTTTGGTTAAATTTAAAGAACGAATTTAAACCACTGGCCGATAAAGCAAAATCATTTCTTCTTCCGTTTGTCACAACTTACTTGTGTAAATCCGGATTTTCTGCCTATGTAGCAACTAAAACCATATACAGCAGCTGCCTCGACGCTGAACCTGACTTTCGTTTGCAGCTATTCTTAATAAAAGCAGAACTAGGCAGAACTAGCAGCCGAACTAGACAAAACCAAACAACCCTAATACATTTTGTTTGTTTGTTTGTTTGTTTAGGTGTTTTATGGCGCAAGAGCATCTGGGCTATACTGCGCCACACTGCATTTGTAATTATTACCAACTTATACACACACACACACACATATATATATATAGGACCTACTAAGAGAACACACATTAAAAGCGAAAAAGATTCAAGGTCTCAGCGATCAGATTTTTCCTTAAAAAGGGCTTCGCTGGACAAAAAGTTTTTTGGAAAACACTGATCTATGCTAATAATTCTGTTAACATAATCTGTGATGATAATTCTATTAACGTGACCTGTGTCAATAACTCTGTTAGCATATGTACTTGTAATTCTATTAACATAATATGAGCTAATAATTCTGTTAACATAATATGTACTTATAATTCTATTAACATAATCTGTGCTAATAATTTTGTTAGCATAATCTGCGTTAATAATTCTAACAAAATCTGTGCTAATAATTTTGTTAACATAATTTGCGTTAATAATTCTATGCTAGTAATTCTATGCTAATAATTCTATGTTAATAATATATGTGCTAATAATTCTATGCTGATAATTCTGTGTTAATAATATGTGTGCTAATAATTCTAATTTATAATGTCTGGTAATAATTAAATTTAATACTTTTTCTCTTAGGTTAACGAATGTCATGGATTTTTTAAAGGCTAAAACATTTCGTTTTCTATGTGTGATATTATTGCTTCGTTTTACACAATGTCAACCGAAGCCACGTCCGCCTCATATAGTATTTATTATGGTAGATGATTTGGTAAGTCAAAATTCCCTCTCTTTATTTTTTTATTGCTTTTTCGGATTAAGCGCGCGGTGTATTGTATATAAGCATACTTACAAAATATCGTTTGATCTATCGACATTTATACTTAAGGTAACTTGTAAAACGCTTACTATTTACAAAAGGTTACGGCGCAGTATTGACCAGATGCTCTTGCGCCACAAAAATCCTAACAAACAAACAAACAAAAGGTTGAACTGTAACGTAAGGCTTGCAAATCTTTTTAAGGTTGTGTATCACAACTTTTATAATTCCCTCAGAATGTTTACTCCTGCGAGCTCCTCGTGCAACAATTTTTACTTATGCACATTTTGCTTAAAAAAACCGCAATAAAGCATAATAAAATAATGATAAAAAATAAAAATAAGAAATAATAATAAATTATTTCAAAGATATTTTAATAATCAAGATACCGCAATAAAAGCCTTCATTCATCAACTCAGTTCTACAGAACATCAGTGAATGAATTTTAAAATTGTTCAATGAGTTTGAATTTCGTCTTGCGGTGGCGCAGTGTGGTAACCAAGGGTCTTTATGTGGAGTGCAAGTGGTGCACGGTACCCGGGCGGCAGGTAAGCTTTGGTTACATAACTGATTTTTTCAAATTCGAAAATTTCGAAATCTAGCAAGACTGACAGATTTCGGAAATTTTCGCCGAAATTTTCAGAAATTAAAAAAATTAGACCTTAAAAATTTATTAAAAACAACATAAAAAAACAGTAAAAAACTAGAGGGTTTTAGCGCGTTTTTAACAATCTTTGCATTTCAGTATTGGTAACACGTGAATGTGTTACACATCGCGAATCTTGCTGTATCCAGAGGGTATACGGAAAAGTTGATTCAAAAAGATAACGATTTTTTTAAATTAACAATAAGCATTTCAAAATGTGATAATGTTACAGCAGAGCACATTAATCGCATTGAAAAATCCCAACACAGCAATATGCCTCATTAACTAAGTTATAACATTCAAAATGAACTGATCACAATACTAGGTGAAAATAAATTAAACTATAATTAACGCTCTAAAAGATTCTAAATATTATTCTATTATTTTAGATTGTATTCCCGACATTAATCATGAGAAGAAAATTACAGTCATTTTTAGATTTGTTTCTTTAAACACCTCAACGAAAAAAGTTGAGATAAAGGAGCGTTTCTTTGGATTTTGTTCTGTTACTGACACAACAGGACAAGGACTGACAACGTTTTATTGGATTTTTTAAAAAACTTAAACATGGATATTAATGACATATGCGGTCAAGGTTACTACAATGGTACTAACATGAAAGGCAAAAGGATAGGCTTGCAAAAAAATTTTTAGATGCTAATCCAAGAACATTTTCCGTACCTTGTGCAGAACATAGTTTTAATTTAGTTATGAATGACGCTGCAAAAAATTCATTGGAAGTTGCCAATTGTTTTTTTGGTAGTATCCAAAAAATATATGTATTTTTTTTCGGCGTCAACATCGCGGTGGCACATATTAAAATATATTAAAGACAGAATTTCTCACTTTAACTCTAAAGCCATTTTCCTATACGCGATGGGAAAGCAGAATTCACGCCTTGAAAACTCTCCGTTTTAATTTGGAAACACTTTATGATGCCTTGTTTTTTATTTATGATGATTTACATAAGGACAATGATACAAAAAACTTGGCAAATTCTTTGATTTCAAAAATAAAGTCTTATAAATTTTGTTTGCTCATTGGTCACTTTGTAATATTTTATTAAAAATTAATATTGTAAATAAAGCTTTGCAGTAATCTACTGTGATCCTTCCAGAGGCTCTTAAAATGTTAGAAAAGTAAAAAATACTTAACCGAATGTCGAGTTGGTTCGGCTTATACAGAAATGCTCAACGAATCAAAAGTTATTATTGAAGAATTAGAATGTCGGATTAGTTTCCCAGCAACTGGTACTGTGCGCCCGAGGAAAAGGAAGGATCTATTTGATTACGAAGGTAGGGACGATGCTGCACGAAATCCAGAAATGCATTTTAAAGTCAACTTTTACATTTTTTATTAGACACCGCCATAAGTATATGAGAAGAAAGGCTTGAATTACTAAGTGACCACAACAGTGCCTTGTCTCTTTTACACAGTCTTGACACTGTCACGAACTTAAATTCGAATGATAAATGAAAATACTGCGTAGATTTACAAAATAAATTAACAGATTTTAGAATTAATCATTAGGACATAAATGGAAACGATTTACTGAATGAGAGATTTTGCTGACGTATCTAAAATCTACCGCATCTTCTGTCGATGTTCCGAAATATTTGTTTAAAAATAACTTAATTTGCGCAAATTTATCGATTGCTTTACGCGTTTACTTAACATTACCTGTCACTATTTCTAAGGGCGAAAGATCATTTTCGAAATCGAAAATTACGTAAGATTAAGTACGACACAAGGTAGGTTAATAAATCTAGCTACAATAAGTATTGAAAACGATATTGACATAAGCATAAATGATATTTTAAAAGAATTTGCGATAAAAATATAAAAAAATGTTGATTTTGGTTATTAAAAAATAACAAATATTATTTTCAGTATTGCAATTGATATTCTGATGTTATCAGATTGCTATTAATAAATAATAATAAATGTTTGATTTATAATAAGAATGCTCCCCCTCCCTCTATCTATCTATCTATCTATCTATCTATCTATCTATCTATCTATCTATCTATCTATCTATCTATCTATCTATCTATCTATCTATCTATCTATCTATCTATCCACCCACCTCCCCATAACCTTTTTTTATTTTTGGCTTCAAGTACCTCCCACACCCCGGTGGGGGCGGCAGGTAACCTTGAGACGCCCCTGGAGGTAACGCATTCGCCTAGTGCGCCGTTAACTCGGGTTTGACTCCCAACAGCCCTGCGGTGGCGCAGTGTGGTAACGCGTTCTCCTAGTGCGCCGCTAATCCGGGTTCGACTCCCAGCAGTGCAAAGAACGCTTACTCAGAGATCTCATAAAGATCGCACTGCTCACTGTAGTCCGGGGTTTGGTTCCCTAGGCCTTAAGAGGTTCGGATTCCTCGGAAAACAGTAGGTCCCGGCGCAGCATGACCATTGTAGTCTTTGAGCCGTAAAACCACAAAACAAACAAACAAACAAAAACTCCAAACAGTGCAAAGAATGCTTACTTAGAAATCTCATAAAGATCACACTGCTCACTGTATTCCGTGGTTTGGCCCTCTAAGCCTCAAGAGGTTTGGATTCCTGGGAAAACAGAAGGCCCCAGGGCAGCATGACCATTGTAGTCCTTGAGCCGTAAAACCACAAAACAAATAAACGTTTGAATGTATGGAGTTCTCGCAGGCGCCGGATGGCAATGAGAGAACAATTTCAAAACGTTTTGTTTTCAGAACTCATCGTTTGAACAAAAAGCTTTATCCACCAAATTTTAACCTGCGAGTAGGCGCGCGGGGTGTTGCACACCCCAAAACTTTAATTTGTGAAAAATAAACCCGTCCACCATTGCTTCCGAAACTGGCCAAACTCTTTCCTGTTGCCTTAAAAGTCACATTCTTTCGGAGTAGGGTGACAAAGAGAAAATTCCACTTATTGTTCCCTGTAAAACTGGACGTTTTTAATGAAATAATGCTATATAATTAGATGGGGTGCAAAGCACCCCGCGCGCGTTCTCGCGTTCCTCTAATCGGCGCGCCTTTTAGCGGTTTAATAGACATAAGCTAAGGATGGGGGAGACGTTTTAGTTTAACAATTTTAACTATCTTTGCTAACTATCTTTTGTTTAATCTTACCTTTTAACTATCCTTTGCTGAGAACACCGATTTAAATCCAACCGCTGAAGTTGCAGCAGCCGACACTCTGGACAACCCTGAGGAGGTGACACAACGGGTCATCTGCCAAAATAAAGGTTTCCAGCTATGTTTTACCAAGGAATCCCAACCTCTATTGCCAAGCGCACAAAACCCCGTACCACGGTGGGCCAAAACTTTTATTTATAACTTTTACGGAGCAAGGGCAACAAGAGCCATTTTGCACCGGGATCTACATACAGTTTGCTAAGGAATCCGAACCCCTTAAGGCCTAGAAAACCAACCCCCGAACTACAGTCAGCAGTCAGTCGGTAAGCATTCTGTGCTGGCGCCATTGAGACTCGAACCCGGGATGAAGAGATTGGACTAATTGAGAACGCGTTACCACTGCTAAATGTCGCTCATAAAGCCAAGCTATTTTTCATTTTACCTTTGTGCTTTCCACATTTAAAACTATATCAATTGATTAAATAAGTAATTCCACTTAAAGTATATATTGAATGATGCATACCGTTTGTATACGTGAGTTACATTTGACAATGACGTTGAATGATTATCTAGTGCTGTATACTCTCTTAAATCTTTCATACATGAATAAAAATGCAACCATTTGTGCAAATTGACGTTAAGGCCTCAAGAGGTTCATATTCCTCGAAAAAGTGGAGATCCCCACTACCCCATGATGGTGTAATGGATATTAGAGATGAAATGGGCTCAAACCGAGGCCTATTTCACATCGTTTTCAGGTTGGGCGGGCACGGATTTATCGTATGGATTCAAGTGAAGCTGAAAACTGGCTTTTGTTTATCCAAATTTTTCAAGGAATACAATTATGTGAATCGTTTTCGGGGATTGTCGAAACACGCGTATATGAAGATTCGAAGGAAATTAAATAATGTAACCTAGCAAATTTTTTAAAATTTAAATTTTACGTCATGGGGTTAAAGTTACGTTTAAAGTTTCGGGATAAAATTTCCCCAAGGTATTTCGGGTTCGGTCCCCGAAAAATGAACCCGAACTCATCTCTAGTGGATACGCATTTGTTTATCGCGCTCTTAACCAGAGTTTCAGTTTTTTCTTCTGCTTTACGGCGCAAGGACTGCGAAGTTCATGTTACGCTGGAACCTACGGTTCCCGAGGTATCCGAAAGCCCTTAAGTTCTAGGGAACTAACCCCCGGACTACAGTGAGCAGTTTGGTGGTAAGCTTTCTACTTTGGCACCGGAGGTAGGGGAACGCTTTACTACTGCAGGGCCTAACCCGAGTTCGACCTAGCCGTAGAACTCGTGCTGCTTCTCCTGCCCACGGTAGTCTAGGGTTTTGTTGCCTTGGCAACACAGAAGTTTGGGTTCCTGAAAAAACTGTAGGTCCCGGTGAAGTACGGGCCTTTACTGCGCTTGCGCCGTACCAACACGAACAAACGAAAATATTTAAAGGTACCTTACATTTAATTGTATTAGACCCATTAAGATGAGTGCTAATGTACACTGAAGTGCCAGAAAAATTGGCACACCTACGTAATATCGTGCAGCCCCCCTCCGTGCGCATGCCAAAGTGCCGCAACACGACGTGGCATGGACTCGACTAATGTCTGAAGGTATCCTGGAGACAATTCACACCAGGAATCCTGCAGGGCAGTCCACAAATCCATAGGAGTGCGAGGTGTTGGAGATCTCTTCTGAACAGCACGTTGCAAGGCATCCCAGATATGCTCGATAATGTTCATGTCTGGCGATTTAGGTGGCCAATGGAAGTGTCTAAAGTCAGAAGAGTGTTCCTGGAGCCACTCGGTAGCAACTCTCGATGTGTGGGGTGTCGCATTATCATGCTGAAATTGTCCAAGTCCGTCGGAATGCACAATGGACATGAATGGGTGTAGGTGATCGGACATGATGCTTACGTACCTGTCACCTGTCAGAGTTGTCTCTAGACGTATCAGGGGTCCCATATCACGCCAACTGCACACGCCCCATACCATCACAGAAGCTCCACCAGCTTGAACAGTCCCCTGTTGACATGTAGGGTCCATGGATTCATGAGGTTGTCTCCATACCCGTACACGTCCATCCGCCTGATGCAATTGGAAACGAGACTCGTCAGACCAGGCAACGTGTTTCCAGTCATCAACAGTCCAATGGCGGTGTTGGCGGACCCAGACGAGGCGTAAAGCTTTGTGCCGTGCAGTCAACAATGGTACACGAGTGGACCTTCGGCTCCGAAAGCCCATATCAATGATGGTTCGTTGAACAGTTCGCACGCTGACACTTGTTGATGCCCCAGCATTGAAATCCGCGGCAATTTGAGGAAGTGTTGCACGTCTATCTCGTTTAACGATTCTCGTCAGTCGTCGAAGGTCCCGTTCTTTCAAGGTCTTTTTCCGGCCGCACCGCTGTCGGAGATTTGATGTTTTACCGGATTCCTGATATTCACGGTATACCCGTGAAATGGTCGTACGCGAAAATCCAAATTTTGTCGCTATCTCGGAGATGCTATGTCCCATCTCTCTTGTGCCGACTATAACGCCACGTTCAAAATCACTTAAATCTTGATTGTAGCGGCAAGAACCGATCTAACAGCTTTGCCAGACATCTCTTGTCTTATATAGGCGCTGCCGACCGCATCGCGTTACGCTGATTGGTTGCAAAGCTCCGTTATTTGCATACGCACGCCTGTACCAGTTTTTCTGGCATTTCAGTGTATTAGGAATCCTTTATTTTTCACGCATTGACAAAGATGCAATCGTACTTTTAAATGGGTGCGCATTTTTTGTAAAGCAAATTGTATCACTTATATGAAAACATACTCATTGAATACGTTTTCATATGAGTATCACTCAATGCAATGGTCGCGAAATGCTGCTGATTCAAAATATATGAGCATTGTGAAAATAATCTAGAAGTTGGCAGTGTGTGTTCGTCGTTTAATATTTTTATATAATAATAATAAGTATTAATGCAACGAATGATGAATTACTTTTTTTTAAGGGTTGGAATGATGTTAGCTTCCACGGTTCGAAGCAAATACCCACTCCAAACATCGATGCCTTAGCTAAAGACGGCATAATACTTCAAAACTATTACGTTTCTCCGATGTGCACGCCTTCTAGAGGGTCGATGATGACCGGGAAACATCCAATCAGATTAGGTAGGTCCCTGACTATTTAATATGCCTTAAATCATGAACGCTCGCAATGTTTCATTTAAACCTTGATATATTTTACCATTTTCACATCTATAATTTTATATTTTCTTCTTTGTGCAATATTCAATTCAGTTTATTTGGCAAAATTACAAAATACTATATGTATATTATATATAGATGATATACAGTATTATCGTAATATGCCTGGATGACACGGGCAAAACCATAGGTTTGACAAAGCCCATATCACCCATACATGTAATAAAATTTGAAACAAGTAAAAATAAATTTAAAATTAAAATAAAATAAATTAGTACATCAAAAATATCAGGTTAAGGGCCTAAAAAAAATTTCGTATCTCTTTTTTAAACATTGAAATAAAATTAGGGTTCTTAATATTATCTGGTAGCACGTTCCACAACTTTGGACCAGCATAACACATGCTTCTTCGACCGAGCTCAACACGGCATGTTATAGGAAAAAGACAGGAATTATAGGAAGTTAGATAACGATGATTCGAGGTATGGATGGGTATGAAATCAGATGATGGCAACTTCAAATACAGCTTAAATCGCTGGTGATATGAATCACAACAATCAGATTGCCCAAAGACAAACAATCGATCTGAGTAGATCCCAGCAAAAACAGACGGTCAGATGAGGTCGCAGAACTGTGAATGCTAGGCCAGCTTTTTTCTTCAGAATGAACTCAGTACTGGACTATGATGTAAAACTCTTGCGTAAAAACTTTTCTTCGCCAAATGGCTAGTTAGTTTCTGAAAAATTTCATTTCAGACTCGTGTCAATAATAATAAAGGCAAGTTTACTGCAGCTGAGAATAAAAAGTAGTCCTAATATAACGATAGCATTTGAAAATAATTTAAATGCAGATTTAAAGTACTTGACACTTGCAGAAAATCACAGATGACGCATCGGTAGAAATCGCTGGCGAAGCTGCTTGCAACTGTACAGCAAATATGCTGGCCAAGGCAGGAACGAATTATGTAGGCACAGAAAATGACAGAGAAAAAATATTTTCGAATTCGTGATGGATATTGTTGAAGTTTAGGAAAATATATCTCTTATACCACTTGCACAGGCAGGGGAGTGTTAATGGGGGGTTATAATTCCCATTGCAATGAAATTTTGTATATTTAACATAGGAATATATGAGTTGTAGCTCTGTAACCCCCCATTGAGCCTATAACCCCCTTATGAACTTTCTGCGTACGTCTATATCCTATATATTTATTTTCAAATAAAATAATTGTTATTGTTGAATCTGTACGAAACGAAGAGTGCATATAAAACTTTTTACGATCAGGTTTGCAGCATTTAGTCATCGTTGCTGACGCACCGTGGGCTTTATCCTCTAAAGAAAAAATTTTCCCTCAGTATCTAAAGGAATTAGGATATGTAAACCATGGAGTGGGAAAGGTAAGACTTGCCTATATTTAAAAATACTAACGTCCACAATACAGGTGAGCCACATCATTCACTGAATCAATGAAGGATTTCCCCCAATCTACCGAAAACAAACAGACCCGCTTAGTGATCTGATTATTAAATAATCCGGCACACCGCCAGTCCACAGTACAGGTGTGATTCATGATTTACTGAATCAATGAATGATTTTCCTATCTGCAGCAAACGAGCAGACCCACTCAGTGATCTGGTCATTGAATGATCTGGCAAACCACCAGTCCGCAATACAGGTGTGACGCAATCATTCATTGAATCAATGAAGATTTTGCCCATCTGCCGTGAACAAGAGGATCCACTCAGTAATTCGGTAATTGAATGATCTGGAACACACTGCTAGTCCACAACACTACTTTTAAATATACGTGTGTTTTTCATGTTGTGTATTGAACTGGTGATTGATTGTTGAAAACGTTTTCCTTTTGCAGTGGCATCTTGGTTTCTATAAAGATAAGTATCTGCCCCACAAACGTGGCTTCGATTCCTTTTATGGATACTGGGCGGGAGTGAAAGATTATTAC
>QLNU02014802.1:137283749-137299174 GCA_006491805.2 Dysdera silvatica
GCGCCATTTTCGCTCAATCCCGCTCCTCGTTCAGAACAACGTTACACTGTTATATTTGCTACAATCGGCGTATTTTTTAGTCTCAAAACGGAATGAAGAGTAATATTCCATTTTTCGAGCAAATTTTGTATTTTACCTTTAAAATAAGACATAAAAGGACTTTAAATTAGCGCGTAAAGGCTTTTATATAGGGTTGCGAAAAAAAAAATTTCTCCACAAGGGCATTTATAAACATGTAAATAATCTCTCAGTATTTTTCAAATTGCGTTTAGAAGTGATAATTTTGAGGTTTCTTAAAAAGCACTTACCTTCAGGTGGATAACTGTCAATTTCCTCAAAGGCTGGTAGTTAAAAGAAAGTATTATTGTAACTTTTGTTTTAAATTGTTTAACTATTTATTATTGCTTTATAAATATTTTTAACTATTGTACTACTAACTTATTTATAGTTTACTTCACTTTAAATTTACTTATTATATTTATTATATTTTTACTTTTTTAAAACGTATCTACTTTATTTAATTACTTATTATTTACTTTATTTTCTTTAATTACTTATTAGTTACATTATTTTATTTAATTACTCATTATTATATTATTTACTATTATTCAACGTCATACAGAAAAGCATAAGAAAGTTTAAGTAAAATGTAGAGTATATCATAGACCCATACCTTACTATACGACCAAGACATGGTCCTGAAAAGTTCAAAAATTAAAGCACAATGCTCTATACCGAATCATTTATTTTCATATAAAGTAATACAAATTCCATGAGATACCTTCCAATGTTGTAAAAAGTTTAGGAAACCACTAGTTTTATGATTGAAAATACGTGGTTCGCTTTTTATTTCGTTGTCAAATATAATTTTCATTAGTTATTAAAAACAAGGATATAAAAATCACCATGTAATAAAACAGAAATAATGTATGTGACAAATTGTGACAAATGAGAAAATATCGTAGGAATGTCATTTGGCTTTAATTTTCCAGGAATTTTCTTTTCAAATTGATCAAGTTCAAAGTATGCCTGAACGAACGATGTTTACAAATTAATAACTAAGAAAAAAGTATTTCATTTGTACTTAAATTATTAAATGCATGGATAACTTTTTTCACCAAGCATAAAACATTGATGATCCAGGCAATTTCAAGTTGCAGTTATTTTAAATATATATTAATGTGCCTGAACAACATTAATATTTAAAACTTAATAACATATAAAATATTTTAAATTTGTACTTAAATTATTAAATGCATGGATAAATATTTTTTTTTATTATTACAGATAAAATAAATTGACGATGCATGCAATTTCAAGTTTGCAGTTATTTTATGAAAAAACATTAATATTTAAAAATTAATAACTGATATAAAAGCTTCTAAATTTGTACTTAAAATTGTAAATGCGTAGATAAACATTTTTTTTTATTATTGATAAAATACGGATAATCCACGCAATTTAAAGCTGCCACGATTTTAAAAACATCAATGTGAAACTAAAAAGTTATTTAAAACCTTAATGATAGTCATTGATACTTTTATTTTATATTGTTAAATTACGGGTCAAACTTATTCCCGATATTATCTTATATCGCAATACTCTCAGATGTGGAGAAAACATTATAAAGCGTTTGGTACATTTTTTACTTAAAAAAAAAAATATTTACTTCACACAAACAGGTACTTTTCACGAAGTTAAAATCTTTTTGTTTTATTTTGGCTAACCAAATTTTGCGCCGTTCTTGATCATTTTTTCCATTTGGAATGTGAAATAATTTTACTCCTTGACCACTTCGATTCTTACAATTTACAGTGCAACAAATAACCATTTTTCACAATGAATAGCCTCCGATTATATTGAATATTAAAACACTCGTTATCTGTACCAGCCAAGAGTATGCTAACACAGTACTGAGAGCGCGCGATGATTGAGCCATAATGGCCGCTGTCTGTCACTTGCCCATCAGTTAACCAATCAAGCAGCCTGAGCTCGACAACAATACATAACCGAACTCTCCCTATATGTAGCTCTGGTGTATAAAATATAAGGGGTCCAGAGAGTAAATATCCGTGTATAATCTTCTTTAGACCCTGTTTGATCGTCAGACATTCACTAAGTTAGCACTGTAAGTGAGAACAGTACGATAATGAGCAGCTTAATAAAGACAGTGATTCCTATCTTCAAATCGTCTGTTATTAAAAACTATACAGATTTAACTTGTTACAAATAAAGTACTTGATAGTAATTTCAACGATTTGATCTTGAAATGCACAAAAAATGTTCAAATCAATGTCTGAAGCTTAACTCGGCTCGCTGAAATATTAATAAATTCACCGATGCGGAGATTTTAATAATTTAACTTGTCGCAAAGTTATTATTTTTATTCCATTAGCAGCTAAAGCAAGGCCGAGACCAAGTGCGAACACAGGGGCTCACAGGGGTAATGACGCTCTCACAAATATATTTTTTCACTGCAAAAAAATTCCAATGAATAAAGAGTGTTATTCCAAGGCCATGGCAAATTCTGCCTTTGACCCCCCCCCCCACGCCCAAATAAAGTCTGTGTCTGCTCCTGGATGAGACGCGTAACTGCGTACAACTTCAAACATGAAGTATTATGGTTTAATCACTGATAATAAAAAATAATAGTTTTGCAGAAAATTCAAATATTAATAACATTTCTCGTCGACAAATTTGTAAATGAAAAGTCGACAGGGTTATGTTTCAGACATTGGTCTGATCCTATTTTGCACATTTCAAGCAAATCGGCGAGATCGCTATGAAGTACAGTAGAACCTGTCTAAAGTGACCACCTTTGGAACTGGACTGCAATGGTCACCACAGAAAGGTAGTCGCTATATACGACAGACTTTGATACAGTCATCATTAGGTCCGGGTGGTCAATTTACCAAGGTGCTCACTTGACCAGGTTCCACCGTACTTTCTGCTCTATCCCTCACTTATGCCACTTACGTATTTGCGCTATATTGCTAAGATAGTTCAGTAGTTTTCGTATTGGCTTCACATTTCAGGACATACCTTATAATTCAGAGCGAAACACCAAAATATTGAAAAAAATCAACATGCAATTAGACCTCTGAAATTTACTGTTCAGAAATTGACGAAAAGAAGTCCGATGACTAGTTGGAAGTAACAGGTGAGACGTTACAAACGGGCTAATTCGACAGCAGAGGAGGACTACACCTCAGAACCGGTTTTTGATGAACGTTTGTCGGCGCCAAAATCAAGGTCTGAAATGTGAGTCCTCCTCTGCTGTAATGGGATAGGCCGTTTGTAACGTCACCTCCCGTTATTTCTAACTGTTCCATCGGACTTCTTTCGTGACGAACAGTATATAATCATTTCGCACAAGAACTCAGTAGATTCTCCATAGAAGAACATCGTTATTAAAGCTCTTCTCAATTTTCAGGACAGCTTGGTAGGTTATGTAAGATGGACCAGAATCCTGACGCGACCACTAAGCGGCAACATATTTCGCAAATTTCCAGGCTTAACAGATTTGAACATAGCAGTTCAGTGAGCTTACATTTTTACATTAAATCACTGGGCACTTGACTGCATGTGGGAATATCCAAGCATTCGTATCGTTTACGGAATGTTTATCGTTCATTACAGCCAATGGTGGCCCATTGGTTATAAACGCCACTTTCGGGATAACTGAACTGGATTCGACTCCAGGTATGAGCGTGGTTATGTGTAAAAGTATCGTGGTTCAACGATTAGATTAAGCCATCGGTTCCATTCCAGATAGTCCATAACGCAGTCTTGGGACGTAAAATAGTATTATTTTACGTTCTCCATTACTCCTGATGAAGGACTGCTGCTGACGCGTCCGAAAGCTTGGGTGATCTTTTTCATTTGCTATTTTAACAGTGGTTAACCTTTTGTATGTAACCATAAAATAGCCTTTATTACGCACTAATTTATTATTTAATAAGACACAATTAATGATTGATAATAGTGAAATTACGAAACCGATAATGTCATAATTTTTCTCTAATTGTCCACTAGCAAAACAAGACAGGTTTGGACCTCCACAAGGACTTAGCAAGCGACTGGCACCAAAATGGAACCTACGGGACGGACTTATTTACAGTAAAGGCAAAAAACGTAATTTTGAGCCATGATCAGTCTAAAGTAAGCTTTTATAATCCGTTTTATTCATGATGTTCTTTATTAAAATATAAATAATAATAATAATAATGACAATAATCCTTCATTTTAGACGATAGCGGAAAAAATCATGACAAATTATAATCATTATAATACATAATACAAAGGATAAGATAAAAAAAATGACACTAATAGTACATTAATTAGTTGGTACTACATCCATGGACTATCATTGAAAGAAGATTTTCCCCCAAAAGGTATTGAAAAAGTCAGCAACAGATCAAAACAGCCTGACACAATAAAACTTGATGAGCACAGGTTAATATAAATTAATAATGATAAACAATATCCTATCATTCCTCACATTCACTCTCCTGCCTTATTCTGGTAAGTAAAGATATTCAGCCATTGCCACTGTTCCTCGCGCTGTTGTATTTACTCCCTAAAATACTTTTGTCGCAGCATCAAAGGCAGTGAGTATTTACACTGCCGTTTCATACTCACTTCGCATTCGACTTCAGGCAATGGAGGACATAGAATTAGTTGCAGCTTCAGCGCTCTACCCACTTTTGATTTATGCACAAAAACCGCCAACAAAGGAAGCGACGGGCAGCGTCAATGGCAGGAGCATGGTCAGCGCGAGTGATGTGTTTACAGACTCTCACTGCCCATTTTCATGCTCAGTTCCCTGCACATTGTCATAGAAGTAGGCTGAATATAAACGAGGCATAATAATTCTAATTACGATAACACGTCAGCATCATTACCTTGAATTGAATAAGTACTATTACTTCCACTAAGAGTACTTTTCCTACAAATAAATGCTATTCCTTCAAATAAGAGTATTTTTCCTACATGTAAGAACTATTCCTAAAAGTAGTACTACTAATAGAGTACCTTCCTAAAAATAATACCTTCAAATAGTACTACTAAAGTACCTTTTTATAAATAGTACCTACAAATAAGTACTATTCCTTTAAATAGTACTACTAATAATATATTCCTATAAATAGTATCTTCAAATAGTACTACTAATAATATATTCCTATAAATAGTATCTTCAAATAGTACTACTAAAGAACCTTCTTATAAATAGTACCTTCAAGTAGTACTACTAAAGAACCTTCTTATAAATAGTACCTTCAAGTAGTACTACTAAAGAACCTTTTTATAAATAGTACCTACAAATAAGTACTATTCTTACAAATAGTACCTACAAGTAAGTACTATTCTTACAAATAGTACCTACAAATAGTACCTACAAATAAGTACTATTCTTACAAATAGTATCTACGAATAAGTACTATTCTTACAAATAGTACCTACAAATAAGTACTATTCTTACAAATAGTACCTACAAATAAGTACTATTTTTACAAATAGTACCTACAAATAAGTACTATTTTTACAAATAGTACTACTAATAATGCCTTCCTATAAATAGTACCTTCAAATATTACTACTAAAGAACCTTCTTATAAATAGTACCTACAAATAAGTACTATTCCTACAAATGGTACTACCAACAATACCTTCCTATAAATAGTACCTTCAAATAGTACTACTTAAGAACCTTCTTATAAACAGTACCCACAAATAAGTACGATTTAAATGCTATGGCTGGAAAAGAAGTACTAAGCCCTAAAAATGCGCAAAGAGCCTAAAAAGAAGTACTAAACGATAAGAAAATGAACTATTGTTGCTTGAAAATAAAATAAAGATTTTTTTTTTCAGCCTCTTTTCTTATTTCTGGCTCAGCAAGCAGTTCATGGTGGAAATATGGATGATCCTTTGCAAGCCCCACCAAAATACGTGAAACGATTTCCTCATATACTTGATGATAAAAGAAAAACATATGCTGGTAAATTTGTATTCATTACCTTCATTTAACGATGCATTGTAGAAGCACCTTCTACTTTCCTAGAACATTTCTATAAATTTTCCAAAAACTTCATTACCGGAAATTTGACATAATGGTTATTTTAGGGAAAAAATGTAATGCTGAATTTGATCTCTCTTTTTCGTTTGAAGGAATGGTTTCTGCTTTGGATGACTGCATTGGACAAATATTTTCTGCGTTGAGGAAAGCAAAAATGCTGGATAATACCATAATAGTCTTTACAACTGATAATGGTGGAGCTGTACAAGGGACAGATGGTATAGCAGGTTCTAATTTTCCACTGAGGGGTAGCAAATATAACATGTGGGAAGGAGGAGTACGAGGTGTATCCTTCTTGTGGAGTTCTCATCTAAGGCCAGTTAGTCGCGTTTCAAAACATCTTATGCACGTCAGTGATTGGTTACCAACACTCTACTCTGCTGCAGGTAAGATGAATTGATGTACACCTTCCACTAATGTTTAATTTAGACAAAACATATATGGGATATATATTGGATGTCCAAACTTCAATTGTAAGCACAATATGGTGTATATTAGTGCAATTAGTATGGTTTAACTAGCAAATCCAAATTTACATTAGGTTCACAAATTCTTAGATATTTTTAAAACACAATTGGTAATGCTATGACCTACGTGTGTACGAAATTTAAGACAATGCACTGAGTCAGGTTAATTGCATGGCAGCATTTACAAATTAATTTTAGTTTTTAAAAGACTGATGGAATAGCTGTATCAAAATTAAGATGTTATTTTATATAGTGTCATTCAGTAAAAATACATCTTTTAATTTCAGGTGGAGATGTGAGTAAATTGGAATCTATTGACGGTTACAATTTATGGCCTTCTCTCGTATACGATTTTCCTTCTCCAAGACAAGAAGTCCTACATAACATCGACCCCATATGGAACGTTGAAGGTGTGAGGAAACGTAACTTCAAGCTGATTAAAGGGAGCGTTTTCGAAGGTGCTTTAGATGGCTGGTACGACCAAAACGGTCGCGAATTAGGAGGAGGAATCATTCCAATAGAACCTTTGCCTTTACGCAAGCGCTATAGACGTGTAAGTTGAAGATACTACATAGTAAATATTACGACAACCGCCGTTTACGATAAATATCTTAACTGTACTATCTTTTTTTGTACATTTGCCGTTGTTTCTATTTACGTATTTTCTATTCTAGGCTTACCGAAGACTGCTTAAAAAATCTAAGGTCGCCAAAATTTTACAAAGAAAATATGGGAAACTTCCCATTGCTCCCGGCAGGTGCATCGGAGAATGCAAAAAGCAATTAATTGTAAGGTGTGGGCCGAAATCTGAAGAATCTGCTCTTAGCTGCAAGCCAAATGAGTCGCCGTGTTTGTTTGACATCGATACCGACCCTTGCGAATATCACAACATAGCAGAACAATTGCCCGAAGTAAGATATTTAACTTTTTTAATCCAAATAGCAAACTAACTTTTAATTTTTTGATGGATATATCTTGCTGTGTTTCTTACCCCAGAAAATCATATGTTAAATGTATAAAGACATTTTAAGAAAAGCAATTCTTTTAAAGTATCAAGAACATGCCAAAAGTTTACTTAATTTGTGTTAATAGTTGGATAGTAAAATATCCAAATTTGGTAGCTTCAGAGTGACACATGCGGAATAAGACTGCAATGCAACTTTGGCACAATATACACAAAACATAATGGTTATTGAACTATATCGTTATACAACTATATCAATATACAAGTCATTCAAGTATGTATTTGTATACAAGTATTTATCAATATAAAATTACACCTCAGCAATCCAATGGCTACAACTACGGGCAGCCCCGTTCCTGGGCTGTTGGCCGCCCTAGTGTAAAAACAATATTTTGCCGCCTTTATTAATTTATTACTATTATCTCATTTAGAATTCCATATGTGAAGTGTTTTCTTATATATTTATACATACATAGTTTAGAACAGTTGACATGCAAAAGAGATTTTTCATTTGTTTATTTTTTATATAAAGTATCATTACCCGTCACAGAGTTAACACAATTGCCAAATAGTAAACACAGGAAGCCACCGTTCTGTATTTTTTATAATTTTCGTGGGGAATTATATAGATAACAATTTTTTTTGCCACCCACGCTTCCTGCCTTGATTACTGAGCAAGTATAGGCACAACGGGTCATACGTCGGCTCGTCGGTTCGACTCCACATCAAAGCGCTATCTCTTTTTCCTCAACACATAAAAACTCAAGTTTAAGCTTCAACGTGGGTAGCAAAAAATCGCTATCTAAATTTTTATTTTCATAAGGTAAAATGGAAATCAGTAATGTTATCTTTTTTTTCATTAAAATTCAGAAATAATGTAATAAACGGCCTGAGGCCACCCCCAAGATTGGTTGCCCAAATTCGGGGCCACCTTTTACACCACAGCGAAAAACGGCTGTCAATATTGGCTCTGAGCGTAGGACTGGATCATGATGCCAGATAGACGGAACTCATATCCATTATTCTCGTTATAACCGAGTTCATATCATGCTCGTAATAACCGAGTTCATATCATGCTCGTTATAACCGAGTTCACACCTATCATGCTCGTTATAACTGAGTTCATATCTATCATGCTCGCTATAACCGAGTTCATATCTATCATGCTAGTTATCACCGAGCTCCAGACAGGTATAGCCGGGCAGGTGACTTGTCGGGAAAACGTACCAGACAAGAATTTTTAATTTATTTTTAAAATGAGTTTAAATCAATTCTTTAAATAAATCAATTATTTAAATCTGATTTAATGAAAATGATTTAAATTGATTTTTCAATGCTTAGGAAAATATAATATAAAATAAAAATTACTGTTTCTTTTTATCATTTTGCAAAACACAGTACAGACAAAATCAATTTTTCTGATGATTTCAATACAGTTGTTTACATACAGTTCATGGTCCATTCCTGAAGGCCAAAATTGTGTGTATTAGATAGTTCCATAATCTAACATAAAATAAGGAAACATCCGAAAAAAGAAATTAGAACAAATAGCAAGCAATTCAACCAAGGAAAAACAGCACTGAAAGATGTAAACTGATATGTATAATTAGAAAGTTTCGTTTCTTAGGCCCGCAGTTAGTAACGCCACCTTACGGTACAACTATCAGGATGACATTTATTGAACCACTTCTGCACCGATTCTCTATCACAACTGAAAGGGGGGTGGGGGGAGGGTGTGGCACACCTGCCTATCTTACATCATGGACTAGATCGAAAAAATTTTGACCCTGGCATCTACGTCATAGGTTAGGATTAGCAAGGCCGTACACAAGGAGAGGATCTTGTGGGCTAGATATCCCCATTTGAACAAAATTATTAGTTGTAAAATGTAATTCCCTGTAGGGAATTTTTTCTTCTCTCCATCAGAACCCTTCCCTTTTCATCATAAACACCCCCTCTTTTAATTCCTGTGCTCGGACCTGGCGATAACTGATGCGACTTCTATGTATTATAAAGTTAGACACAGTTAATGTGAAGGATTTCTCCTTCCCTTCTTCTTTCCTTCTTTCCCCCTTTTTTTTTTACTGTAATACGCGTAGATCGCATTTTCTCAATAATACTTTTTTTTATCTGTAACACTGTAGAATCATTATTGATGTAAAATACATTTTAACAGTTAAAAAAAAAATACAGTTTGATTTAAAAACAATCAAAAATAAGTCTCAACAACTGATTGTTTTTTATTATTTATGGCTTTAGTCTTTTGAATTTTATTTATAATCTTGTTAATACGGCTAAGATAACTGCTACGAAAATGGAAAAATTTACGGATTTTTTTTTATATTTTTTGTACTATTTTCTTCATGCTATTGTCACCCTGCATTTATTTATTATTTTAACTTATTGTGTGTATTTTACATATTTATTTTATGTTTATTATTATTATATTTGTTTTATATATCTATTTGTTAAATTAATGTTTTATCTTCTTTATTTCTTTTTACTTTGCTTTTCTTTTTATTTCTTTTTACTTTATTTTGTGATTTTATTTGCTGATTTTTTTCGTTGATTGAACATAAAATATATAACTATGTAAAATACATACAATAAGTAAATAAAAAAAATAAATGCAGTAAAAAAATAGTGCAAAAAATGTAGAAAAATTAATTCGACGCCAAGTTCTTTGCTATTGGAGGCGTTCATGGATTGCATGCAGGTAGTGGAATGTCCTATCGATACAGATGATGGCTGCGGAAATTTCGGTCCTCTGAAAGTCTTTCTCTTTATAACATGCAGTTGCTGACGATTGAATCGTAGAGTCAATAAGATGTGGTAGACATTTGCATGGAACCTTATGCCCGTTTGAAATACCACGTAATTCCTAAGACGACTTGGCATGACAAGCTAACACCGTCATCAAATAAGTGTTTCTTCCGGGTTAATGAGCCCGTAAGCCATGGACGGTCGCTAACAAGAAAAAGGATATTCCAAATTAAGAGCGTCAGGCTTTTCCAGTCAGCTTGCAAAACCATGGAAAATCAAAAACATGATACCAGGCAACGAAGAGAGTGAGCGAAAAGACGAGGTCATAACATCTTCGTCCAACTCCTATGACCGAAACCAGAGGATAAAGATTCAAATTTGCCAGATTGATGTCGGACAAAATATAGTAGATTCGAAGGACAAAATATGGTAGATTTGAAGGACGAAATATAGTAGATGAGAAGGACAAAATACGGTAGCCCATTAATATTGAAAAACATAAAATTTACCTTCAGGGGCTTTGATTTGCCTAGAAACGTAGTGATCAAAATGTTTGGGCGCTTTGGTGTATATTTATTCAAATGAAGGTCATTAAAAAGCTTTATAAAATGTTACTGTTCTATCTGTTACTGAAGATATTTAGATTAAATTATTTTATAATAAACCTTTTCCATACTGAACGCAAAATGACGTGGTTTGTTTAATATTTGATTTTCTTTCTTTCTTTCTTTCTTTCTTTCTTTCTTTCTTTCTTTCTTTCTTTTCTCTTCTCTTCTCTTCCCTTCTCTTCCTTTCCTTTCCTTTCCTTTTCTTTTCTTGTGGAAAGATATTTCCAAGAAATGCAATTCTTTTAACGTATCAGAAACATGAAAAAAGGTCTTCTTAATTCCCATTAATAGTTGAATAGTAAAATAAGCATTTACAATTTTGTGACTATAAGGTTACATGCAAAATAAGACTGCAGTGCTACTTTGACACAATACTTCTTTCTAAAAGGTTGTAAACTTTTAAACTAGAATAGTACGCAAAATATCACCGCATGGGGAGATATTTGTATTACGTAAGCAATATTTTGGCCATTTCAACCCCACCCCCCGTAAATAAAAATTACCATTGGCTAATATAGGAAAATAAGCACAGCGGCAAGCCCTTCCCCCCAAAGATGTTTACCTACTACTTGAACTCTCCCTTTCAGTGGTGTAACAAGGGGGGGAGCGAGGCGACTCAACCCCCCCCAGGAAAAAAATTCTGACCCAATAAATGATCCAAGTAATTGGAGGAGTAATTAAAGTGAGGGCTTTTTACCCCCTTCTGGATCACCAGGCTAATCAATACAATCTCCGCCTACTGAAAAATATTTTCAATTTAGGGGACCATTCATTTCCTTCCTTCATTTAGGGGGAAACTTTTGAAATTTTTGTTTGTTGGCAGGTTACAAGTTTACAATTAGAGCCCGGTTTTACGTTTTACTGGGGGATCGTGAAAAAAATACGTTCGACGAGGGAATATACACGAAGTTAGATGTCATCCTATTCAATTCATTTACTTCATAATTGGAACATTGAGGAAAAAAGTAGACAAAATATATTATGTGGGGACATAAAATGAAGTTTCACTGCATTACCGTCAAATGCCCTATTATTACAGTAACCAATAAAGCTTGACAAAGTATCTCCAAAACTAACTCCTGTTCGACAAACCTTCCCGTCAAGGTGTTATAAGTTATAAAAAGTAAAGTTTTTTTATATCTTTTTAATTAATTCTTCAGAATTAAGTGAGAGTGCGTCTATAATGAATTCCTAGAATGATTTTCCACGAGACTTAAGCTCGTTTTCTTGTGATCTGTTAACGTGATTGGCGATCACACTCTGTGAAGGACAACTTTTTTTCCCATGAAACCTGTTTATAAGGTCGAATTTTTGGACGAGAAAGTGTGTATATCTCAAACGTGCTTTGCTTTCATTGATAAATAAATGAAAATTAACTCTTATTGAATTTCACGATAATCCTGCTTTATAGGAAAGAGAGGGAAAAAAACAATTAAACACACACAGAAAGTATATACTAGTGTTTTGTATATACCTTCTACTCTAATTGCTGATATCGTTCGTCATCTTTAAATAAACAATTAGCTCAGTAACTATAAAGTTTCAACCTTTATGTCCAATAGTCAACAAAACAATGCACGTATTAATCCCATATCCCTGAAACTGTAATATTTAACTAAAAGTTTAGACAATCTAATACCTGATTTCTCACAAATTAATCTTGGAATGTCGCACATGGGTTCTATTGCCCCTCGAGTGAGGAACTCCTTTCCGCAAGGCCGATCGGGGTCCACAAGATCGATTTAACCGACGTGGCTAAATCGAATCCCGCGCCAGGAGCGGGCATTGCGCTAAAAAAGTAACACATACACACACATGTATATATACAAACATCGGGCTTATTATACTATGAGAGCCCTATAAAAGTGACCCAAATTGGACCACACACCGGCTTGGACTGGACTTACCCATCCTTACAGATAAATAGCAAGAACCTTAAATTCTTTTTCTCTCTTTCAAAAACATCTTCGTAGATAATCAACAACAATTTTTCAGGTAGTCAGCTGTATAGCAAAACGATTATTTATTGCTAAAACTTTACGTTTCGATTCGAGCTGTGCGAATCATCATCAGAAGAGGTTAAATTACATGAAAAACTTTTGAGAAAATTGTAGAATATACGTAGGTTGCGGAAACAGTATAAATATACTAAACGAAATTCTTATGAAATTTTTCATAAAAAAAACCATTCCTGTTGCTTGGCTACCCATTCTAACAAAATTGTAACGCGTGAATGTCAGTTTTTATTTATCGATTTCATTTCCTTCTGTTTTGGCTTTTATATTCGTCTCTAAAATTTCATAATAATTTATTTCAACGTATTTATACTGTTTCCGCAACTTATGTATATTCTACAATTTTCTCAAAAGTTTTTCATTTAATTTAACCTCTTCTGATGATGATTCGCACAGCTCGAATCGAAACGTAAAGTTTTAGCAATAAATAACCGTTTTGCTACACAGCTGACTACCTGAAAATTTGTTGTTGATTGTTATAATGCGCTGTGAAAGTCTACGTGAAACTATCTCCGTAGATATTTACTTGTGTATATGTGTTATAGTGATCTTTAATTTTGTTTAATATGTATTTATTAATCCTTATAAGATGATTATGTATGTACAACAAACTCATGTTCTAACTTATCTTCACCTTGATCAACATAGGCTATGTTGGTGTTCATGGTCCTTTCTACAGCTATTTCGGCGGATGAATTTAGATATTTAACTATGTAGTACATAAAATTATGAAATTTGGTTAAATTGTATCTGGTCAAAACGTGTTTCATTATACTCTCTATAACAAAACAATAAATAAATAAAATCGACGCACCAAGAGGGAGTTGTCCGATTGCGATAAAAATTGGTGGATATGAAGAACATACATAGAAAAAGAAAGGATTAAAATTTCAGAACAATTGAATGATTTATTGCAGAGTTTGACCGTTACAAAGGGAGGAAGTCAATAAGGCGTTGGTCCACCTCTGGCCTGGATGCAAGCTGTCACCCGGCGTGGCATAGACTGATAAAGATCCCGGATGGTGTCCTGCGGAATTTCTTGCCAAATTGTCTCCAACTGTCGGGCTAAATCGTCAACATTCCGGGATGGTTGCAATCGCCTTCCCATAGCGTCCCAAATGTGCTCTATGGGAGAGAGATCAGGAGACCTAGCTTGCCAAGGAAGTGTTGGGCAAGCTTGAAGACAATTCATAGCAACACGTGCCGTGTGCGGCCGGGCATTGTCTTGTTGAAACGTAAGTCCAGGGTGTCGCAAAAGGAACGGTAACACAACCGGTCGTAGAATGTCGTCTACGTACCGCTGTGCTGTAAGTGTGCCAGAAATGACCACCAAAGGGGTCCGGCTATCAAAGGAGATGGCACCCCAGACCATAACGCCCTGTTGTGGGCATGTGTGGCGTGCGATAGTAAGGGCAGGATCCCCACGCTGCCCTGGACGTCTCCAGACACGTCTGCGGTTGTCGTCAGGACACAGTTGGAAACGGGACTCGTCACTAAAGACTATACGTCCCCAGTCAGCGCAGTTCCAAGTTGATCGAGCCCGGCACCAGTGTTGCCAGATCTGAAGATTAAAAAGTAGCAAACTCTGCTCCAAAAGTAGCGGATTTGAACTATTTGTAGCCCAAACATAAAAATGAATTATTTTGCAACTAATAGTAGTTACAGTGCCGTATTTCCCAATAGGCAACACTAGGCTATAGACTAGGGCGGCAAAATTTTGTGTATTGAGTCTGATATAACAAAATCAATGCCATATGACGTTGATATATTCAAATGTTTTTCCGAGAAGAAAGCTGGACGTCATGCTTTCCATTTAAATACCAGTGTTCAATAGACTTTTATTTTTTGATAAAACTAAAATTTATTTCAATAAAATTGAATTTGATTTATTATATACCAAAAAGAAATAATACTTCAATATAAGTTAATATTGTTTAATGTTTATGTTTCAATTTATGAGTTTGTTTTTCAACATTTTTACTGTCAATGCAAAAGTTTTTGGCGTATATTGAATGTAATAATTTTTTCTAGCTCATTGAGTGTTTTTGATGTTTGAGCATAACAGATATACTTGTATAAGCAGGTTAACATAATTGTTTACTTATTTGCATTGCTGAACGAAAAATATAACGAAAATTGAATAGAACGCAAATTAAATTTAAAATATTAGCTTAAGTGTAAAAAGAACTGCCAAGTTAACGATTTTCCACAGTATCCCGCAGTGTACAATCTACACTTAAACAAGCACGCACCATTATAATCAAGAGCGGATACAGACTTTCATTTTGGGGGAAGCGGGGTCAAGGACAAAATTTGCCATGGTCTTGGAATAACACCCTTCATTTATCATGAAAGTTGGAATTTTTTACAGTGGAAAAAAAATATTTTTGGGGGATCATGACCTCCGTGACCTCCTCTCCCGGTATATGCGCTTGATTATAATTACGTACTGTAACACAGGAAAATAGAAAAATTGACCTCGCTAATGTGGCTCCACGGTTTGCACTTTCTAGCCTATATAGCGTAGATGTG
>QLNU02014802.1:137299274-137324437 GCA_006491805.2 Dysdera silvatica
TCTCTCAGTCGTCTACAGAGGGTCATGTTGGACACATGTGTGCGGGCCACACGTTGGATAGTTGATAACGACGAATCCGATGCTCCGATAATCGCTCTGTCTTCCCGTTCTGTTGTGGCCCTAGGTCGACCGCTGCCGTCCCGACGCTGACATCTGCCGTTGTTGACCCACTCTTGCCAGCACCGTCCAATCGCCGCATCGCTTCGACCCACATGTCCAGCGATTCTTCGATTCGTCCAACCAGCCTCTTTCAATCCGATAGCACGACCTCTTTCAAACTCTGACATATGCTCGTAATGAGCACGAATCTTTCGGCGAGGCATTGTTACAGTCGACGTAAGATATCCGCAGTCAAAATGCAACAGAAATTTTGACCACATATTGAGAATCGCTCCTTATATACACCTGCTGAATGCGCAGTTCCGATGCGCTGGAGTTCCCGCTATTCATTCATTGGACACCAAATTTTAATCATTTGCATGTTCGGTCAAAATGTCTTTGCATACGAAATTTCATTACAATCGGACAACTCTTTCTTGGTGCGTCGATTTTTTTGTTATAGAGTGTATTTTATTTTTATTCCTATATTTGGCAACAGTGTAAACATTAAATTTTGAAGATTTTCTAAACTATGACCAAGTGGCTAAAAAAGAACTATTTCTTGTACAGTGTACACGAGTTCACTGTAGTAATCGCCCATGTCACAGTAAACCAGTGTACACTGTGGTAATTACTCATACCATTTTTGATATGGCAATTATGTTGTCTAAAATAATAGTACATTACTATTTTTGCAGATAGATACTAAAATTTGTTTTATTTGTGCAATCAAGTGGACATTTTTAAACTTTGAATTTATCCTTCCTACCTTCAAATATTATTTAAAGCCATTATATTTTACAAATGAATGGATAAGTATTTACGAGAAGCCTTTGTGCCTCTCATAATACTGTTATTTAACGTAAGGCCTAAAATGAGTAGGGGTTTTTTTTATGTTACTTTAACAAAGTTGTTTTTTTATAGCTTTTAATTAATATCGCATTTTTCAGGTTGTGGAAGAGTTAGAAAATTTGTTGGCTGAATACAAAAAGCTGGCTGTGCCGCCCAGAAACAAAGACAGTGATCCAAATGTTAATCCTAGGAATTCTGGGAATGCTTGGGTTCCTTGGAAGTAGAGCTTCAACAACAAATGTAGAAGCACGATCGAATTATCGCTATATTAGGAAACGACTAACCAGTTTTTAATCACGAGCTTTATAGACGAAGAAATGACATTCATTGTTCACAGATAGTAAAAGGTTCATTTAACGTTTTTTAGCACAATACAATTAAAAAATTATAAAATCGACTATCGTTTCGGACGATCAATGATCGTCTTTCTTCTACGATTGTAAAATGTCGAATAACACCAAGTGCGTGTTGCCGATTTCAGGCTGGTTAAGTTGCCACAGAAATTATTAAAAATAGAAACGTTTAATTTTTGTGGCAACTTAACCAGCCTGAAATCGGCAACACGCACTTGGTGTTATTCGACATTTTACAATCCTAGAAGAAGGACGACCATTGATCGTCCGAAACGATCGTCGATTTTATAATGTTTTAATTGTATTGTGCTAAAAAACGTTGTTAAATGAACCTTTTACAATCACGAGCTTGTTTGGAAAGTACTATTATTTAGGAAAAAGACGTCTTAGTTTAATACTGCCTATAGTTAAATGCTGCCAACTTGGGTAATAGTTTGGCATAGCAACAGTATTTTTTTTTAATCGTTCATTAAATTTTATTATTAAACTGGAGTATTTTTCTGTGTGTTATTCATTCTCTTCTTTAAAGATCTTGTATATTAAAAGGTGGTGACTGTGACAGGATGCACGCGAGGTACTGACGTGAATATGTTCCCCATCCAACGTCGTTTGTGGCACTGAGGTTCAATAGAACTCAGAAGTGGATTGATACATTTATTGTTAAACAGAAACCATGGTTGACCTCACCGCCGAGGTTCGCAATTTTGCGTGCCCTGCGCCTTCTAACCTTCTCAGCCACTGATGATGGTGTATTCCTGGATAGCTGCTGAGTTTCTTTTTCCGATGCTATGCATCTTCTATGTTTCATGTTGGCATTTGTCCGAATTTTGGCCGGCATTGTGAAATTTTTGTAATTTTATTTTATTGTTTTACATTTTTCAGTCACTAAAACTATGTCAGTGTTTTGGAATTTTCAAGTCGTTTTCGCGCGCGAAAAACGTTTTATGAAAGACGCCCTTCCCTCTACTGTAATGAATCAACCCGTTTGTGACGTCAGCTCCCTTGAATTCTAACGGGACCTGGCCGCCAATTTTCCGCGAACGGACTATAGATTACTGACCAGGACAGTTCCATACATCGTCACATACTTCAACGTGTGGGCCTCCTTCAAATTAGATATCAGCTACACTTTTGCATAATTTGGTTTTCACGAAATTTAAATTTTTAAATAAAATATTTTCCACGTGTTATCATTTTCTTTTCGATATATTTTTCCTTCAACGAATGCGTGTTTTAAATTTGTATTATTTATAATCCGTTTAACCCATGCGGGAACAGTAAATTGAGATATAATGGGATGCAAGAAATTTTCAGGTTTGAAAGTATCTGTGAATCACTCGCGGTTCTGCGATTCATCTTCTTCCACAAGTACGACTACGGAAATCTTGGTCGAAACGGATACAAATGAAGTGCTGAACATTAATTATTCTTCTCCAACAATATGCCGAACGAAATTTAAATTAAAAAGCCAAACCACAACGATAACATCACATGAGCGTGAGACTGCCACATTTTCCAGAGAAGAAAGGCCCATTTCTGCAAATTGTCATCCACTTCCAGAACGTTCCAACCAGTTGGTTTCAAATGATCCACAACGCAGTTCTAATTCAAACGACTGTGACATTCCAATGGAAATTACCAAAACTGAAGCTACACCGACGTTAACGCACATAATTCCAAAAGATCCTCCGTTGGATGTCAACGTTTTCAGTATATCGCAATTTGGACTGCAGTTCGCCAAGTGGTTTTTCGATGCACTGAACTCGCAAAATGATTTTGGGGCCAAGCATTTTTGGACAGATAGCTACATCTTGTTACGCTTCACATTAGGGGGAGTTAAAGAAGAAGACCGCTGCATAATGGGCCCCGGAAACGTCGCCTCATACCTTTCCAACTATATTACGTCCAAAGGATATTTTTTCCAACCGTATTTAACAAATATTGGTGTGAGGACGAAGGAAGAACGCCATGGGCTTGTTAGAGTTGATGTCAGTGGCATTATTCACCAACATGAAAACTGCATTGGGCTTTTCGATTTCAGTTTTGGTCTCATACGTGATCCCATATTTAACAATAGTTGGAAAATAAAAACACTATCGGTAGAAACACAGATCAAAACTAATAAGATGAATTCAATTAATTATTATACTTAGAATGTCCCGGTCTTATAGCAACTATTTGTTTATATTATTTAGAATTTGCATAGTATCACTAAATTTATATCAGCCTCTTTAATATATTATTCTTTTTATTCTTTTTATTTATTTATTTCCATTTTTTTTATTTAATTGGTTTTATACTTTATGCAAAATAATTATTGATTGATTGATTTATTGCAAATATAATTAATGCTTACCTTATGATGTGTAGCCTATTATATAAAATTTGCATTCATGTTATTGGGCTCGTATCAGCATTACTTACTAGGCTTAAAGCATAAAGGCCGTTGTTATGACTTAATTTTATATTTGATAATAAGTTAGTTATATTGTATGAAGTATATTCTCAAGAATATTTGGAACACAATGTATCTGCAAAATTGAAAAATACAAATTCTGTTTAAAGATGATAATAGTAAAGTTCGCAAAGAAAATGTTTATTGTTTAACTAAATTCAAAGCACATTAAAGTTGAAAACGTTATTTTACAATCGGTTTTTGTTATAGGAGAAAAAGAGGCATCGTCCCCGCCAGGGGCGGACTGGGTCGCCGACCAACCGATCCTCGGGCCGATGCGCCCTCACGGGCCATAGGACTCGCGTTTTCCGATACTCAAGGTATGCGCCCTTTGAGAGGACCCAGTCCGCCCCTGGTCCCAGCTTATTTATAATTATTCTTACTAGAAAGCGTGGGGTGGGAGAAAGGCGTAAATAAGCTGATAAGCGAAACTTCGATAAGGTTTGACATCATTTCCGGTGGGGAAAGCCACTCCTTAAAAATAAGGGTTGCCAGCTATTTATTGTGGATGAAAACTTGTTCATAAAGTTTGTCTACATATATCCGGTTTAAATTCTATAAGAAAACATTCGTTTGGCTTAAAAATACTTGTATATATGCGGATTTTGCATGTATAAAATTAAGCGGGTTTAGATAACATTAAGAAGAGAACAGAAATTTTGAGGCTCGATATTTTATGCGTGTATGCGATGTTCGCATACATGCGAGTTGCAAATACGCGGTTTCAACTGTGTATAATTTTTTTTTACAAGGTTAGTGTTTTCTTTTTACAAAATTCATGCCTGAAAACAAATTACTCTTATTTGTATCAGAGAAGGGTTAGTGTGTTAGACCCCAAACCCACCCACTTCGGGGTAAACCCTTCGCTGCCCGTTTGGATAGACTTCGAGTTATGCCTGAATAGTTGAAATGTTGAATCAATATATATACTAAAGATGAGTTTTGGCTAATTATTTAAGTCCCGAGTCCGAAACTTCAAATATAACTTTATCTCCTTAACGCATGATTTAAATTTAAAAGAATTGCCAAATTACATTATTTAATTTCCTTTAAATCTTCATAAACACGTACATCTACAATCCTTATAAATGAATCATATAGTTGTATTCCTTGGAGAATTTCGATATAGAAAAGTAAGTTTTCGGCTTCAGTTGTTTCCGCCTGATGAGCCCAAGCCCGCACGATCTCGAAACCAATATGAAATATAGAGCCTGAACCCATTTCGGGCTCGGGTTGAGCCCATCTCATCTCTAGTAGAAAGTACGATTTCCGACTTCGGAAGCAGTTTTTTTTCTTCCAAATTTAAATTTTCCGCATAATAAATGCAGACTGGTCCTGTGAAATGAAACGGCACAAGTAGAGAAAGGGAAGAAACGTTCGAGAGTAACCATGTTGTGGAGAAGCCGCAATAAAATGTTTGTTTGTTTGTTTTTTGGTTTTACGGCTCAAAGACTACAGTGGTCATGCTGCGCCGGGACCTACAGTTTTCCGAGGAATCCGAACCTCTTAAGGCCTGGGGAACCAAACCCCGGACTACAGTGAGCAGTGCGATCTTTTATGAGATCTCTGAGTAAGCGTTCTTTTTGCACTGCTGGGAGTCGAACCCGGATTAGCCGCGCAATAGGAGAACGCGTTACCACACTGCGCCACCGCAGGGCCGCAATAAAATAGGCCAGTTCTTTCAACACAGGGTAGCGAATACGATCCCCCGTCATAGGAACTTGTTTTTTCTCTTACATATTTTAATTTTCCGCCTAAAAATGCAGTTATGTTCTACGCAATGAACATACACACGTATAGAAAGGGAAAAACATCGAAGAGCTGGTACTTCGATGAACATCTTTGAGAAAATAGACTTCACCACTGACATAAGGTAGTAAATACGATTCCCCACATTCGAACGCATTTATTTTTTTTTAATTTTGCGCCTAATAAATGCAGTCTGCTTCCATGGGAAGAAAGGGTACACATATAAAAAGATACACATATAAAAGGTTCAAGAGCAAGTATTTTAAGAACCAGCTTCAATGATACAGGCTGGTTCTTACCATCGCCGGATTTATAAATGGGCAAGTTGGGCACTTGCCCAGGGCGCAAAATTTCTAGGGGTGTAAGAAGCTGATGATTTTTTTTTAATTGAAAATTATTTACCGTAGCATTTTTGCCGCTCAACTTTCCCGGAGAAGGGGCCTTTCACTTTTTTTTTCTAATCTGAAATTCTGAAAAACTGCGCAAAACAACTCCTACCCCCAAGACCGTCTCCAGGCAAAAGGCGTGCGCTACCCTCAAGATAATAAGGTTACATTTAAAATGATTATTTTCATGTAAAAATATTTAAAACTGAATTAACAAGTGAAATTTTCAAGCTTCGTGCTCTACCTGAAATTTTACTCTGCATCCGCCCTTGCCCCCTCACCCAATATAAAAAAAAACTTTGTCAAATAAACTAAATTTGCTTATAAAAATATCGTTATTATATCTTATAATAATGCACATAAGGTAGGCTAATCATAAATGTCGCTCCTTCCCTGTCCTCGCAATTTTTCGTCGCATTTGAAGGGGAAGAAACGACAGAATTTTATTTATTCCTGTAGTACGGCGGGGATGGGGAAACATGGGCGTAACCAGCTTTGCGGTCAAGAGGCCTAACTTTTTCCTATGGGGGGGTGCTAAACCGTATACCTCAATGCTTAAAAGAAATTTTCTAGGGGGCGCCTCGTATCCTAAATCCATCCCTGGTTCTTACACGAAAGGTTGGTTAATATTAGCACCACCATTGGAGCGCAATTTTTCGCTTTCAAATTTTAATTTTCTGCCTAACAAATGCAGTTCGATGCTATGAAATGAAGGTCAAGGAAAAGGCATTCCAGAGCAGACACTTTGAGCAATAGCGTCGATAAAAAAGCCTTTTGCTTTCAACGCAAGGTAGCAAGTACGATTCCCATGATGGGAACACTTTTTTTCCCCCCTTCAAATTTTAATTTTCTGCCTAACAAATGTCGTTTGGCTCTGTACCGGGGAGAAAGAGCAAAGGCCACGCACATTTTTGTTAAAATGATCTTGTCGAGCAGAGAATCTTGGTGTTCTATAATTTTTATGGTTTTTCTAAAGAGTTAAAAGAAAAGGTGCATTTTCGAACTTTGTCCTCAACGTTTTCAGATATTGTTCCCTAATGTGACACCATTTTTACTTGGTACATTGTAGGGGAAAAGGTCATTAGAAGCTGACACAAATAATGAAAGATCGAGTACATCAACCACAAAATCGAACGTTGAAAATTTTTAATCTCTCGTGAAAGGTGATCCACGTAAAAGGATATCCCATACATAAGGAAATTGCCAGGACCCTGAACAGTTCTGGGGCCTAAAATTCGCTACTTCATGAAAACTTTTTCTCAGAAAGCGATATTCACTTTAGATCCCCCATCAATTGACAGAGGATAAAATGAAAGCGTGTGTGGAATGATGCTATTTTATTAAAAAGAAAAGTAGTAAAGATAGGACAAGCAAAAGTATCTGGGATACTGTAACTGCCCCCACTTGGTCCCAGGCTGGTTACGGCTCTGCTGAGTGCGAATTAACGAGGGGGGGGAGGGATTTATCCGGCTCGTGAAAATATATCCCTGGCAAAAGATTTTAATTAACTTCCCTGTCAGGGATGATTATTTTCCCCTTTTATGACATTAGAGGGGAAAAAAAAGGTATTCACATTCTTATTTTTATTTTATTTTTTCCAAATAATTTTTTGATTTTTAAATTTCTTGGTGACTGGGGCGATAGCACTGGTTTTGGGGAAGGTGGGATGGGGGAAGATGGGGGAGTTGGGGAAAGAGCTAAAACGAGCCATGGAAATAGGAAGGAGGGATAAAAATAACGGCAATTATTCCCTAAGGGAATAGAGGTGTATGCTTAGAAAAAATTAAAAAAAAAAATTTGATATTCAAAGGAGCCGCTATTTATTGGCAGGCTCGTCGGTTGCAGACATCTTGTCTGAGAAAAACACTTATGAACCCTACCTTGGGAGTATAACTTGATTGTTTTCAAAAGTAATAAACCAATTTCGGAAGAGCGGTTTAGAGACGATTGACGCAGACGGTGAATTGTAGCATCCAAGTTTGAAAGTCGGATATTGAAAGAGGAGCAGGTCAACACAAAAAAAGGAGCGGGGAAAAGTGAGGCAGGTGTAGGGGAATTAGCTTTTCATAAATTCGTTATAATTTAATAATAATAATAATAATAATAAAAAATTATAATGTTTTGTGTTATAATTAATTTTTATCCCCTATTTTCAATTCAACTTCATTATCTTTACTCACAGCATTTAGAGTAGATTGGAGAACTTTATTTTGTGAAGCTAAACCCTGGTCAACCTTTTTTCGTTGCGTTATATTAAAGAATTTTCAAGGGACGCTAAAATCAGCTTTGCCCAGGGTCGCTAATACCGTAAGCATAGCCCTGCTGACGTCTTTACCAACTACGCCACTAGCAGCCACGTGCCAACAGGGGCAGGGTTTCTTCGCCCCTCAGTCTCAGAGAAGGAGGGGAGAAAAACATATTTCGTCCCCCACTATTGAGGAATACTATTAAAATTTTAATTTCAAAAATATCATTAAACATTTCCACTAATGTAGCAAAGCTGAAAGAAACTTAGATTCTAATTTCATTTTCTGTCAATAAATGTCAGCACCATATCGTCAATAATACTGCTCTGACAGTGCCCCTGGCGTATCCATTGTTAAAAAAATTAGCGTCTCTTTACCTGTACATTTTTTTTCAGTCTTTGTGAAACTATCGATCTTAAAGCGTGTGCTTTGTAAAATCAGTAAAATTGTAAATCTTTCAAATGATTGTTTCTGATTAATTTTATTTTCAATATTTAATTAAATAATTAATTTCTCAAAAACAATTAAGTTATATAATTTATATTCTAAAACAATAAATAACTTCGTAATTTATGGCAACAGATGGCGCAACCACTTTGCTTCCGTAATGCTCTCCACCCCCTCCCCCCTCATTCCCCAAAACGTTGGCATGTCCCTGGCCACAAGTTCAGTATAAGTAGTTAGGATTTATTTACCCCCTTTGTAAAAAAGTTTGCTTCCCACCCTGCGGCTCTTTACTTCAGTGAATTATTGATTGATTGATTGTTTGGCTTTTTTATGGCGCAAGAGCATCTGGGCTATACTGCGCCAACAGTGAATTAAAAATCGAGAAACTAATGCAAAAGAAAATGTTTTACCAATTGCCAAAATATATAAAAGAACACACAATATTAAGTGTAACAAGTTTCAGACATTGGCATTAAAACATACAATAATAAAACATATAGGACCATGATCCCAGATAGGGTAGAGTAAGGGAAATTGTAAATATAGAAAATGACTTTGAAAAAGCATTCAAATTACGTTTTAAGGTGAAAAGAAACGTTATTTTTTCCATCACGACAGCAATTCGCAAAAGCACACCACGGTATTAACATGGTTGCAAAATAAACCATGAAGCAATAAATAACACTAATAAACAACAGACAAAATAAAAACAAAAAACTAACAAATATTAAAAATTAGGTGAAATTGCAAAACGAAAGATAGCAAATAGAAACGCACGTTTGAGAGGCAAAGCAGAAATAAACATTATCACCGATCACACCAATGACGTCACAACATTCCTCTCCTACAAGGTAAAGTGAATTCTTCCACTCCGATGGACATTCTCTATTCCAGCGGTTCTTTAGCTGTGGTCCGCGGACTTCTGTGGGTTTGCAAGATCCCCAGTGTTTTGCAAAAGTTCGGAGAAATACTAAGAAAAGAGCACTTGCTCTTTAGCAAGAGATCTTCTATCTATGCTAAGAATAAATTATGAGGGGACGAAAAATTCCTTCCTTAAATGGTGAAAATTAGTGATGAAACACTAGAAATAAATATGTATGATGCAAATTCCGGGCTTTAAACTTTGAGTTAATTCTTGGGGGTCCGCGAGGGCGAGTGATCTCTGAAGAGGGTCCGCTGTCTAGGAAAGTTAAAGAACCGCTGCTCTATTATAGATATATTAGATCAGTATAACATAAAGCCTACCAAATATTTATAAGTGAAAGAATTTTTAAATTATTCATGATTTCAGATCTGCTTTATCAATACAATTTCATACAATGTATACAAAATCAGTGGATCTCTTTTAAATGGCACCATTACTCAAATTGAATTATTTATGCCATTCTTTAAATCGTTCTCCAAACAATTTATAGTTCCATTCAGAGGAGGTCTACTGGTTTTGTGAACATTGTACGGTATTTCGTTTATACAACATATCTGCAATCGTGAATAATCTGAAATTTTTTACGTTTTTTTTCCAGTCCGAACGAAAATTTTGTCACGTGAATAAAACAAAGAATAATATAGAATTTTTCCAATGAGACGTGGTTATCACAAACATTTGATTTTTTCCGGTAGATGGCGCGTAAGCTCATAATCTGCAGAGAAATTTTAATTGGACAACAAGGCAGCTCAAATTGTGGATTCGAATCTGTGTTGACCGGAATTTCCGTTGGGATTTGAATAATTCTAAGGGTTGTTCAAAAGCTTTTTAAAATTATTTTTTTTTTTAAATATGGCTTCGCAGAACATCGATCCTCGTACTACGACGTCTCATGAATCAACAAAAACGACTGGCGATCTAGGCAAGGCTGAGGCAGGATGTCATTCCGTTAAAAAAAGGTTTGTTTTCTGACATTATTTTATATCATAGTAATATACAAGATATGTCGGGAGCTAAGTATATGTTTGTTATTAGGAGGTAACCGCTGTTCGGAAGGGATAAGCTTTGGGAGCTGAAGAAGTCCGTTACACGGGAGTGTCCGTTGAAGTTTTACTGCAATTTGGTTGTTGGGGAAGTCAAATACCTCCATTTCAATTATATTCTTCAGAATAAAATTATATATCTAACAAAATTAAGCTTTATACTTCTAATTAATAGCTCGATGTTATCAAAAATGTGATCTGCCGTTTGATGTGTCAGTAACGGTCGTCGGGTAAATTTTGAATCTGAGAACGTTGTACACGAGGGAATACGTTCACAGTCAAGCATTCAATTATTCTTTTAATGCAACGAAATTGAAATTTAATATTCAAAATGTAATTTTTAAATTTTTCAAAAGCTATTTACATACACGTGATTTTTTTTTTTGTAAGTTTTCCCTGTACTTTTTTGTAATTACTCAATTACCGTTAATTAAACGGGCAACTAAAAGTGTATCAGTTACATTGCGAATATGTAAACGTTAGTGTAAATATCCCTGTGAGGTGAGTTAAGGACTTCTATTGTGTAGAAAGGCTGGACGCTTCAATGTTCCTGATTCCCTATCGCCAAGCCTCGTTTTCAACAATACATAAATGAGTTACCTTCAAACTTCAGGATCCCTCTTCTCTCCTGCCCTGAACAGCACTCCCATACATAAAGGACATTATACACTGTGGTTCTTCAAGTGGAGGGTTGTTTATTCTTGATAACAGGTCCCCCTCCATTTTACACCCAAAATATCTCACCCTAAAAGGGGTAAGGAGAAAAATATACTCATTGTCCTGCCAAGAAATTTAGGTGGGTGATAGTATAATGGCTGTGCAAACCATAGGAATTGAATCTTGCTCATGCTCCCTCTGGCTGTGAGCCGTCAATCATCGGGGGGAGAAGGAAATCAGGAGAGAAATGTTAAATCCATTTGCTAAAATGTGGCCATTGTTTTCGAAAGCATTATATACATTCAATCCTCTGCATTTTAAAATATTCATGGTAAAACAGCTGCCAGTCAAAGGGTTAAAGAAAACTGTAAATGAAGATTTTGTAACTGCTTATATGCCGATATTACCTATAGCACTGATGGGCTTGGAAGAATATTTTTCTTAAGCTATTGGTCTATTCCTAATAAATTAAGAAATTGTTTGAATTAGGAAATGGAAGCAAAACTAATCTTTTGCTATAGATTACTTCATTGGAAAGATCAGCCTGAACTTAAATGCTAGTGAATTTGCTATGATGTAACCTTTGAATAAATACTATACACATTGTAACTAAATCAATTTTTCTTTAAAATGCATTCTTTTTTGCAATTTGGGGCATTTCGATAAGTTTTTAATGCACAAAATAATTCCTGGGTTTCTGCTGGTTATTGCCACTTTTGTGGCAGAAATTAGTTTCTGCCATGCCGGTTTTAACCGCTTTGGCAGAAACTTGCCAACCCTGGTTGAAATGGCCAAAATATTACTTACGTAATATTTGAATGCAAACTCAGACTTGTTACAATACAGGCCTGCACAAAAGTTTAGACACAACACAAATTTGAGTATAACAAAATACTATTAAAACTGAAGAAGTAGGAACTTTAATATTACGAAGTATGAACACATGTAATATGCAAATTAAAAATTTGAGAACAGAAATCACATCAGTAGCGAACTTGCTGCAATATATAACTTAAAATAAGTAAAATATGTGGCACAAAAGTTTAGGCACAAACATAAATTTTAGCACTTGCATAAGGAAATGAACAATTTTAATAATCAATGTAGCCACCATTACTTCGTATTAGATTAAATACGCGGTCGTTCATTGAAAGCACAAGATTTTGAAAGGTTTCTGGTTCAAAATTAAACCACGCTTCTTCTATAGCCTTTTTAAGTTCTAAAACGGACGGATATTGCTTTCCATTGGCATACACAACATTCGTTAGTATGCCCCATACATTTTCGATGGGATTACAGTCAGGACTAAGAGCAGGCCAATCGAGAACTGTAATATTTTTAGCGCTCATCCATTCTTTTGTTGACCTGGATGTGTGGATGGACGCATTATCTTGTTGGAAAACCCAGTTTCGTCCACATAAAAGTTCGCCAAAAGGTAATAGGTGACTTTCAAGAGTTGCCTGGTATGCCTTGGAATCTTGTTTTCCATTCAAAAACGCCAAAGAAGTCTGTCCATTGAAGCTAAAGGCTCCCCAAACCATGACTGAACCTCCTCCTTGACGTCTGCTGAACCGACTTAAGGGGCGTTTTCGAAGATCGTGCCAGTAGTGCGAAAGGCCATCGGGACCATCTAAGTTCCACTTTTTTTCATCACTAAATAACACCTGCAGCCATTCGTCACTGTATGATATGTGCTGCCTTGCCCATTGTAGTCGTGCTTGTTTATGATGTAATTGCAAGCAGGGCTTGCGGCGCATTTTTGCATATCTCAAATGCCTGCATTCTACAATCCTTCTACGTATGGTTTCTCTTGACACTCGCATTGCTAACGTGTTTTTTATTTGATTTGCAGACAGGCTTTCATTTGAAGCCAATCTTCGTATTTGTCTATCATCCCGAATGCTGGTCACTCGAGGCCTCCCAGATCGTGATTTTGGTTGATACTGATCACCCCGGGATAACACTCGATAAATGCCTCGCTTTGAACGGTTCAATGCAACAGAAATTTGAGTAACAGATTTACCTTTAGTTTTCAGCCTCCAAATCTTCAAAATCTCGTCATTCGTAAATTGCTTTGACTTCGGCATCGTTCTAAGCATTCTAAATTATTTCAGGCCTTATATAACAACTCTGGGAAACGCCCCTTCGATCACTTGGGAACTTCGCGCCGTTAATTTGCATAAATCTGACATATGTGCCTAAACATTTGTGGCATGCAGATTCCAATATTACGGTGTTGGGATATTTTGTTTCAGTACTTTTGGTAATCTTTTAAGTTGCACAATTTATTATTGGTTCTAGGATTATTTAGATACAATATCGGCGAAGTTCAATGCAAATTCTCGCTTTTATTTATAATTTGCCTCTGTGTCTAAACTTTTGTGCAGGCCTGTACATATGACTCATCAAAAGCAGAATAGTGCTTGAATGCAAACTCAGATTTGTTAAAATACAAATGACTTGTCAAAAGCAGAATAGTGCGTGAACGCAACTTCTGAATTGTAAAAATGCATATTAAGTCCCTAATGGTAAGAAAAAGAAAGATTTCTGGGTCAAATCTGGGAAAGTCGGTGTTAACTTCCGTATTGAATAGCTAAATCTCTCATAAGCGTGAAGCCATTCCTTCTGCAACTGACGTTCAGTTAAATCCGCAGAGAAGTCAAAGAAATTAGTTGGCAGTTTTTTTGCCAGTGTCAGTGGGAACTCTGAAGTGATGTCCTTTGTTGAGACTCCATGATTTCCCTGCGAGTATGGAAGTGTATCCTCTCTCTCGTCTAACTTTATTATTTCCTTTCAGACTTCTTGATTCTCATTTAATGAAATACATTTGGTCAAATAAATTATTCTTAACATTATATTCAATTCACCTGTCTAATATATTTCTGGTAAGATGAGTATCATTAAATTGGTTGGTAGATGTTTAGGTTGTCAATAAACTTACATCATTAAGCAGTTATTAAACCAATTCGTTTTTAATTAATTAGGCATAACTGTATATCAATAATTGAACTTTTTTTAATGAGTTTTTACCCATTACAGTAAGTTTTCACACAGTAGCGTCATTCGAATCAAGGACTAATTCTGTTTGATGACAGCATTTTGAGGTCCTGGCAAACGGCTCGCAGAATTACTTATGTTCTGGTTAACATATTTTTTTCGTTTAACGATTTTTTCCCTGCTCTAGAAAGTTATTAATCGGAAAAATTATTGTATATGTATAAAATTAAACTCATAACATTCAAGAGATCATCGAAATTTTGATGCTGTGAACAATAATTTTAAGATATTGCAAGGTTGTCGTTAAAATCAAGCTTAACTGTAACGAATTATAAATGTGTATAATTCATTATGTGTTATGTCTTAAATTTTAACAAAAATCCTTATTCTTTGCAGGTTACAGCAAGAATTAATGAAATTGATGGTGAGTTTATAATTATACTTAAATAGGAAAGTTGACAGATTTTTTTTTTATAAAAAAAGGCCCTATAGTCACGTGTCTACGGATTTGGGAAAGCCGGGGAAGTTTTTTCTGACTGTAAAAGTCAGGGAAATTTGAAATTCATTGTTATAATAAATAACTTATTAAAATAATTTTCCTGAACTGTGTTTTTCGTACCACATTGCATACTGAAAATTTTGAAAAACTTGTACTTTTGACTAAACTTCTTCCAAAAGTTACCATTTTGCACCAAAACTAATATAATTTATATAAAATTATTAAGCCCATATATTTCTCAGGAGAAAATGTTTGCCAAATATGTAACTAAAACTTGGAAAAAAAAAGTTTTTAGCTAAATTATCCAATCTGTAAGGAATTTTTATTATACCAATCTCCTTTCCCTTATATACAGTCATACACACTTTAAATGGAATGGAAGATGAAGCATCAGCTTTGCAATTATATAGTTAAACTCTTTTATAATGAACTCAGAAAGGGCTGAGTGAAAATGTTGTAAATATTTAATTAATGTAAGTTTTCAGTGTTAATTTTTTTTTTTTTTAAATACGGTTTTGTACAGTTTATTCACTGTAATAAGCTTTGGGGTTTGTGTTGGTGGATTTTATGGTCTTGAAATTTGCTCCTATTATGCAAATTTTAATGCGATATGTATTGCGATATGTTTACTGTAATTAGTGACTGGAAATCGATTAAGATTTGGTCTGGAAAACCTGGAAAAGTCAGGGAAGTTTGAAACAGAATTTGAGTACCTGTATGACAGAGACACACTGTATAATTTGCCGTAAAGATAACATATTGTGGTGCTAAAATAAAATACGTCATGTGTTTCGCTGCATAAATTATATATTTAAAAAATTCATGTATTCTAACCATGGAAAGTAGCAGTTTAAGTCAGGGTTCGAAATTAGTGGGTGTAAAGACATCAAGCACTTGTTTTGCTGTCACATTCTGCTTGATCATTTGGCTCTCGATGTTCAGCAGGGCCAAATTTGAAAACCTGTCTTGGGTCGTTGTAGTCCTTAACCAAGTCTTTATGCGCCACATGGTCGAAAAACTCCTTTCACAGCCAACTGAGCTCATGGGCAGTGCTATTGCAACCTGCAGCAGCTTTGTAAGTTGGGAGTGAAGGGTACTTTGATTTCTGTTTTAAGGCTCTCTAAACTAAACTCCATGTTTTCGTTCTTCAAAACATTTTGAATGACCAAGGTTTTTGCATTTAGGGCGGTAGTATTGATTTTCAAAACGTTTTTGTAATTTTTTACAAAGGCCTGTCCATGTTTTAAATCCAATTGTAGAAAGGAATCAACTACTTTAGCCAAAGGAAGATTTTCGAATCTCTTTTTAAAATTACCAATAATGTTATCCATCACTTGGTAATAAACGTTTATTGCCCAATAATCGGATGGCTTTTTATCTGACAACTCCATCAAAGAACCTTTACCAAGAGTTGTCTTTATAAAATAATTATTCATACTTTTAGGTTTTCGTTTTTTGAAGAGGTTCAAAAGAAATTTCAAGTTTTTCTACAAAGTTCTTGATTTCGCTCCAGAGGTCATCGAATTGGTTTCTGTTCTCCTCAAAACTAGCAATAGTACCCGTTATTATTTCACTAGCTCGACCAAGAGTTGCATCTCTGCTTTGAAAGTATTTGGTAAGCACATTCGTGATTGTCAGCACTGAATGGAACACAAACTGACAACAAAATCTAGTTTTGTGATGGAAAGCAGTAAGCCAAGGTCCTCCACTGAGTTCTTATCTCGAGCCTGGCTGATTTCCTCTTCCAGAACTTCTTTGACCAAATCATAATTACCCAATATGGCTTTACAGTTTTCATAACAACTTCACCTAGTACTACTTAGACTTCCCAATTCAAAACCGGCCTTAATCCCCAAAGTGTCATGAACTTGCTTGAGATGAGCATGGTTTCTTGGCTGCAAGAAGTGAACATACAAGGCTTTGACAGTATTGACAAAGGCAACAGCTCATGAAACCTTCGCACAAGAATCAACAACTACCAAATTGAGCCTATGTGCTAAACAATGGATGTAGAATGTGTGGGGTTGTGCTTTTTATTTTTGCTTGGAGACCTTGATTCTTTCCTGACATGACACTTGTCCCATCATACGATTGTGCAAATATTGGTATGCCTGTCAAATTGCTCTTACCTAAAAACTCTTAATATAAGGTTTTCAAGTCCCTGGGCATCTCTAAAAGTAGAGCAATTTAAAAAACCAAGAAATCTTCCTTCAATTTCTAAGTCCTTTGCATATCTTATGATCAGTGATAATTGCTCTTTGTAGTATCTGGCTTTATCTACCATTAATGTAAAGAACCCACATGCGCACACCGCTTTGACTATTTACCTACAAGTAAGTTGGGCTATGGTAGCTATAATTTCGTTTTGGATTTTAGGACTGCAATCATTATTATGTCGCTCCTAATGGTTCAAAAAGCTTTCGTTATATTTGGCAAAATTTCCCCTAATTTTTAGAATTTAAGTCTTTCTGATGCCCTCTCAAAGGATCGCCTTAACATACAAGACACAACATGACGTCAATGAACTTCATCAAATAGTCTCTATTTTGTACTACTTCCGCTTTACATTGTTTTACAAGTTTTTCTTCCACATTCCCTGATTCGGAACACTGCTTATGGGATATAAACTTCTCAGTTCAGCGAATATGAAGCAATGACTGTTCATGTTTCTAAGGGCCTCAGTTAATTTTTTCCATTCCCCAAATCCACTGTTAATGAACTTTTCATTTTGCTCACGTATGCCTCCTATCTAGAATTGCCTGCATATAACGCAATAGATTGTGTCTTCATTTATGCTACATTCAAGCCAATTGTAAATTTAGCTGAAAAGGACCGCTGTCCATCTCCAAACCGACTCTTTGGAAAATTGGCTCCAGGCCGAGATGGACTGTTGTTAAGTGTACACAAATCTAAGGGTCCTGTTTCTTCACTGTTTTTAGTTTTAACATCCTCACGTCACATCCTTATGTCATCTACTACTGACGTTGATTATGATGGGCTTGGGCTGATTCGCATAGAGGTGCTAGTCTCTTTTCTAGTTTTAGAAACATTGTTATCTCTTCAGAATGACTAGTATTTGAATTCTTAAAAAAAAATCTATTGTCTTGCATTTTCTTCATCTCCTGAGCTGTTAAAAGAATAAAAACACAAAATTATACAAATATATCTTTCTTAATACAAACAGCATTTTTTATTAGAGACAAAATAACGATGGTGGCAAGGCCGTAGCCAGAGGTTAATTTCGAGCGATTCGAAAATGTTTTACAAAATAATGAATAAAGATTCAGCACCTTTATCATAAAGAAGAAATATAAATAGATCAGTGATGTAGGAAAGATGGGCTCAATCCCCCCATTGTATATCAAAACATATTATTTTTTCTAAAATCGCATGATATAATCTTCTTTGAAGCCACTTGAGCACCCCCAACCCCATGAGTTTCAAAGTGCTACTGTACTGAAATGAAGTATATAAAACTACATTGGAAAATACCAATTTTGAGTCCGGAGATCATTGTAAATTTTTACTTGTAGTCTTGCCATCGAAATTTAGTTTTTCAGAATGTCTCCCCCCCCCAAAGAAAACAGTTTTTATTCTTTAGATTCTCAAATTAACAGTCTGTGAAATGAGACTTTTGTGGTCAGAATTTTGATAATTCAAGGTTCGAGAGGGTTTTTTTTTCTCTCCTTTTTTACAAGTTCGACAAGTAAATATATGTGGTAATTTTTACGGTCCTATTACAAATTTTATTTCGGGGGAACCAGTCCCTAAGATCCCCCTTTGGATACAGGCATGGATAGCGACTATACAGTTCTGGCTCATTTTGTATTGTACGAATCAGCAATTTTAAATTTCCTACCCTATACACAGAGGTGACGTTAGGCTTCTGGGCAATAAGTAAATTTGGCACACCCGATACAATATTTCCGTAAGTATATAAAACAGAATATCAAAAAAGTGTTGCATGTTTAATAAAAATTATAGCGTTTAACAATATTACATAATATTTAACAAATATGTATTATATAATGTTTATAATAAACATTGTGTAAGGGGCCATTTAAGTATTACGTAAACATTTTTGTGGGAGGGGTTTAAAATTTGCTTATTTTTGCTGGCAAAGGGGAAGGAGAGGGTCTAAACCATGCTTACGTAAGGAAGTGATAACCGCCCTGACAGAACTGCAATACTGACAAGGGAAGTGTCTCAAGTGCCAGTTGTATCTAGAATCGGGACTTACGTCATATGAAAGGTTTACGTAAGTGATGAGAGAAATCGAAAGAATTAGTCTGCAAAACATAATTTTTGAATTTTTATTAACTTCTAAAATTTTGATAATTACACTCAGGGCTGCCCCGAGGGTTGTAAGTGCCCGGGTCGAGATTAATTACGGCACCCACCCCTCTCCCAAATCTTCCAACTAAGCTTTTAATAATCGACTCAACATTGAAAATTTTTCACTTTCCAATAGGCACTTTCAAATGCTTACTTTTAGTAGTCATATAGCCATTGAACAGAAAATAGCCCTAAGTAAAATTAGGGAGTTAAAGAGTTGGGGTAGAAGTAAAAAAAAAAAAAATCTCAATATGATTTGTAGTTTTAAAGAAAATCAATGCATTTCAAAAAATATGGTATATTAATATAGTGCTGAACAAGGAAGACTTAAGGTATGGAAAAACTAATAATATGTAATGTTATTTGACTTCACAGCCAAATGCAATATGTTAAACATCTAAAGGAATCTTTCTGGCTTTGGCACTTGCAAAAGATTTTAAAATTTGTTTAAAGTCCAACTTTTTGGCTTCCTCGTTTGCAATTGCTAAAACTGCCAGAGCACTATGTCTCTCCATGGTCATGGTCGATCTGAGGTAAGTTTTTATAAGTTTTAGTTTGCCAAAACTTCGTTCCGCACTTATAACTGTGACAGGCAGTCAATAGTATGCGCAATGCTATCCACAAGTTTGTAAACAGATCCTTCTGGTCGTTGGATTTTATTTTCTGCAGTACCTCGATAGGAGTTATTACGTCATCTTCATCATGAATAACACTTCTGACGTGAAGAATTCCATTATATAATTCTTTTCCGTTAATGTCACTAACATCGTTAGTAGTCAGAAAATTTTGAATTTTTTGACAACTTTTCTTGAGGTCTTCTTTTTCGGGCAGCTTGTTCATACTGTAAAAAAACCCATGTACGTTGTGGTACTTTTTCAGTTGAGCTGATTGTTCTTTAAGAAATGTAGAGATGCTGTCGACAAGGGACAAGAATACCTCTCTTCTAAACAAATCTGTAAAATCTGTAATTTCGTTAGAGCCTTCATATAAAAATTGATTTTTCGTACTCCTACGCCTCTTTATTGGAAAAGAAGGCTACATTTCGATTTCTTCGGCAATTTCCTAGCAGTTATTATTGAATCAGTTAGACCCTTCTCCCCGAAAACTTCAAGAAAATTTTTACGTTTCTGGAGCAGTTTCATTGTTGATGGAATATCAGTTTCTTCAGCTTGCAAAGTTTTGCTTACCAGATCCACTTAAAAGATCATGCCAAACAATCAAACTGACCAGGAAAGAAAAGTCGATCCGACGTTTTTTCTAAACTCAATAGACCCAAACTGGCCACCACTCTCTCCAATAGTTCTTCTCCTATTATCAATACTGTGTGCATCCCCTTCGTTCCGAAAATCTCATCCAAGATCTCCGCTATCCTACATAAATTCAATTTCCGTGTGGTTTTCATCCCAGTCAATGTTGAGTTTTTCAAAATTGAAAGATAGCATTCCGGACAATGATAATTGGTAAATTTACTCTGTCCCGCGTCAGTGTGACATGATATACATCGGCCAAACATGTCGGGTCTTACGTTTTCGATTAAAAGAGTATGAAGCATCCATTTGAAAACAAGAATTCCATAAATCTGCACTGGCGAAACGTTCTTGAGAAACTGGCCAAATTTATTTTTTTTCCAAAGCATAGTTAATTGAAAAAGTCTCTTCAACTTTTGACCTCAACTTCATTGAAGCATATCACATCCTTACCAATGCAGCCAATTCCGTGAATGACCAGCTGCCTTTCAATGTGCTTTCACCTATTTGGAAATTGTTTTCTCCATTTCACAGTAAGGGACGTCACCCCTAACATACAGCCTGTAAATACCTCTTAGTTTGCTGTTTTTGTGATCATGGCGTTGGCAGCGCTTTATGCCCATGTATGTAAACAGTCATAACTGTTCTAAGGATGGTGGTGGATTAGCCACCGAAATAGCCGTCAACAGTGTAATTAAACATTTTTCAGGTATCACATGCCTGTGCCAATTGCGTCAAATCGCAAATGCTGCTACAAACTGATAACAAAAGTGCAAATTTTTCCATTTTTGCGCCAAAATCACTTATTTATTTCACAAAGTGGGCCATTTTTCTAGCTTACATCATTATTGGTTATACTATGTAGTATTTTTTCTCTTCTCCAAGTCGTTGGCGCTAAATCTCGTCAATAGCACCCACGTCACACGACGATTTATGAACTGGTTATTTGCTACTAGCGTCTAGAGACAGTACCAGTTCCGCCTTCTACGCATGTGCATGGACTGCGAAAAATTCCTACCACTGTTTCCGTTCCATAATATTTACTTGACTAGAAAACACTAGCTTCAGGCGAAAGGAGAAAATAGCTTTTCCTGTCGCATTTCTGCGTTTCCGCGTCAAGAGATGCCAACTTTTACGGATTTTCCGTAGTTTGTACGGATTTTAACTCCACCTTACTGTATTACGGTCGACACCAAGAAAACTAAGGAAAACCTCATTCAAGGCCCTCACGTACAATTTTCTATTAGCCTCACAAAAATCCACATTTTTTATGGTTTTTTGGTAAAAACAACAACGCACTTTCTAGATGGCTCGCGCCTTTACGTTTGGACGCGACGTTTCCGGCTCGTATACTTGTTTCTCTTATTTTTTACGTCCAGCTTTGTATGTGAAACTTGCTTCAAATTTGGATTAAAACAACGAAATGAAATGCAGCCATGATTGTGGAACAGCTGTAGAAAAAAAAAAAAAAAAAATTCGGCAGACAAAACTTTATAGGCAAGTGTATCATGATATGTAGTAAGGAATGGCTGTTTTACAAAGCATCGAAAGTTTTTAAATTTTTATGTGAACTCGCAGTTTTACCATATTTTGAATAACTTTTTACTCGCAGCATTTTATTAAAAGTTCAGAAAAATTTCCTCATCATACTTTAAAAAATAGCCTGTGAATTGCATCGAGATTTTGTGGCATATATTTCCCCCGTCTGCTTTCGTTATCTACACATGCAGAGGCTTGTAGATTAATTTAAAAGTAAATTTACCTGTTAAATAAATTTAATTAATTTACGTAATTTATAATTCTATTCCGTAAAAAAAAAGCGAAATTAACGATTTCACTTAAAAGACGATTTTGATTAACTAACGAGTGATTTTTTTCTGATGTGCGATTTGTCTTTGATTCGCTACCTACCGGCAAAATTGTAAACTTTTGTAAATGTGCTGTAATTAACTACTGTCGGTGATTTTTTTAGTATTTTTCCATCAAAATAGAGGAATTTCTCCCTGATACGCCACCTACCTTGGACCACGAAATATTATACACGAACATATTTTTTAACATATAAATTTACATACAAAGAAAAAATACATCTGCAGTCGAAAGTGGACAAATTTCGTTGACCAAAGCTAATTTGCGTATTTCAACAATTTTAGCTTCTCAAGAGGAAATCAGGGAAGAGGTTTCAAAATTATAAAAAACGAAACAAAGAACTTGATGTGCATGAAGTTCTATTTTTTCAATGAAATATTTTACTTTTCATTTTTATCATGCACATTCATTTGATTAAAGTATTTTTTGCTTGCTACGAAACTGATGTGCGAACCAATTTTTTTGTACAAAATAATAAACTTCTGGTGTTCACCTGCTACAAAACTGGTGCAAAGGCTTTTTTCTGCTACAAAACTGATGCAAAAGCTTTTTTTTTTGCTACAAAATAGATACCGAATGCCATTTTTTCTGCTACAAAAGACCATTTTTCCTGCTATGAAGCTGATACGAATGGCATTGGTGCGAGTGTGATCCCTGCATTTTTACCTGCGTTAATTTGTTGTTTTTTACTCGCTTTCACAGTGAAACCTGTCTAAAACGGAACCTCCACAAGGTGTAAACTTACTCAAAAAGGAATTTTTTTGTGATTCCTCCAAAAGTCAATGGTAACATACCTGAAACGGAAAACTATCTAACGCGAAAACGGAAAGCACTATTTAGGCCCATCAAAGTGAAAAACTGGCATAAAACGGAAAATCGCTAGCAGGAAGAAAATTTTCTCAGCAGAAAAAGGAAAGAGGATTGTAATACAATGCAAATAGCAAAGTGGGGGAGCACGAACAAAAGCTATTTTGCACTTTGTAGATACAGAATGTTCCCTTACCTGACCACCATTTTGCACACCACCCATACTTGAATAAAGATGTTCATTGTTAGCTAGAATGAAATGTCAACTTTATCAATTTATGGATAAATTCACAGCAAGGTGTAGTACAAATGGTTATCCATTGTGGCGATTTTTTTCCTGATTCCTCTTTTTAGCCAAGTGTTTGGTACTTTTCATTTCATTTTCTATTATATAATTTCTATGTGGGGGGGTGGGGGGGAGGCAATCACCCCATCATTCCCACTTGGATCCGTCAGCGTGTCCTAGTATACTTACAGTACTTACAAAAATTTGTAAAAAAAACTTAAGAAAATTTTGTCTTCAACTAAACAATTAAAAATAACGAACAAGATGAATGATTCAATATATGAAATTTAAATGTGTATTGTAAAACAAAACTGTAAGCAAATTACCATGCAATTGTTTTTTTTTTTGTTTAATACAGTTAATGTATCAAAGAGTAGCATACTGTGAGTGAATATTAAAGGTGGAGGATTGTTGATACATCAGTACATTTCTCATCTTAATCCTGATATAAAATGGAATGATTGAAAATTGGGGAGAGAGGGAGATTAGGGCTTAGATTTTATCGTTACAGTGTAAGCTTGCATAATGTACCTTTCATATGGAATAGGCATGTACAGTTACCGTGGAGATTTGCACTAAATTGATCGTAACTATTAACACAAAATATTGCAAAAATTAATAAATATAAAATGCAGCGATAAAATAAATATTTCTATCACGAGGGAAATAAATTTAATTATAAAGTTCGCAAAATGAGACAAAAACAGCATATGCAGTCATCTCTTACCACTGAATTTAACTTATGCATTTATTTTGCATGTAACCTCCATAAGGCGGAAACATGCATACTACGAAATTTTTTTCCAGACCTGTGAGTTTCCGTCTTAGACAGGTTTCACTGTACTGTTATTTTGGTTACAATATGTGTATGCTATAATAAAATAATACTGATAAAATGTAATAAAACACAGTAACATATATATAATAGAAAAATATGTATATGGTAACCAGAGATGCTATAAATAACTTAGTAATGTGATCCCCGTGTCCTTTACGTATAATATACGAGCATATTTTCTGTTCCTCTTAACGAGATACGGCCGTATTAATAAAAACTTAAAGGTGTCGACATACCAGTTGGCTCCAGGTATTAATTTAACTACTCAACTAACTGATATGTTGACACCTTCATGTTCTTATTATTATCGTTACTCGTTTATCTCTTTCAGTTTTCCTACTAACCTTTCTCCCTCCTTGAACCTTAAATTTATATTTTCATTTATACTATTTCTTCCCATGTTCTTAATTCAGATTTTATTTTTAAATTAAATGACTTCTACCCTATGTATTATTCGTCATAATATGCTTTTGCATAGTTGTAATTGATGACTTGTTTCTAATCAGTTTCTTGTAATTAATTTTATATATATATAATTGTTTTTTGTTAGGTAAGCGGCGATAAAGGCGTTTCTGCATTTCCGAATGAAAATAATATTTTTAACTGGATTGGTACCATAAATGGAGCAACTGGAACCGTAAGTAAAAATATCTATTAACAATACATAACATCGTCATTACTCCTGATGAAGGACTGCTGCTGATGCGTCCGAAAGCTTGAGTGATCTTTTTCATTGCTATTTTACCAGTGTTTAACCTTTTTATGTAATACATTTATATATGTATTTTTTAGTATCTATGAAAGGGATCCACAAAATATAATGATTATATAAGGTATGGTAGAAAATAGGATAATGTGTGTGTGGAATTGAACGTTATGCATATCCCTACTTAGGTTTATGAAGGCCTTACTTACAAATTGACGCTGGAATTTCCTAATAATTACCCATACAGTGCTCCAACTGTTCGTTTCACTACACCCTGCTTTCATCCGAACGTGGATGATCATGGCAATATTTGTCTAGATATTTTGAAGGAGAAGTGGACTGCTCTCTATGATGTGCGCACCATCCT
>QLNU02014802.1:137324537-137346803 GCA_006491805.2 Dysdera silvatica
CCTGCATTTTTACCTGCGTTTATTTGTTGTTTTTTACTCGCTTTCACAGTGAAACCTGTCTAAAACGGAACCTCCACAAGGTGTAAACTTACTCAAAAAGGAATTTTTTTGTGATTCCTCCAAAAGTCAATGGTAACATACCTGAAACGGAAAACTATCTAACGCGAAAACGGAAAACACTATTTAGTCCCCGCAAAGAGAAAAACCTGCATAAAGCGGAAAATCGCCAGTAGGAAGAAAATTTTCTCAGCAGAAAAAGGAAAGAGGGTTGTAATACAATGCAAATAGCAAAGTGGGGGATGACGAACAAAAGCTATTTTGCACTTTGTAGATACAGAATGTTCCCTTACCTGACCACCATTTTGCACACCACCCATACTTGAATAAAGATGTTCATTGTTAGCTAGAATGAAATGTCAACTTTATCAATTTATGGATAAATTCACAGCAAGGTGTAGTACAAATGGTTATCCATTGTGGCGATTTTTTTCCTGATTCCTCTTTTTAGCCAAGTGTTTGGTACTTTTCATTTCATTTTCTATTATATAATTTCTATGTGGGGGGGTGGGGGGGAGGCAATCACCCCATCATTCCCACTTGGATCCGTCAGCGTGTCCTAGTATACTTACAGTACTTACAAAAATTTGTAAAAAAAACTTAAGAAAATTTTGTCTTCAACTAAACAATTAAAAATAACGAACAAGATGAATGATTCAATATATGAAATTTAAATGTGTATTGTAAAACAAAACTGTAAGCAAATTACCATGCAATTGTTTTTTTTTTTGTTTAATACAGTTAATGTATCAAAGAATTGCATACTGTGAGTGAATATTAAAGGTTGAATACTTGATACGTCAGCACATTTCTCATTTTAATCCTGATATAAAATGGACTGATTGAAAATTGGGGAGAGAGGGAGATTAGGGCTTAGATTTTATCGTTACAGTGTAAGCTTGCATAATGTACCTTTCATATGGAATAGGCATGTGCAGTTAACGTGGAGATTTGCACTAAATTGATCATAACTACTAACACAAAACAATGCTAAAATTAATAAATATAAAATTCAGTGATAAAATAAATATTTTTATCAAAAGAAAATAAATTTAGTTATAAAGTTCGCAAGATGAGACAAATAAAAACAATTAGCATATGCAGTCATCTCTTACCACTGAATTTAACTATGTATGTATTTGTTTTGCATGTAACCTACATAAGACGGAAACCTGCATACTACGGAATTTTTTTCCAGACCTGTGAGTTTCCATGTTAGACAGGTTTCACTGTACTGTTATTTTGGTTACAATATGTGTATGCTATAATAAAATAATACTGATAAAATGTAATAAAACACAGTAACATATATATAATAGAAAAATATGTATATGGTAACCAGAGATGCTATAAATAACTTAGTAATGTGATCCCCGTGTCCTTTACGTATAATATACGAGCATATTTTCTGTTCCTCTTAACGAGATACGGCCGTATTAATAAAAACTTAAAGGTGTCGACATACCAGTTGGCTCCAGGTATTAATTTAACTACTCAACTAACTGATATGTTGACACCTTCATGTTCTTATTATTATCGTTACTCGTTTATCTCTTTCAGTTTTCCTACTAACCTTTCTCCCTCCTTGAACCTTAAATTTATATTTTCATTTATACTATTTCTTCCCATGTTCTTAATTCAGATTTTATTTTTAAATTAAATGACTTCTACCCTATGTATTATTCGTCATAATATGCTTTTGCATAGTTGTAATTGATGACTTGTTTCTAATCAGTTTCTTGTAATTAATTTTATATATATATAATTGTTTTTTGTTAGGTAAGCGGCGATAAAGGCGTTTCTGCATTTCCGAATGAAAATAATATTTTTAACTGGATTGGTACCATAAATGGAGCAACTGGAACCGTAAGTAAAAATATCTATTAACAATACATAACATCGTCATTACTCCTGATGAAGGACTGCTGCTGATGCGTCCGAAAGCTTGAGTGATCTTTTTCATTGCTATTTTACCAGTGTTTAACCTTTTTATGTAATACATTTATATATGTATTTTTTAGTATCTATGAAAGGGATCCACAAAATATAATGATTATATAAGGTATGGTAGAAAATAGGATAATGTGTGTGTGGAATTGAACGTTATGCATATCCCTACTTAGGTTTATGAAGGCCTTACTTACAAATTGACGCTGGAATTTCCTAATAATTACCCATACAGTGCTCCAACTGTTCGTTTCACTACACCCTGCTTTCATCCGAACGTGGATGATCATGGCAATATTTGTCTAGATATTTTGAAGGAGAAGTGGACTGCTCTCTATGATGTGCGCACCATCCTTTTATCACTTCAGTCACTGCTGGGTGGTACGTATTTTTCAGTACTACTTTTGATTTATTTTCGTGTATAAAAAACATCAAGGTAAATTTGCCATCCATTTGTATATCTTGTGTTTTTTAGAGCTTGTTTCTCGTACACCTAGCTATTTGAGTCGAGATTTATTTTATTTTTAAGTGATTTGTTTTAAAATTGTATTTTGTGATCAATAAAAAGACTTTCACAACTACATGCTTAATTTCTCGTAATGTAACTTAAATCTGACTCAATACAATTTTAATTGTATAAGTGTACTCCTCCCCATTTACTGGCTTATTCACTTTTCTAGTGACTAAGTAATTGTTCAGTATTGAAAAAAGATTTGTTATAGGTGGATCCTAGAATGGTGGTCAGTAGGGAAATGTAATGCAACAAATGCTGTTGATGTAAAATTTTGTCTATACTAGGTATCAAGTGTCAACATTGAACCTTCTATAACAGGATGTCTGGTCATATTGGAAAAGTCAGGGAAACTTAAAATTCTGTGCTATTATAAATAGCCTATTAAATATTTTTCTGAACTTTACTTTTTGCAGTGCACTGCGTATCAAAATTTTTGAAAACCCTATACCTTTGATCAAACTGTCTCTAAAAATTACCTTTTGCACAAAATCATTTATATAAAATTATTAAGCCCATATTTCTGAGGAAACGTTTGCTAAACCTAATTTACACTTGAAAGGGAAGGGTGTTTTTAGAGCGAAATTATCTCATCTGTAATAGATTTTGATCGAGCTAGTCTCCTTTCCCTTATGTATGGTCATACATACTTTTTAAACGGAATAGAAGGTGAAGCTCTAGCTCACATCGTGATTATGTAGTTGAATCTGTGTTTATAACACTGAATAAAAATAATGTAAAGTTTTTAGTGTAAAGTGCTTGTTTTTAAAATTTTTGTATTTTCTATTTCACTGTAATCGATTTATAAATTATTGGTTTGTGATCTTCAAACTTGTTTCGATTATGTAAATTTTAATCCATTGTAACAGGGTTACTATGCACCTAGAATTGTCGGGGAATTCGAAATTGTGACTAAAAGTAAAGCGGGGGGACAAGGGTTTTTAGTCAAATCTGAAAAAGTCGGGAATACTTTCTGTTTTGAACAGCTAAGTCTCCCACGAATCTGAAGCCGTTTTGCCTACAACCAAAATTCAGTTGAAAGTGTTTGATCAGGAAATTTCTTTTCTCCAGTGTGGTTAGGAACCTTATTGTTACATTCATTGTAATTAATGACTGGAAATCCATTAATATTTGGTCTTAGGCAGTTTGAAACTGAATTTTGTTTGTCATGATGTTGTAACTTTTGAAAAATTCGAAAATAGGACAGAAGGTTTCACAATCTTAGTCTTGCCATTAAAGTAGAAGCATGCAAGGTAACTAATTACGGAAATCCTGCAAATGTAATAATTTATAATTTCTGGAGTACAGAGGATACTAAATAAAACGATAATGATTTTTACTATGAATTAGTACTAGTTGCTAAAATAAAAAAGTGTGACAAGCATACCCCCCACCCCTCTCTTTTCAGTTATTCGGTTAATTATACAAGAGTTATGTATTTAAATACATGTCAAGTTTTTATAACTTGTTTCATACACGGTGTTTTCAATTGATTTCTGTTTGAGAGATCCTCTTCAGGGACTTCTGTGAAAAGAAGCATAATGCATTGAATACTACTGTACCATACTTTGATTCAAGTAGTAATAAATTATCACTTAATATGTGAATGCTAGAAATGAGATCGTAAAATTGGAAATTATTTACATACAGTGATCTAATTTTCCTTGGTGCACAGCGACTTTTGCTGTCCTTGCGCAATAAAAAATCAACCAATCATTAACCTTCAGCATGTTGTTAATTGAAACATGCCATGCTTGTAACACATATTGTGTTCTATATACATACGATCATACTTTTTACAAGGGAAGTGTCTCAAGTATCAGTCACGTCTGGAAACGGGACTTATGTCACATGAAAGGTTTATATGAGTAATGAGAGAAATCGAAAGAATCAATCTGCAAAACTAAATTTTCAAATTTTTTATAATTTCGTTAATTACATTGAAATGTAACTTCCTTGCGTTACTTGCAAGCTATGTAAGAAGTGGTAAAATAGGGGAATTCATTTTTAATATGGTGTTTTATGGCACAACTAAGTTTTTTTGGAAACCAATGAAATTTTACGGTGAACGTTAACGTAAAAAAAAATTGATGGCAATATGCACTTTACTTTTAGCGGGGTTCTACTAAAGCCTGTTGACACATCATCTGATGAAGCTATTGACTACTAACCATTTTTTTTCACATGGTAATACATTTGGGCAAAAGACACTGATATCAGTCAGTGGAATTGATACAGAGGATGCAATAGATCCCCTTCTTGGAGAGTCAAAATAAAAAAATCAATACTTAAAATTCTAAAAACTTTTAAAAAAAATCATCATTATTGAACTTAAAACTAAAATACAAAGAAGATACCCCTTCTCTTTTTTCCCATAAAAATTTAGTAAAACATAAAAAAATGTAAACTAAAATTATACCATACATCTTACTACTTTCAAGAAGAAAAATAGTCGTAAGTATCAAATAATCGGTTATCTATGTTTACGAAAGAGAAGTAAGAGTTTCATAATGTTTAAATACCATATCTCATGCTAACTCACAAAAACGATAAACGTAAAATGTATGAAACAAATTTTGATTGCATTGGGTACATTTTAGAGAAGAAAAATTTCTGCATTCAGTAAAACCACGTTCTTTACAATCAACTTGAAATGATGTAGCTAAAATATTATGAAATTACGCAACAGCAACGTTAGTATAATTGCAAGCTGACTAGGAGTATATTTACATAGGTTTATATTTCTCGGAATGAATATGATTATAAACCAATGAATGCATTTTTATTATTTCATTACGTTCCATTAACTTTATTGCGACATCATTTAGAACGGCATAGTTTAAAATTTTTTTACGAGAAGTTTGTACTTCCGGAAAAAATAAATGCGGAAAGGTTGAATTAGTGTTGTGGTGCCTGGAGAAATATGCAGTGCCATGCAATTTTTCTGTAAGTCACTATATGTAGGTGATCCAGTCCAAGAATCTAATATAACACAAGAGTGTGGATTTAAAGTAGAAAGGAGCAATTTGAAGCCCACTCTTTCATGATTTCTTTATTTATTCATTTTACCGGATTTTACGCATGTGGTGTAAACATTAGTGGCACGAAACATGTGTGTGACATAGGAATGAGCATTTCGGCTGTTTTCGTAAATTGCCAACGATCTGTTTGTTGTAAAAAAAAAAGACAGGTTGAATAAACAGAAAAATTAGAATTCCTCATGAAATGTTAAATTAATTGTAATATTACTTAATCTATTTATAATCGCTTTTATTTTTATTAGTACAGTAAAATTTCTCTAAATAACCACCTTTTCTTGAAATGGGTTTTCCCCCGTCGACTTAATTCTAAGGTTACCTCTATTCAATCTGTAAAGACCCCTTCTTCTTACTTACACTATTAAATGACTGAAAGAGATTTAGCCCGGTCTTTCTACACTAGGAAGGTAAGTTATATAATTATTTTTTGTGGGACCAAAGGTCTGAGTAGCTATGAATGAATGAATGAATGAATACAAAGATTTCCACACAGACATTTATTTTGGGTACTTTAGATTTGCGTCCATACGTTCTAGATCACACTCAAGTTAGTTAAACATATCTTGACTTCCAAGTATGATTCCTGGCTTCACCGGGGCAGTTTACAGTAATTTCTAAAAAATATGCTATACGTTACTAAGATTCATAAGTATAATAACTGAGCTAAAAGGTTAACTAAAATAACTATTAAAGAATGTAGTCGTGACCGGGGTTTAAAAATCTAGAGCTTGCCTACGTTGGCGCTTCACCAGCCTACCAGCAAGCTGCAACACCCCACTCAGTACCACCTCCGTAATTGAAACGCTATTTATTGCAGGCAATCTAAAAATAATTAGAACAAAAAATTGCACAGTTAAGAATTCAACCAGGAAGCTTTAAATCCCTTCTTGTTACTTCTAACTTAACCGTGTAGACCACTTGTCCTTGTGCCTCAATTACATGTAGGCAACCACTGAATTAGTTCCAATACTTTCTTAATTATTTAACACTATAATACAAGGTATTCCTTTCAATAAACGTTATTCCTTTCAATAAACGTTATTAGATTATTAAAACACCTAGCTGGTGCTTATCCTTGCACCATAATAAAGTTTAGACAGTCACGAAAACAGTTCCCGTTCTTCCATAAGCTAATTAAAGGTTAATATTTCAACACAATGTTAAACAGTAATTACTAACAGTAACTTAAATTAATCACAAATCGAAACGGAAATACCTAAGTCCAATTGTGTACTCAGTCCACCTTTTGCAGTTAACCAAGCTGAGGATGGGTGCACACTAAAAGCCTCAAGCTTTAACTTTTGAGCAGGTTTGATTCTGTTCAATATCATAAGTAATGGAAGTGTCATGTAATCTGCAGGTAAATAGTTCAGTTTAATGAATGAATGTGAATTATTTTCGTGTAATTGGATTAAAATGCTCTTTTATTGCCTTTCAGAACCCAACATCGACAGTCCGTTAAATACACAAGCCGCCCACCTCTGGAATAATCAAACAGCCTACAAGAAACATCTCCATGAACTCTATGACAGAGACGTGCGGAAGAAGCAAAATTGCTGAAAGGCTTATTTTTATTCATAAAATTCACATCTAAGAGTTTTGTATCTGCAAATGCAGTAAGAAATTCAATAATGTGGACTTCTTGTTATATTTTTAAAACTTTTTTCAAATTCAACCTTTTAACGTGGCATTCGGATCATATTTTGCCTCATTTGTAGATAATTTATTTATTTTAACATCCTTTGTAAAATATCAGATTGAGTTCAATAAAAACTGTCCTGTGCGACCTGCTTTTCTTAATGCAATTTGCCCTGTAGTTGTAAAGAGGTAATGTCTGTTCACGGAAAGAAGTTTGATGGCACACAGGAGGTGACGATACAAACCTGCTAGCTGCTTACAGCAGGGTAGGACTCCAGTCTCAGAACTTGTTTTTGCTGGTTGCCAAAAACGAGTGTAGAATTTGGAATCCTACGTTGTTGTAAGTATTTAGACGGCTTGTGACGTCACCTCCTGATATTTCTAACTGTACCATTGGACTTCTTTTCATGAACAGACAGTACTGCATTTATCTATCACAGTCATTCTCAACCTGTGCTCTGCGAAACCTTTCCACATGCTCCAGTGTTTATAAATTACAAAAAATGCTGGATATCCTGCTGAAAGATTTAAAAATCCAGATTTATGAAACATTCTCACTGATCATTGAATCAAATTCTCCAGCCAAAGGAGGTTTTGTTGCTGTTTTTCATTTATGCAGTTAAGTTACCCATTTCTGAAATTTGTGAGAAATATAGCATTTTGAGTAAAATAAAATTGTGTAAAAAAAAGTAAAAAGTAAAAAAAATTCTTAAAAATACCTTCCATCATTTAAACTGTCTCATTGGGTTTAGTTTCTATATTGATGAAAATATCGTTCTTATGAGAAAAGAAAAGTATAAAAAATGAAATAAATAAAAGCATGTAAGAAAGTATATGCGTAATTGATGTTTTTAGAAAATGGTATTTAAAGTTCCAGTTTTTAATGACTTTAATTGGGAAAATTAAGTATAGATTAAAATTAAAGCAATTTAAAATTCGAAACAACTTTGTACTTTTACTATTTTACAATAAAATGTCAACTACCTACTTGAAAAATATAGTAAGTAAAAGCAGCCAAAAATGCACATACATGCCTTTTCATAAGAAGGGATGATAGTGCTTTTTTTTTCTTTTAACCCACCATAGTCTAAAGCGGGGTAGGGAACCTATGGCCTTCTAAATCATAAGTGTAGCATTTAGAATCAATTCAAATTTTGCCAAATGACTTTTTTTTTTCCTAATCTAAAAAACAGGGTGTTTGGCCATATGGAAAATCTGGAGAAGATTTTTCTAATTGGAAAAGTTGGAGATTTGAACTTTAGAATGAAGTACAAAAGCCAGAGAAATATAATATTGTAATTAAATTCTTTAACTTTTAGCTTACACAGTTTGAAAACAGAATTTTTTTTTTCCATTCCACATACGGGAACGGGGAAGCATCACTTCTTTTCTTCCCCCCATACAAATCAACCTAAGTGACACCTGAAAATATTGCTACATGGGGTCAGGAGGGAGGTGTAGTTGTGCTTAGGTACAGAGAAACAATGCCGAGTAACTTTGGTGGATATGTATTATACGTTAGTAAAAGATAAGAAACCTAACGATAATCTAATAGCAGATTTTTAACTTTCATAAAAAGCGGTGAAGAGGGAGGGAAAACGTCCTAATTGTATTACTTTGCAATTCTCTTCGTTACTACCCACGATCAAGCCATTTATACTACTAAACTGACCATTGACTTGGGAAGAACACGAAAGGGATTGGGGGTTATTCCAGCTTATCCCAGTCCTGTTCTTTTGGGAGGTAAATCTACTGGGATATACCCTGTCCCACACATAAGCTAAAGGATTTTTCTAAATTGTGTTTTTAGTCTTTTTTATACTATGGCATAACTTAAAAATTTTGAAAAATTAATACCTTTAACTAAATCTCCTCAAATATATTTTTGCAAAAAAAAAAAATCTGGTGATTTTAGTTAAATGTCTGTAAAGGGTTTTGATCATATCAGCACCTTTTCTCTTGTGTATAATCAGTCATGCATACTAAATGAAATATAAGATGAGGCTCCAGTTTTGTGATTATATAGCAACTATATAAATGGCTTCAACTATTGGTTGAACCCATTTATATAGGTTTTTAACAAACTCTGAGGGGCTGAATGAAATTATAAATATTAATGGAAGTTCTTAGTGTAAAGAAATCTCCCCCCACTGTAATCAAATTATAAATGACTTTGGTTTGTGCAAATAGATTTTATGGTCTTGAAACTTGTTTTCATCATGTGGACTTTTTGTATTGTTTACTAGAATTTGTAACTGGAAGCCGTTTAAAATTCAGTCTGGAAGTCAAAAAAGTTTGAAATTGAATTTGACTAAACACCATGCTAATATGAATTTATGTAAAATAAAAAGAGTAAAAGAAGAAATTCAACAAAAATTATCTTCCCTGATTCATGAATACAAAACATGAGACCACCTCAGATTACAGTTTACTGCAGCCCTCCAACACGAGAAGGTTTCCAAGTATTTAATCCCACGGAACCAGGATTGGCAAGTTTCCTCCAAGGTAGTTAAAATCATTGGTTATAACCAGTTAAAACTGGCATGGCAGAAACTAGTTTCTGCCACAAAAGTGGCAATAACCGGCAGGGACCCAGAAAATAATTATTTCATGCGTTAAAAACTTATCAGAATACCCCAACTTGCAAAAGGGAGTGTATTTTAAAGTAAAATAGGTTTAGTTACAATGTGTATAGTATTTATTCAAAGGTTACATCATAGCAAATTCACTAGCATTTAAGTTCAGGCTGATCTTTTCGATAAAGCAGTCTATAGCAAAAGATCAATTTTCATGCTATTTCCTAATTCAAAAAATTTATGAATAGACGAAAAGCTTAAGAAAATACTATGATAGCAAGCTTGTTATAAACATAGGTTAAATTTGTGTTTCTATATTTTACAGCATGTGAAGATACAATTATATCATGCAAGGCCGTAGCCAAGTCCCATTAAAAACGTATTTTTTTTTAGGGGGGCGGTCCCTAAGATCCCCCCTCTGGATGCAGCATGCCTATTGGTAACCTGGAATAGGGGTAATGGTTTAATGTTACTCCCAAACCTACTAGGAGTTGAATCCGGTCTGAATGCAGTGGCCATAATCACTAAGCACAAAGTTAAATGCAACTGGGAGAAGATGAGTGACGTACAAAATTATTCAATTACTGAATTGATTCTTTAGAGGACTGAAGTTTGTCAATGAAAATTATGTTCCTTCCATACAACAATATTCTATATTAGAGGTTCTTAAACTGTGCTTCGCGGAACCCCAAGGGTTCCACCGTGTTTGTCTATGGGCTCCGCGGCAGAAAATGAAAGAACATTTTCGGAAAAATTAATTCACTTGTTCAGTAAAACAGTAAATGGATGACCTTAATTTTTGGAAAACTATTTATCACATTACGATTACTACATAATTATCTTAATATCACGTGAGTGGTGTGGAAACTAACATGTAGGCTGTACTTAGAGAATGCACATTAAAAGTGAAAAGGAATCTGCATCCATGGTCAAATCTTTTCTTTAAAAGGGCTCTGCGACCCAAAATGTTCGAGAACCACTGTCCTATATTATAACATAAGGCAACTCTTTTCCCTTACTGTAGTTACTTCCAAATATGGTTGTATTATTGATACCACCACCAAAAATGGCTGCATTAGATTCAGATGTGCCCACCAATTCATACATGAATTTGTTACTTGTTATATAGACCAGTGTTTACTAACTGCTGGGCCTCAAAGGATTCTTGTGGAATTTGTCATTTTAATTTTCCAAGTATTTTTCATAAATAAATATTTTATCATGGAAATATTTTGAAGAGAATAATAGTCGTGAACACGCTGAAAAGCTCAGACCCAGAACGCCTAATTAACATCTGTACACAAGCCAAGTGTTTTTAAATATGCAAGTATTTATGAATGAAGATTTTTCCGAAATTGAAATCTTCGAGTAGTCGAGAAAGGGTATAACGCTTATGATGTCCAATCACGAAGCGCCTGAAAGCAGATTACAGTAATATGCGGTGCATTCTTTGTTCTTAAAATTAAATGAAATAACATCTGTGTTGCAAATGCCGGTGCCCTATCAGCAAAGTGTATATTAATAGGAGTATACTAATACTATTTGTGGTTACGCCATAATTAATTATTCATACTTACGTTTAATGTATGAGCTTTAAAAAATGGGAAGTTATTTACTAGGAAATTTGTTGGGACTGGGCCGTCATCTTATAAAAAAAGAATTTACCGGGCCCACAGCCTCAAAAGTTGAGAATCACTAATATAGACCCACGACCCTTTACTAATAAAGACTACAAATTGGAAATTTTTCTTGGAATAAATAACAGTTCATTACTTTAAATTTACTTATTAATTTGCCCCCCTCCCCAACATTACTAGTATTGAAAGCACAAGTTATGTTTAGATGCAACCAATAAAAAAATATCACAATATAGTTTCGACCCCTTCCTATAATATTTTACTGACTTTAGAGCCTTTTTTTAAGACAAAGTTCAGAACACTGAAAAAAAATAGCAATCCCTACTCCCATAGTGAATAGAAAAGTATTTTGCATAATGCAAAAACCTGTGCTGGGACAACTCCCTATGATAGCTTAAGCCTCTCTTTCCTTTGCTACTGTTCATATAACTCACAAAAAAAAAATCTATTTTGATTTAAAAATTATACAAGCAATATATTCAAACTTTTTTTTTTTATTGAAATTACCCTGCACATTGTATTTGGCATATGTTTTGAGATCAAACAGCCTTTTGTTTAGTTTAGAGTGTGGTCCCTGGGAAAAAGATTAATTCGGCTGTGTCTTCAGTTTTCTGAGATATATAAAAAAAACCACAAAGTGAAAGAAAAGTATATAACATTTTAATCTACAAAGCACCAGAAACATTACATTATCGAATGTAGGTTATTTTTTTACAGCGTGAAATTATAAACCGGTTAAAACATTCTGTTGTGTCACATCCCTATTATCTTCCAAAACAATGGTCTTCGGCGGATAACCATCCATTTCAACAAATAGATACCTATATTCATATTTTTTCCTGTCATTCTGCAAAAAAATTATATAGAAAAGTCAAAAAGCAAATGTCAACAAATATCTTCATAAATAAAAGCAATTATTTAAATGAAGAGCCAGCGTAAATAAAAATATTCAGATGTAAGCCTTGTCCCCATATCGAAGTAAAAAAAAACCTTTACACAACCAAATTCTTGAAGAGACCCTAATGGCAAATTATCAGTTTTGTTTCAGCTGACCCAGAGCACAGTCGCTATGTTACACACTACATAACAAAAAAAAAACAATGCACCAAGGAGTTGTCCGATTGCGATAAAAATTGGTGGACGTAAAGAACATACATAGAAAAAGAAATCATTAAAATTTCAGAACAATTGAATGATTTATTGCAGAGTTTGACCGTTACAAAGGGAGGAAGTCAATAAGGCGTTGGTCCACCTCTGGCCTGGATGCAAGCTGTCACCCGGCGTGGCATAGACTGATAAAGATCCCGGATGGTGTCCTGCGGAATTTCTTGCCAAATTGTCTCCAACTGTCGGGCTAAATCGTCAACATTCCTGGATGGTTGCAATCGCCTTCCCATAGCGTCCCAAATGTGCTCTATGGGAGAGAGATCAGGAGATCTAGCTTGCCAAGGAAGTGTTGGGCAAGCTTGAAGACAATTCATAGCAATACGTGCCGTGTGGGGCCGGGCATTGTCTTGTTGAAACGTAAGTCCAGGGTGTCGCAAAAGGAACGGTAATACCGATGCGCTGGAGTTCCCACTATTCATTCATTGGACACCAAATTTTAATCATTTGCATGTTCGGTCAAAATGTCTTTGCATACGAAATTTCATTACAATTGAACAACTCCTTCTTGGTGAGTCGATTTTGTTTTGTTATAGGCTGTACTATGAGCCATCTGAAATGGAACTAACAGATCGCCATTAGGGTTTCATGCTGTGTTCTTTATACTCAGTATAAAAGGTCAAGCTGCACCAGGATTTTGTTTCCCCAAGAAACCTGAACCTATTCTGCTAATGGAACCAAACCCCAGGTAATAACGGGCAGAAAGATGAAATATGTTCTACAATGCTATTGAAAGTCATATCCAGGTTAAAGACATGACAGATGAATACATTGCCATCATGTGGCAGTGGACTTAAATTTTTCAGAGAAATCCGAACCTCTTAAGGTCTAAGGAGCCAACTGAGCAGTTAGTTAGCTTTATTTTGCACTATTGAGGGTTAGAATCCGGACAACCAGCAAGCAGGAGAAAACGTTATAATTGCAGGGCCTCACATATTTCCATTACTAGGCTAGTGGCATAGCTACAGAATTTAGGCTCCCAATGCAATCACTAGTAGAGAGGTCCCACCCCATACCAGGATCCCACAATTATGCTATCTAAGAAGCCTGCTTCCCATTACCCCACACACACACACAAAGGGCAAGAGCCTTAATGCAACTGCATTGGCATCGCTACACCACTGTACTAGGCAGTGTCAAATACAGTTGCACATAGTTGCTAAAGATAAGGTCTTGTTCCACATAATATCAGCCCTCTTATGACTCCAAGCCAACGAGGCATTCAAGTCAAATTATAATTTTAAGCTGTTTCTTGATGATCAATGTGTTCCGTTTCTATCGTTGTTTCAAACCAATTCCACTAAAATATTGCTTATGAAATAATGTCTAGTTTTTCTGGGTATGAGGTTAATGGTGAGCAAGCGCAGCCTCGTTCATGCACTAAAACGTATGTGCGTTGTTGGCATCCGAATTAAGATAGCTGCAACACAAAATACTTTTGCTTTACAGTGCTCGGTCAAACGCATATACTTACTTCTTTTACTTCTAAATGAACTGTGCCTTTCCTCCTGCTGCCCTGGATATAGAATTTCATCCTCATATAATTGACATCATCTTTAATGTATTCCATATGGCTGAAAAACAAAATTTAAATTTAGAATGGAATTGATAACACATTAGTTGTTGATATTATTAATTTCAAGACTCTACAATGGGTTTGGACAAGACAGGGTTAAATCTGATTTTCAAATAATATGCGGTCACTTCTTTTTACATCGTTTCGTTTCTACCATATTAATTTTACATATTTAGAGAATTTCAACTATAATCGACTTTCTGGCAGGATAACTGCCACTCATATGTCATATCCAAATGTCATTTCTCTCTTTCACATACGTTTTTGAATTAACTAATATTTTTTAATGCATACTAATATCATGTGTTCATAATTTTAATATATGAACATTTATATATACGTGCCGTTGGAGAGGGTTATTTTAACCAGTTATAAAAATAGAGGCGGCTGGTGTCTATATAACTGCATTACAAACATCACAACTTAATAGAATTGTAGTCTTTCTCTGAAGAAACAAGGGTTTCTTTGGAAAAATGGGTTACATAGGTTTTTTGAAAATCCCAAATGTTAACTCACCCCCCCTTGAATGTTCTTTCAGGAAACAATAAGCATATTAGTTCTTACCTTACATGTCGTCGTCTTCCTCGGGAAGTTTCTTCACCATAGCCCTTGATTGGCAAGCCAACAGCATCAATGATTCGTTCATCCTTTTTACAGAGTTTGAATGCTTCTGTGTACACAGAATTTGGGCTATGTCCTGAGAACAGCTCTCTCAATATTGCATAAAACATTATACCTACAAAATAAAAAGCACATATTTAATGAAAATAATTGTCTAAACAGGTACATAACGAAACATCAGGCCATGAATATGTCCTTACCTGTGACACCGACACCTGCTATGATAACACCTAAATACGATGCATCTTTCGTGTTCTGTTTAACTGTAAATTCAAAGAAAAAAGATTTACAAATCAAAAAAATATAGTTCAAATTAGAGCCCTGCACAGGCCTGATTTTTTTTTAGGCCCAGAGATTTTTTTTTTTGGATTAGGAGTACACAGACCTACCTACACACAACTGCCTACGGGGAGGAGGATGAATGTGTTTAGGGGAGAGGGGAGTTAGGAAGGGTGGCTGCTGAAGCGAGCGACTCGTGACCTGGGGTTTCAGTTCGTTTCGACGGGCTTGTGTGGGTCTAAACATTTTTGGAACAAGTCAGCATAGATTGGAACTCTAAACCAGAGACCTTCATGGAACTTGTTTCTTTAAGCCAGGCTTGGTTTGTAGGCCTGTTCCGACACAACCCACAGGCCCGTGCAGGGCTCTAGTTAAAATACATCACTACTAATAGTAATGCCCTGAAAACAATTGGAAACATTCACCTTTACATTAAAAATCTACATGAAACTAGCATAATAACTCACTTTTTCATGTTTTAGTTTTATGGTACAAGGAAAGCAAAAGGTTGGTTGGTTGGTTGTATGTGCAAGAACAACAAAGGTCACTGTGCAAAGCAAGGTGAGATCACACAGTTTTAACACTAGAAGCGCCAAGGCAGTCATTTTGACCATTTTTCATGTTCTCACTGTATTTTTTCGTAGAACCAATTTCTTAAGAGTTGAAATTTCATGACTTTTCCTGAAAAACCTTGCACATTAACCATATAAAGTGCCATAAACCAAAAGCTAAAAATATATTAGAGATATTTTTAGTTTTATTTCTAAGTGCTATGAGCTGCATTTTGACTGTTAAGTTTAATTATGTGCCTTTCCCTCCCTATTCTCATCCTGAGGGTTAGTTCCATGCATCTCTCTACCTACCCCTCTTTTTGAGTTTTAATTCGTGCATTTACATTCAGTGCATACACATATCCTCTTATATGCATTACATTAGAGGCGGTTCAGATTGGGAGTGGGGAGATGTCAAAAAAAATAAGACCCACTTATAAAGAGTTTATAATAAAATTACTATACCGAACATATAAATTTTGTTTGGTATAATGATTAAACATAATACAAATTAACCGCTTTTAGTGAACAAGAAGTTCTACGCCCTGGATTTGAGGATGGATTAAAAAAGAATCAAAATTTAAAAATTAACGTTGATTGTAAAAAGTCGTAAAAGCTAATTGATAGTAAAATTGGTCGTTATAATAGATTTCAAATGAAATTTTATGGATTTGGGGGGTGGGGGAATTACTCACACATGGATCCACTACTGATAATATGGGTTTTCAAAATTGATACTGTAATTGTGTAGTCCTGTGGGCAAATTGTAAACTTCAGGAAGATTCATTGATTGTGTTATCTCTGGCCAGACTAATACTTGAAAGTCATGCAAAAGCTTTTAGAAAATGAATATGATAGTGATGAACCAGTTGTAAATTCAAGTGATAACGCTGATATGGATTACACGATTCCAAGACGTCATGATGACTCAAGTGATTTAAAAATAGAATGTGGATAGTTCTTTTCAAAATATTCAACTAACAGAAATTGCTACTCAAAATATTGTGATTGATTTTTTTCCATTCATCAAATATTCTTATTACGGTGCACTCATGTATTACGTAAGCACCTTTGATGAGGAAAAGGGGGGGTGCCATTGTGATTATTTTCCCATGTTAGCCAATGTTAATTTTTGTTTACAAGGGGAGCGGATAGAACTGGCCAAAATATTGCTTACATAATACTTGAAATTTTCCTTAGCAGGGTTGGCATGGTTTTGGACATTATGTGGTTTTAACCGTGCTGTCCGTGTTTTTGTGTATGATTATTTATATTAGTGTTTATTTTTTCATATTTTAACATAAGGAGGGTTTGGACAGCACGGTTATTGTTTGTTTGGCTTTTTTATGGCGCAAGAGCATCTGGGCTATACTACATGGCGCTTGCCACACTGGTTAAAATTACGTAATTTGTGACAATGCGAAATTAAGCAATACAGCAGAGACAATTACCTTTTGCACCAAAAGTACGTTGAGTATTTTCGCTATCCTTGGTTTCTGTTATGGATGACTGTTGACCGCTGTTTGTAGACTTCCATCTCAGCATTTCTTTGATCGAAAAATATTTCATTAAAGATCTTATTTCTTTGCTATATTGATTATGAAATTTTGCCACATGTGCGCTTCTCACAGTCCAATACCAGGGGCCTGAAGCCATATACTGCACTCTCGACACAAGCATATCTGAAACGAAACATGGATGCAAATGGTTCATAAAACTTGCTTCACTAATTCAAAGTTCATAACCTAATACTACACCTCTCAGACAGATAAAACGGACAATTTGTGATCTACCAATCTTCACTGTTTCTCTACTAAGGGTCAGTAACATGGTGTTAGCGTTTGTACGGTTCTATTATTCCTTTGCTGGTCTGCTCTATCCATAGGCATTGAAAGAGAATATATTAGCTGGTAGGCCCCAAAATCCCTCAATAAATAGTAATTTTACATATACAATCAGACTTCATTAATGTAAACACACTTAATATGAATCGTTTCCAAGATCTCCATCAATTTATATATAGATTACTATAACATATACAGTATATACAGTACTATCATAGTACAGTACTGTAGTAGTTAGCTTTCCAGATAACGTGAACTACTTTTAACATGAATTTTTTTTCTCACTGTGAGTGTTCATGTTAACAAGATTCAACTGCATTGTAATATACAGTAGAGCCTGCTTAAAGTGACCATCTTAGGGAACTGCAATGGTCACTATAGGCAGGTGGCCACTATACATGACAAACTATGACATAGGCATGACTAAATCCATACCAGTTCCCCCCTTATAAAAAGTAGTTACTTTATTCAGGTGGTCAATTTATCAACATAGTCACTTTATCAGGTTCTAGTGTATATGTAATATGTGATTGGACCCTTAAAAATTTTTAAAACCCCTACGTTTATGACTACCTATTTTACTTTTCGCACTGTATTATGACCAATACACATCAGTATAATGATTATTGTATCTATGCCATAACTCTGACACGCCATTTGGAAAAGGACTGCCTGACTATGTATAATGACGAAAGAACAGTAAGGTAATGCTGCACTGGCATTTGCCATAGGAGTGGCAACTTTATGCGGCATTGTACACCACTACATTTACCAGAATAGAATAATGGCAGTAACAATTTTTTCACCAGCTTGCTAACTGGCCTCATCTACAGCGATAGGCAAATACTCATCAAGATACGTTAAGGACATAGAGAGTGATTCATTTAGGAATGGAGACAGAATGGTTGAAAATGATGTGTGTGGTTTTAATAAAAGTTTTTTAAATATAAGAAAAAAAAAAATCATACAATTACAAAGAATTAGCAGTTTAAAGCTCTAGCTTGATAGGTCTAGACCATCTGCATTGTAGATAGACAATGCCCAACAAAATGCAAATAGAATCACACTAGTTCATCACTTAGTTTCTTAAATAAAATCACATACTTTTGCAAAAAAAAAAAAAAAAAGAAGAAGAAGAAGCACCTCTAAATTCAAAGCCAATGAGTGTTAACTTCGATCATAGCGCGCATTTCTACTGCGCAACTGTACTGAAGTCATTTCTACTATGCATCATATAAAAAAAAGGTAAAAATTGTAGACTTATTTTTTTTAGTTGTTGGCATTGCAGTTCCCTGGAGACACAACCAGTAAAACCGTTATGATGTTGTTGAAGACCTTATAGCTATTGGCCAACTTCGAACGTGGTCGCATAGTCGGGATGCTTGAAGCTGGCTGGTCCTACTGAGCAATAGGCTGCCACCTGCACCGTACGGACACTGCTGTTCAAGGGTGTTGGCAGCAATGGTTTCTGCGAGGAACTATCGGTGGAATGAAGGCTCTGAAACACTGAGGTGCAGGAATGCGAGGCAAAATCGGTTGGTTGTGCGAGAGGTTCGAGCTGACACAACAGCATCATTGTCCGCCATCCAGCGTGCTACAGTCTCTTCCATACCACCCGTGGCACCTTCCACCATCTTACAACACTTGGCTGAGGTGGGGTTACGCTCACAACTGCCTTTAAGATATCTGCCTTTAACCCCACACCATTGATAGAGTCGTCTGGAGTGGTGTCGTAGCCGATCATTATGGCTGCCAGCAGATTAGCATCGCATGGTGTTCAGTGATGAATCCTACTTCAGTCTTGGGGTAGATTCCACTTCAATCTTGGGGTAGATCACCATGGGATCCATGTGTGGAGGGCCAGTGGTCCCAACCACTCTTTGTTTCACAGAGGCACACAGCCATTATACCTACTGTGGCGATGTCGGACGCTATCTCGTACGACAGCAGGACGCTCCTAGTCATCCTACGTCCAACTTTAACAGCTCAACGATATGTTGATGACATCCTGTGGCCGTTTGCGTTACCCTTCATGACACGACAGCCTGGGATAATTTTTCAACAAAATAATGATAGGCCCCTTACAGCTCACATATCTCTGAGCTGTCTCGTGCTGTTGATACCCTTCCTTGACCAGCAAGATCACCAGACCTTTCACCAATCGAACATGTATGGGACATGGTAGGCCGCCAGATTCGGATGCTGCAAAATGTCGCAGATGTGGAGCAACAAGTATAGGATGCCTCGTAGAATGACATTAGGAACCGTTATTACTCCTTACCTAGATGTATAGAAGCATGCATCGCTGCAGGGGGTTCACCAATCGTTGACCTGAACATTTAGTGTGCAATTCCTAGCCACTGATGGGTCCTACGGCCCTGAATATTTTTATCATTTCCTTACCTGCGTATGTGCTGGATGCATATTTAATTTCAATAAAAACAGATAATTTATTCATGGTGCTTCGTTTTTTTTTGTTTCCCCCCCCCAAAAGAGTATATATTTCTGCAAGTTACACCAGGACTTTCAGTTTCCCCAGGAATTCTTCAATAGAAGTAACAGCACAGAATAAATACACATTTTGCATTTGGTTGGTGCTGAATTTCACGTCAAAATCCAACCTATGCCTAATTTTTGAAACATTAAAATATATTACAATTTCCATTATTACCAATAAGCTAAAGGTTGAAGTGAGCAAAAACGAAGTATTGGTGTAATATTACACATTATTTCTTTTTGTATTGCTGTTTACTTCTTAGGGATGTGCCATTATATAAAGCCTATCTCGGAGTAAGTTTTAGATCATTCGATGATAAAACTAAAATCCTAATCCAATGTGTTTCAATTTTGGTCATTAAATTATTTGAATCATAAGTTTATAAATTTAAAATAAAAATTAAAAAAGTACAGTATTCTTTAGAAGTTATTATCACTTAAATTTACACTAAAGTGTTTGTAATGTCTGTCACACAAAAAAACTTTTTTTTTATTTACTCAGCATGTATTTACCAAAAATGCTAAATATTTAATATTTACTTTTAAAGTGTTAACATCAATACCAGATTCAAGTACAATATCAAAATGCTCATTAGGAACTAAAATATTAGAAATTAAAATTTGTAATGTCTGTCACTTTTGAAATATTTTAAAATGATTATTTTCTTCTAGTTGAGCATACAATGTTCATGCAAAATTCAAAATATACAATTATGAACCTCTGAAATGAAATTTACTGTTTTTAATAATTAAACCTGCAAGCATACTTTTTTTAGTGAAGTAAACAACTGCAACTTACACGTACAGCATTTGATTCTTAGAAGAAACCTAATCTTAAATCATTTGACAACTTAATAAGATACTGTTCCATTGGACAGCCGAAAGCCTGGCTAATGTAATAAAAATAACATTTTACCCGCATTACATTGTCATATACAGGGTTTGTCCCAAAAGTTCCCGAAATGATTTTTTTTAAAATCATTTATTCAATATCAGTTTACAATCTTTTCAGAACTTTTCAAAGTATTCTCCCCCTGCTTCGATGCACCGTTGCCAACGCTTCACCCAATCATTGAAGGCGCCCTGGAAGTCGTCAACGGGAATCTCCTTCAGTGAGGTCGTCGCGGCTGCTTTTACCGCCTCCAGCGTCCCATGCCGAGTTCCTTTCAGGGTTCTTTTGATCCTTGGGAACAAAAAGAAATCCGCTGGTGCCAGATCGGGGCTGTACGGCGGCTGGGGCAGCGTTGCCACACCCATTTTGGCCAGCAACTCGGAGACAATGAGCGCGGTGTGGGTTGACGCGTTGTCATGGTGCAAGATCCAATTGTCGCGAATTTCGTTTCGGACGCGTCGAACCCTGTTGCGCAACCGTTTGAGCACTTCACAGTAAAACTCCTTGTTGACTGTTTGTCCTTGTGGCACGAATTCACTGTGAACTACACCTTTTCTGTCAAAAAACACAATGAGCATTGCCTTGATTCGCGATTTGCTCATCCTTGCTTTTTTCGGGCGAGGAGACTCCTTGGTGTGCCACTCGCTGCTCTGGCGCTTTGATTCGGGATCGTACTGAAAAATCCACGTCTCGTCCCCTGTGATCACTCTGTCCAAAAATTCTGGGTCCGTTTCGTAGCGTTCATGCAATTCCTGGCACTTCAACAAACGCTGCTCCTTCATCTCACTCGTCAGGACTTTTGGCACCATTTTCGAGCAGACTTTCCTCATTTGAAGATCCTCCGTTAAAATGCGATGAACGATTGTTTTGGGTATTCCACACTCCTCTGCAATCACCCGATCTTCCCAGAACCGCTTGTGCCACATGAAAGTTTGGCTTTTTTTTTCACCGCCCCGTCACCGTAGGCTTTCCGAAGCATTTCGAGCGTCTCCGCCCCGTTTTTACCCAGTTTCACACAAAATTTGATTGCATAACGCTGCTCCAAAAACTGGTCCATTTTTTGATCGACGAGGGTGCAGTAGATACCTCTGCGCGGAGCGTGACCCTGCCCGCAGGCGACTGACACCGGTCTCGTTTCCAAGCTCAGATCCCCCACCAACTTCTCCGCCCCATCAGCCAGCGTTGCCAACTACAAAAAATCATTCCGGGAACTTCTGGGACAAACCCTGTATATACCGTCATAGAAATTGTACTGTATAAAACACACAATTTAATGCAGGCTATATCGAATTTTTCTACTTGGCGGTTAATAATAAATCTATTTGTTTTAAAATGCAGGACATAAGATTTTCGAACGTTAAACAAATTTTAAGTACATATTTATTCATCTTAAGTGTATATTTATTCATTTTAAATGCACATGCATGGATATTTCGAGG
>QLNU02014802.1:137354169-137377422 GCA_006491805.2 Dysdera silvatica
TCTCTTCGTAGAGGAAAGCCTCACAGGATTTCAGTTTGATTATTTTCAGTAAATTGTTTTCCTTCATGCTCTCAGTAATTATTAGTTACTGGGATATTGAATTTGTTGCGGGGATTTCAGTGCACCGGGGAGGCTACTTTGTCACATCTATCTTTGTAGTTTGTGCTCTTTTATTACAGCCACTAACTAGGATGAACAACAGTTCATCTCTTATTTTACGAAGTCTGCATTGGTCGTTATCCTGTTGTTTTTGTATTTTGAAAGGCATTGCATCGTTTACGGAAAAAGGAAGCTTAAAATTATGTGGATATTTCTAAGAAACGAAAAACTGAAAACTCCATGTCTTATGAAGAAAGGTTGTTTTATTTTCTGTCGGAAGATATCAATAAGGCTTTCTGGTTATTTTTATCTTACACTGTACTTATATTTGAAAAAGCGAATGCTCAATTTCAGTCTGCGGAACCTCATATTCATATGCTAAAATCTTGTCTCTTAAAATTGTACAGAGAAATGCTAGTGAAATTTGTAAAACCAAGCGTCACAAAATTATGTAGTGATATTTTGAAAGTCCACTATCATGAGAGGAGTAATCAAAAAGATGATGTTGATATCTTAATTGGAAATGGAACACTGAAAGTAATCCAAGATTTTAACATCCATGATAAAAATGAATTTTATGAAAACGTCAGAAGCTATTTCATAGCAGCATGTGACTACATGCACAATAAATTTCCTTTTGAGTTAGAAGTGTTACATCATGCAGAGGTTACACAAATATCGAATTTTGAAAATGCATCATTTTCCAGCTTAAAATATTTTACAGAAAAATTTCCTGTTCTTTTGTTCAATAATACAGAAGATGAAGCTGTTGATGCTTTACAAACAGAATTCAGCGAGTTCCAGGCTTTTAAAGTTCCACAAACTGTGAGTAATGAAGGTAGCATTGATGCACAATGGGCAGCCATAGGTAAAATAAAAAATGATACTGATGAATTAAAATTTAAACGACTTTCTCAGGTTATGCTGTCAATACTTACGATCCCTCACAGTAATGCAGCATGCGAGAGAGTCTTCAGTCAAGTGAAGAAAATTAGAACTGACTTCAGGTCAACCATGTCTGATGACACATTAGAAAATTTACTAATAGTTAAATGCAGACAACATGTGAAATGTTACGAGAATGTATTTGACAAAAAATTTCTCGAAAATGCAAAATCTTGCACTACAGCATTTGTAAATTCTAAGAATTAATATTGCGTTTAATACAGTTTAATCCTCTATTATTATTAATTTAATAAATACTTAATTTCTTCATTGTGCCCTTTTTTCATAAATTATGTACGATTTTGTTTAATTAAAAACTGGTGGTTTGCCCTCGCACACGATTGACTACAGATTTTTCACTTCTAGAAGTTGGCACCTGTGGTCATGAGACCCCTTGACGGATTGATGGAATTCTTATTTCTCCTGGCAGAAAACTCCTAATAAGCACCCTCCACCTACATTTTCCGTTACATTTTTTTTGGTGGGGGGGACTCCAGATTTATGTATGGGCAACTGTCCAGAGCATAAATTCTGAAAGGCAGGGAATTTTTTTTATTGCAATCTATCGTTGAATTCCCTCGATTCGTTTTCACTAGAAAAGCATTCATCGCCCCCCCACCCCACTCCAAAACATTAGGAAATTATTTTTGTCATTAAAATAAATTTATTCATAATTTTTTTGTAATAATAATGAATATTAGGTAATCTTAGACATCCCCCACCTCCCAGGGATTTTGCGATTTTCTGTCGCAGTTGTATTTTTAAGATGGATCAACGAAATTCTTACTTCTTCTGGCAGAAAATTCCTAATAAGCGCCCTCCACCCACATTTTTCGTTATATATATTTGGGGGGGGGGAGGGACTCCGGATTTATGTATGGGTAAGTGTCCAGTTAGTGCGTAAAATCTTAAAAGTCTGTAATTTTTTTTTTTTTAATATAACAATCATGGTTTGCAAAATTCTGCCGATTTGCCAAAAGCGTATCTCCCGTTTTTGTCTCAATTTGAAACTCTGAAAAATTTCGTGAAGCAGCCCTCCCAGTTACCCCACAAAATAAAAATTGGGAACAAAATTTTCGTTTTTTTAAAATATAAATCATACACTACGCAGATTAAATTAAACAACAATATAAATCAACGTTTATTGGCGTAGTGATACCAGCGCCGATGTTATGACGTGATTAAATGGTTAAACATTCGAAAGAAGAAAATATTTCTACACTTGGTGAGACCTGAACTGATGCAGAAATATTTATTTTCTTTCGAACGTTTCACCATCTAATCACGCCATAACATCGGCGCTGGTATCACTACGCCAATAAATTTTGACATATTATTATTTCACTTAAAAATTTCGTTGTCAAATAAAATAATTCGCAAAAACATAGCTAGTTTATCTTACAATGTGTATAAGGTAATTATAAACCCCACCTCCTCCCTGATTTTCTGTGGCACTTCAGGAGCTGGATCAATGAAATTGCGTTTGTTAGTTTTAGCATAAAATTAATTGTAAACACTCTCTATGTTTTCCACGAATTTTAATTTAATTTTTTTTGGGGTGGGGTTGACAAATAGTGTGGACGTACAATGTGAGACCAGATTTTAAAAAGTAAATTTTTTAATAAATATTTCGAACTCACTGATTCCCAAAAAATATTATTAAATGCTGAGAAAATGGTTAGTGATGGGTTGGAAAGGTAAAATTCAAACATAGAAAGTGGACAAATTCTTTTGAAAGACTCAAAGGAAAAAATGTCTACAATTTTTGTCCATATTGAAAAGAACAAATGTGAACAATACAAGTTATCTAAAAAAAACGAATTTTCTTCCTCGTGCGTAAGCCAACCTGACCTAACTTACTCTAAAATACTTTGAAAGCTTATTTCTTCGTAGTTATTAGTAATTATGATATGTATATGTAAATATAATAGATGGTAATATTTTGAAATACTAAATGTGTAGTAATATATTGAAACATTAAATGTGTGGTAATATTTCAAAACATTAAACATGTGGTAATATATTGAAACATTAAATGTGTGATAAAATTTGAAATATTTTATTTTAATGCTTAAAAAAAAGATGTGTTTTGGTACAAGTGTGAATTTGACTGCTCTGAAACTGAATTTTACCTGCTCCGAAACAGTCTTGGTTGCTAACATCACTGATTATAGGGCTTTGCGGTATTCTTCCGTGTCTGTTTATTAAAAACACTTAACGTTTCACTCCGTTCTATGCGGAGCATCCTCAGAAGCAACAGCCGACCAAGTTTCCCTCTGCAAAATGCAAGACTTTCGCTTGGTTGCTTGGCAGAAAATGAATAATTAAAAATATGAGACATATTTTATTAAAATATCAAATTCTTTTTCACGACACTTCGGTTATCGCAAAAACTAGATCATTGTGGCCATGCTTATATATGGAAGTCTTGGCCATTAAAAACTGTCCTAATAATTTTGATAGAGAAGACTGTTACAATTTATTTTTGTCCGTGAGTATGAATGTCTCCCCCCCCGTTCCTACCATCAACGTATCGCAAAAAATCATGAGCCTTCTATCCTGTTCTACAAAGGAGAGGGTGGGTGGGGTTGTCAACTGATGTTCCATCAATTTGGAATTCCTGCCTAAAAATTCACAAAGAAGTTGGGTCTCATTCAGCCAGTCCTCGCCAACCAGCCAGAACTCGCCAACCTTTGGGCCAATGAGCGACGACCTTCATCCAACAATCAATCAGAGCATATAATCCGGAAACCATCCCATCAGGGGTAGCCAGAGAAAACAGTATTATAAAATATGCCTCATATTTTCAATTATTAATTTTTTGCCGAGCAACCAAGCGAAGATCTTGGCATTTTGCAGTGGGAAACTTGGTCGACTGTTGCTTCTGAGGATGCTCCTCATAGTACGGAGTGAAACGTTAAGTGTTTTTAATAAACAGACGTGGCGGAATATCCCGCAAAGCTCTATAATGTATATAAAGGGTATTTCGTCTTATTTTTGAAAAAAAAAGTAGTGCTTCTTCCACGCCCCTTCCTCCCCCCCACACACTCAGTGCAGCTCATGCGAGGGATGCAAAAAAAAGGTAGCCTTTGTTGGCAGTGTGCCAAATTGAAAAGGAGCAACATAATTAAATACTAATTTCGATATCATGCTCATAATGTCTCGCATTTTCAATTATGTATATCGTGACTGAAAATGTGAGGTCCTTGAAAAAAAAGTTTGGTCCTTGAAAGTCCTTAAAAAGTCCTTGCATTTCATCAGGCAAAAGAGTGGGAACCATGTTTTCATCTTCAACTGTCTGCGTATATGTAAGAGGCCACACCCATCTTCTTTTCTTGTTAGGTACAGTCTATGTCATGTCATGGATGTAGTGTATAATTGATGGTCAACCGTTTCCATGTTTATTTGACTAAGATTATTTAAATCACCAATTGCCCAATCAACATTACCTGTCAAGTATCTTATTACTACAACAGTCGAGCTGTTATTGGCTTTAATTGTGTATTATTGTATCTTTTTTCACACTTAACAATAGTTTGTAAGAATAACTGAAAAGATGGAACACATGTTTATTAGAGGTGGTATATTTTTTTAGTCATGTAAATGTTTTCCATTTTTAATTTTTATTTTATTGTAGATTGACATGATGCTAATTAAAGACAGTTAAAAGAATTGCTTATTAAAAAAGATGAAGAGAAAAGCCATTATTAATGAAGATTCAGATCCTGATAATGCAAAAAGTGCAAGAAGGGTCTTGGATTTCAAAGTTCCTGAAGTATCTTCCGATCCTGGTTCTACATGTGTAAATATTATAAATTTTTGTGTTATTGATAATATTAATTTTATTAAATGCCTCAGCTGTTTTCAAAATTGTGCAAGGTCAAGAAATGAAAATTCGTATCAGTCAGATTGTTTTAAAAATCACCTAGGGTGATCACAGGGTCAAACAAAATCACAGGGGTGATATTGTTCCAGGATTTCCATAAATTCCAGGAATTTCAACTTGCCTCTTCCAGGATTTCTTTTTAAAAAATTACAAAAATTTTATTTTGTTTCCTATAATTTTTTATATTCTTGTGGAAATCAGTGTCTTTACTAAAAGTATTACATAACGTTTCAGGGAATTTTCTGGTGCGTTCATGGAATCTGGTTTGGGCTTACAACCACCCCTGCATATATTTAATGATGACTATTTAATCACGTTTCATTTTTTATAGCTTTATTTTGGGTGCATTATTCTTTACCAACATTCACCTTATAGGTTTCTTCTATAGTCACTTCACCTTATAGACTTTATAAATTGTTGCCACTCTAATAACCAGATCTTCATACCTTCCATGGTCACTTAATGATTGCTTCCATGATCATTATATTTTATTTGTTTTAATTATATTATTTTATTTGTCGTAATTGGCAAAAAGAAATGCGTTTTAACTGTTTTAGAATAGAGAGCAAGCACAGCATAGTAAAAGAAGGAGCATGTTAGTATTAAAAAGTGTAGCCACTGCTGTCATATTCGAAATCTGTTGAATAGAATATCCAGTGGTTAACCAGTATTGAGCATATACAAAATTCTATAAAGGCTGCATAAAATGAGATATATAATATATATTAATTATTGAAATAATAAAATATTAATACATAAATTTACGATGTTTTTTGTGAAAAAGATATTTTTTTTATTTATATATATACTTACATAAACACCTCAGACAAAATTATCATTTACGACTAGCCTACACTGTAAGAGCACATGTCTGCAGTGCACCTTGCAGATGCGAACAGAATGGAAGTGGAGGTTGAAGAGGAAGATTGAACGTGTTGCAAAACCTTGAGATTAGTGGGCATTGTGCGTTTGTAAAGTTGTAAATGGGCCGTAAACGTGACAACACCGACTGCCAAAAGGGGGCTATAGTGTTTGGGTGGGAACACGGCCACAAAGTTAAATAGATTGCAGCATTCTTGGGTGTGACAGCATGTACCGTAAGTACAGTACATAAGCAATGGCGTTTGTCCAAAACAAACAGTTTAAATCAAATCAAATTCCTTGTTCAGAAAAATCAGATACAACTGTAAGGTATACAATAAATATTTCATATTAAATTGGCTCGTCTGGGCAGCAATGGGTAAAGGCTATTACGTCTGATAAAGCCCATGCTGCCCATGGTGAGTGTTTTAATTATATTTAAAATAAATACTTCTAAATAATAAAGAGGAAACAATGATAGATAATAAAGACAAATGATAAAGAGAATGGGTGTTAATTTAACAAGTGATCAGTAAGATATATTTTAAATAAAGAAAGTGAATTTAAAGATTGGAGGGGAGAGAGAGTTCCATACTCTAGGGCCAAAGCAGCCAATTCTTACCATTCCAAGATTGGTTTGAGAAAAATCTGGTGTATAGTTAAGTTTCTTGTAATATATGAGTGATTAGGCAATTGAAGAGAAATTATAGTTGAATGGGGCAAGGATTTTATTATGTTAAACATGAATACTAAGGTTTTAAAAGTAAAAAAATTATCAATTAAAAAAATACGAAAGTGTCTAATAATATCTGAGCTATGAGTAAAATGAGAATGATTAAGAATAAAACGTAAATATTTCTTTTGTAATGAGATCAGATGTTGAAGATTAAATTTGGAAGTATGACTCCAAATCAAAAGGCAGTAATAAAGGTTTGGGAAAATCAAGGAATAATAGAGATTTAAAAGGATTGGAATAAGTAAATAGAAACTAATATTTCTAATTATTTCCAATACTTCTGCTCAGTTTCGCACGTACTGTGTGAACATGGTTATGTCACTTTAAATTATGCTGAAGAGTTATACTGAGGAAATTTGTCTCCAAAGAGAAGATAATGGAGTTGTTATTAATGGTTAAACTGAGTTGATCCAAATTGATTTTGTTTTGTTGGTAAAGAGGAGACAGTTTATTTTGGAAGTATTTAATGTCAAGAAATTAGCAATAAAGTAATTGATGAAGCATTTGATATTATTATTAGTTTGTAGTATTAGGTTGTCAATTTCAAAATCATTAAAAAAGATACTTGTATCATCTTCAAAACAGAATGGTTTAAAACGCATAGGTATAAAAAAATGTAATTTATATAAAAATTAAATAATAGTAGTCCACGAACAGATTAATACATTGCGTAGTGATGATCGATTTCAATTCATATATACAAATTGTTTTCTGTCAAATAAATAGTTTCCAAGTAAAACATTAGATAATTGACGAACACCTGCTAAATTCAGTTTAAAAAGTAATCTTTTATGAATTATAATATGAAAAGCCTCAGATAGGTCAAAGAAAATACCAAAAGCTGACCTCTGAATTCAGGGATGAATAAATAAAATCTGTAGATGTTAATAAAGCCTCTTTGGTTTATGTTCCCTTAACGAATCCAAATTGATTATCATGAATATGTTATTGCTTTCAAAAAATTTATCTATTCTCTTAAAAAGCAGTTTTTGAAAACTTTTGTAAAGACAGTTAATACTGATACAGAAAACATCGTTACAGGTCAAAATAATTTTGTTACAAATACACAAATATGTTCAGGTGATTGATAAAATTATTAAGTCATTTCCCATAATATGTGGAATCAATATTGTACATTAAATGGTTAATTTAATTAGTTTCATTATCCGTTAACATAAATAATATTAGTTGTATTAGAGGTAAAGTTTCAATCTCAATGGATGGAGATCTCAAAACTTTTAAATCAGCTAAAAAGTATATCTCAATAATTACAGAACTACCCGAGATATTGAGAGGCAAGCTCTCAAAAACATAATAAAGAAGAATTCATATGCCCAATGTTACAAAAAAAACACGAGGTTAGAATTCAAAAAAGATTTTTTGACAATTATATCAAATAACTTCATTAACTTGAATGCATAAAAAAGGTGATTGTATCTTAGTGATGCCTGGCGCAAGGGCAGTAAAGGTCATTTAATGTCTAAACAAATAGATTACCATCCATCAGTCACTAGAACATCATATGAAAAAGTTCCAACTAGTAAAAAAAAAGTCTGAGACATTCTTTGATGCCAATTTTAAGTCGGATATACTTTGTTGAAGGATTAATGTTTTGTGAGCCCAGAATTTTTGGAAGCCTTTGTAATAAAAGTTTTTTGAAGCTGTTGAAACGATCTTCCCTTCCTAAACAACCTATAATGATTAATATACGAGTTTCTTTGAAAACTACTTTACTTTTTCACTTTCAGTATTGCAAGCTTTTCAATACAACAGGTTCTGGTGCCTTGATTATCTGGTGGTTTTAGTAAGTAGGGGGAGGGATGGGTGGCCTCCCCCCCACTGGACTTGTACTGATTCAAGAAAAGAACTGGGTCAAAAAACCGCATGGGAAAACATTTTATAATGGCGAATGATAGTTGTTTGTTTTGGTTATGTTCCAACAGACAAGTTGAAAGGGCGCTACGATGGAATGAACTGAACGTGCACATGTGGTGTGCAGATGGACTATGCTGAAAAATTTTTTTAAGACTATAGCGTGAATTTTGGTGATGTCAGAAGGTTCTTGACAACGGGGGATTAATATGCACTTTTCCCCCTGATTCTGTAACACTGATTTTAATGAAGTATTATTTCTGAAAACTCAGTTGTTCCCTTATCACTTTCAAGTTTTTGGAATGCTATGCTCCTTTTGCCTTCTATGTAACTAATGCATATATGTGTGACTAGTATTAGCATGTACGTTAGCATTGTTTCGTCAATAATGATGAAAAATTTGTGGGAATTTGTGTTCAAGCTCTATATATATATATATATATATTAAATTTAAACATGCAGAATTTTTTATCTGCAGGTTCCATGATCTTTTTTCTTTTTACTTTACAGGCACCAAGAGACGACATCCACAACATTTGGAAGAAGGAAGCAAAAATTAGAAAAATCCTATTTCAAGATTCCTATGACGACATAACAGTTGAGGATGAGAAGGAAGTAAGTTTTGTGGAAGAGAATGGTTTCATTTTTATATACATGTGCAAATTTTTTTTTTTCATATATCTAAAATAAACAACACATAATGTATTTATACATTCCCTTATCAGCAAAATGCAAATACTGGAAAACATCCCCATTTTCTTTTTACTCTTTTATTCTAATTCCTCAAGTCCGAGGTAAAAAGTTTTGGAAAAGTTTTGTGGTACTTCCTTACCCCACACTTTTACCAATTTTGATACCTTTTTTATCCATGTGTGACTGACAGGGTGTCTATGGATTTAGAAAACCTGGAAAAGTTAGGGAAGTGTTTTCTAACTGGAAAAGTCAGAGAAATTTGAAATACAAAGGCCTGAGTCAGGGAAATTTGAAATTCATTGTTATAATAAATAACTTATTAAAATAATTTTCCTGAACTGTGCTTTTCATACCACATTGCATACTGAAAAATTTGAAAATCTTGTACTTTTGACTAAACTTCTTCCAAAAGTTACCATTTTGCACCAAAACTAATATAATTTATATAAAATTATTAAGCCCATATATTTTTCAGAAGAAAATGTTTGATAAATACATAACGAAAACTAAAAAACAATTCTTTTTAGCTAAATTTTCTAATCTGTAAGAGATTTTGATCATACAAATCTCTTTTCCTTTAAATAGTCTATATTCATACACCTTTTAAATGAAATAGAAGATGAAGCATCAGCTTTGCGATTATATAGTTAAACTCTTTTATAATGAACTCAAAAAGGGCCGAATGGAAATGTTGCTGTAAATATTTAATTAGTGCAAGTTTTTAGTGTAAAGAAATACACTCTTTAATACAGCTTTTGAATTTGTAAATTCACTGTATCTGAGTTACGTCTTCAGGGTTTATCGTAGTGGATTTTATGGTCTTGAAACTTGTTTCGATTACGCAAATTTTAATGCGTTGTGTGTTGTTTACTGTAATTAGTGACTGGAAATCGATTAAGATTTGGTCTGGAAACCTGGAAAAGTCAGGAAAGTAAGTTTGAAACAAAATTTGGGTAGACACCCTGGACTGAAATTTAATGTTTGCGTTTTTATTCACATTACACCCTTGCGACGAAAGTGTTACAACTCAAAATTCGGTGGAAATTACTTAATGTTACAACCAGATGTAGAAAACAGTGTTGCATCCTGCCGTGCAAAATGTTAGGTCATAAGTTATTTGGGTTTCTGCTAGTTGGCACATGTCATTAGATGAACACAACGTCCCTCAATTTAGCCAGAAACAGTTTTTTGCATTTTCTGAAAATTGGGATTTTTTGAGTTGTAACACTTTCGTTGCAAGGGTGCCACATGTATGTCAATGTACACATTTAGATGTCCGATGGAAGCAGATAAAAAGCTGTTAATAACAAACAGTTATTTCGACACTGGCGTAAGGTTTAAAAACACGACGTTTCGGGAGCCAACTGCTCCCTTTGTCAAGTGAAGGCAGAATCACTTTTGAAGATGTTAATATTAAAGAGTTAATCACTGCTAATGTTTAAGTAGAGTCAAAGTCTTAAGTAGTAAAATGTTCTCCTAGTTAACAAATGCCACACATGTACAATGGAAGTTCACAATCATTTTGTTCTTTCGATCAGTTCTCTTGATAGTGGAACTTTGGCCTACTGAGCTATAGGAAGTACTACTTATCCATGATTATAAGCAGTATTGATAATCTGCAGAGCTGTATTCAAGAAGCGATTATTTGTGAAAAGGAAAAATTGAACCAAAAAAATGGAAAAAGGATGATCACACTTACTTGAGGATAGGCTGCTTATTTTTGATGATACTGCACACTTGTACATGGGGAAGGTTGCTTCTGATTCACTTGAGAAGTGGTACCCCACATGCCATACAGTACACAAATGCATTTACCTGACTTCAACTTATTTCTTGAGTTGAAAGAGCGTGTATCAATGCCATTTTTCCTTCCTGGAAGAACTTTCTATAGCAATTATCCAAGCCATCCAAGGACTGAACAAAAAAGTGGCACTTTAAATTGAATGGCTGATTTTCCGAAATGCTGGGGTTCAGTCATTGAGGAGTTACGGGTCTGCAGAGAAGGGATGGAGATAGAAACTGCCCAAAATAAAATGTATGTTTAAAATCGAATGTGCGGTTCCACGTTGTTTGGTACAGAATGACCCTCGCTGTCCTTGTGCCATACAATACAACCAACTAATATATGTGTAAGTAAAACTATAGTGTGCATTATTTGTTAAACACCCCATGTACATGCCCCCAAACCTCTTCATTATCTAGTAACGTAAAACTTGATTTCCCATAATCCACGTCTTTTCGTGTGCCATCCAATTATATTCAATTCCTGGTTTCTAGTCTGGGATATTTTGTCTGAAATTTAGATTTAAAAAATAAATTGTTTCATATATAGGTTTTGGGAAATTTGGAAAAGTAATGCTTTTTATTTATTTATTTAGGGTGAAGGTTCCATCGGAATCATTGAAAAAGTTTGTCTAAAAAATTTCATGTGTCATTCAAATTTAGAGTTTGAATTTGGTCCTCATGTTAATTTCATCATTGGCAACAATGGGAGTAAGTGCTGGTTTTTCTTTCTTTTTTTACCCTATAACCATCAGTTCAAATCATATTATCCATCAATAATCAAGCAAATAGGTATTTACTATGCGGATATCTTTCTGTGTAAATATGTTGGATTTTTTTTTTTGTTAAATGCAAGATTTAAACAAGATAATTTTCAAAAGTTTAAGGAACAATTACAATTTAAACCCTATGTGTTGTCTCGCCTTGTTTAGTGCAGAACAACCCTCGTCCTTACACTGTAAAGATACAACCAACCATCTAAATTGCTGCTTAATAAATAATACTCAAAGTATGGTCGTTTTATATCAGAATTATTTGCAAATTCACAACTGTGTTACAGCTTTGGGAGTTTTGTCTACTATAGTATAAAATTATATTATATATAAATACATTTTTTAATTCATTGCTTTTTTAATTGGGCTAATATTCATACATAGATTAATTATTAGCAATTTGAAGATTTTCTATGTTTCAAGATGTATTCTTATGTGTTACGATATTTTCTAGGTGGAAAGAGTGCAATTTTGAGTGGAATTATGATTGCTCTTGGGAGTAAATCATTTAATACCGGCCGTGCTCAAAATTTGTTGGGCTACATCCAACGGACAAAACAGTAAGTCAGTAGCTTAGCCTAGCTTACCATGACTAACGGGGCACCAACAAACGGAATTGTTATATCTCCCATGAGTAAAGAAATAGCGGTAGGGATTTTGGGACAGAATTGGTGTGGGAAAAATTTGAAAAAGTCTGAAGTGGGGAGATGCAGGAAAGTTAATAAAAGTGAATGAAGCTAGGACGGCGAATTTTAATTAGACACGTTTATTCACAGGGGGAAAAAATTGGAAGTTTTAGAAATGTCAAAAAATAAGGACAGGGAAGACCAATGAAAATTTGGGAATTATTATCCAACAGGAGAAGAGTGGTGGGCGGGTCTGGGGACAACGAACAGAGGGCAGAGGAGGGAGGAGCATCTGGCTGGAGTTTGAAGAAGGTGGGGCTTAGTCCTTGGAAGCAAAGCGGCCGATATTGCAGGGCACCAGGCATCTTCGTTCTATTCAAGCATTGGTAGACAATCTTTTGCTTTGGAGTTGAGTTCTTTTTGATGGGTCTTCCACCAGTGTTTGGCTGATATGACATCGGACCAGTTGGAATGGAATTTTTTTCTGCTTAGCTTTGAAAGTTGTTGTCCTTGTATTCGATGTTCTTCGAAAACATCGGTCTCCTGATTGGCCCATTGGCTTCTCCTAATCTTGAAGATATAGGCTTTAATATCTTTGATATCCCAATGATCGTAGGTCATCTTGCGTTGTGACATGTTGATCGAAAAGCTGGGTGTCCTTCCCAGCAGAAGATCCTTGACTTTGGAGCGAACATTGGCAAAGTTTCAAGCCCTGTTAACTTTTTGGAGGGCAATGGGTGGAGTCGGAATGGTCGATTATGCTGGGGTGGTCTGTTTTGGAAGGGATGTTCTTTGGCTGTTTCATCATCTTTTTGGGAGAATTCGCAGAAGGAAGTGGGTTGTTTGAGGTTATGGGCGATGAGTCCAATGCTTCAAGGGGGTCCAACGAGGCATTACTGGACTGAGGGGGTGGGGGTGGTATTTGCATGGTAGGGTAGTCGACTTTCTTGTGGCCCTCCAAATGGCAGTGAAAACACTTTTGGATGATGCCCGAATAGTAGATCCTCACATAAAAGGGGCCAACATTGATGATTGCAGGTATGGGTTTTGTGATCTCCATCTTGATTTTTCTTGTACCGTTGAAAAAGTCAAAGCCTTCAGGCCATTTTTCCCTGGTGACTCTGGTCTTGTGGGGGGGGGAGCTATACTAGCGTAAGTGGTCAAGAAGGTCTTGATCTGATACTTCAAATAGTAAACCACAAGCTTTCACCCAGGAACTGCCTTCAGCGGCTGGGAAGACAGGGTAGTTAACATCTAATGGATATGCCCGAATTGATTAGAAGGTCTGCAAACGAATGGGTGGATAGAGAAATCCCGAATTTTGAAAGGTTCCAAGGCTGTAAACAGTGGATTCCCCCAGGGTTTCCAATTATATCAAAAGTGGTACCGAAAACATGTGAGGAGTCAGGTTGGAAATCTTCGAAGTTGACATGTATGGAGCATCTTCTCTCGATTTGGATCATGATGAGAGAACATATAGGAGACGTCTTATCCCACCGATGTCAGAACTCGGAATCATGAAAACAATAACGCATTGAGAATAATAAAGGTGACCTTGTGGCAAACCCTAGTTATGAGAAAAATAAGTTGAAAGTTTATTAGTGGCATATTTTGTTATGCTTTAAAAATGTCAGCAGAGAGAGAGAAACTCTTCTATTTTATCTATGTTTCATAACCTTAAGAGTTATTGGTGCAATGAAATATAAAGGTTTGTTCAGGTCACCCTGCTTTCAATGTTTTATATCATTGGAAGAAAAAAAAAGAATTCAGAGGTTCTTAAAAGTGTTGCTACAGTCCTTTAAAAGTCCTTAAAATTACTTATTTTTTTATTTTACAAAATCTGTATGATCCCTGTATTAACTGAATTTCACATTCTGAAACTCATTTCTTTTTCTTATAGAACGGCTTATACTACAGTCATCTTACGAAACACTGGGCCTGATGCTTACTTACCAAATGAGTATGGATCGCGAATCATTGTTGAACGGAAAATTTTTCATGACGGCCACAGTTTTTATAAACTAAAAGCAGGAAATGGTAAAAAAAATTCCATAGTCTTATTTACACAAATTTAAAATTCCCAGTAAGTATATGTGAAGTCAGGCTGATCCATAATTCAAATTTACTCGAAAAGTAAACATAGTAATTTATTGTATTATTGACATTTCAGTGGGTAACCTGTTAAACTAATGTGCCCTTCATGCAGGTTGGACCCCCAACGGTGTTTGTATTGTGACTGTATGTCAATAGATAAACAAAATATAAAATTTTAATAATATCGTGAATTGTGTGGATTATGTGTTCATGGTCATGTTCATTGCATTTTCTAAAAGTTTAATTTATATATGAATTCATTCCATTCCTTTTTTGTTGTTAATAAAAATCTGTTAAACTTCGTTCTTACTGTGTTGGTATTCGAATATGGATTTCGCCTTTATGATATTTAAATTACGTTTAAGACTGCAATAACTATAATAATAACCTGAGAACAATATGGAGTCATATGTAGTATAAATGACTTGCAACCATCGCATTTGTTTTCCTTAGTAGAAGAGGTTGGGTTTCTTTAGAAAACTGTAGGTCTCGGCACAGCATGTCCTTTGCTGTCTTTTCATCATAAAAACATAAACAAATAGTTGATTAATATAAAATGCTATTTTAATGTTTGCGAAAAAAGTGTGCCTACGCAGATATAGAATAATTTGTTATTTTGCAGGCAAAGTTATTTCTGATAAAAGAGGGGAGTTGATAAACATTATAGATGCCTTAAATATTCAGGCAAGTAAATAAGCTCCTTCATTTTTCAATTTCTATTGTGTCATGTATGAGATGTAGAATAAGCTTAACACTTTACCTACCGGAAGCGTATTAATAGGCTATATATAGTCGCAAGTGGTAGGTAAAGTGTTAAGGAAGCATGTATGATATTGCAATTGCGTGACAAAGAGTTTTGAACTTCTCTTTTCTTTTAAATTGGGGGGGGGTGATATCTGAAATAGTGATGTGCGATTGTGAGTTGTTTTAGTCGATTATCTCGATTATTATTTGAACATCTCGAAAATCTCGATTTTTTAAACCTGACTCGATACATCGCGTAACCGTAAATTAAAAAAATAAAAAAAAAAGATAAAATTTTGACTACCATCTCTATTTACTTATATATATGATATTTAACCAGTATTTGTTTTGAATGATAAAACAAAATTGTAATTGCATTATTATTAGTCATCCTTTTGAATATAAATACTGTATCGTTTACTATATTTACAGTGCATTTTTTATAAGTAATGTTCACTCGAGATTGAAATCGGAAGGGTGCAGCACCCTGCCCGTTTTCACCCTTTCTAGAGTTGTAAAAAACCCTGGAATTTTGGGCACATTGGAAACTTTGAGCATAGAAACCAAGATAGCTAGAATAAAGGAGGTATTCCCGTCCGCACCTTTCTCCCTATTGGTCGATTTTTATTCTAGCTATCTTGGTTTCTTCCCATCAAAGTTTCCAATGTGTCCAAAATTCCCGGGTTTTTTACAACTCTACCCCTTTCGCAAAGTGCCCTGCCGTTTTTTTTCCAAATTATGTTTTTTCACATTAGACATATTTTTTAGGTATTACGAGGTAAGGACAAATAAAAAAAATTTCACAACATTTATTTTAAATTTTTTTTTTTTGTACATGTAGATCGTAAGTAATAAAGTAGCCTTTCATTTTTTTTTTTAACCTCCTCCTCCACCTTGCTACAATGTTCCTAGTAGCCAGCAAGTCCCCTTTATACTGAAGCTAAAAATAGATCTCCCCCTCAATTACTGTGACATCTTTTATTTCCTTATCCTGTCTGCCTTCGTGCTGTGGCGCGATCTTCCGCTGTGGTCACTATGCTGTATAATCCACATGGTCATTTGACTTGGTGCTTGCTTATTATGAAGAAAGAGTCAGAGTAATATTTTTTTTCTTGGTCCTTACAACACAAAATGCTGTAAAATTTACAAGGCTCGAAATTAGTGGTCATTAGTCATATTTTGCACCTATAAATTTTGTTTTGACGACCAAGATTTTAGACCTTGTCGTTATTTTTGGCACCTAACTTTATTTTTATTGTTTATATAATGCAAATTTCGATTGCTCAATCCTTTATTTTTCCTTTTGCCAATCTTACCGACGAAAGTCCCAAGATCAGAATCATTGTTGCTCTCATTTGAGGTGGGGGGACACACGAGGTCTGCAGTCTAGTGAGCCGACTATGATAACTCGATTCGCTCCCCTAGCGTTTCACTACATCTTAACGTAGCCTTTGTTTTTAAAACCTAAGGAAGTTCTTTAGGAATAGTTTATGTTTAGCGATATTCTTTGGCTTCACGTTCATTTCTGATTTTTAAGTTTGCTATCAATTTTTGATGACGATGAATTGGTGCACAATTGATACACTCCACAATTTACTTATTAATACTTTAACCTTTTGGTGACGGCTGGATAGCACTTGTCCCATGAAATTATCGCCCAAAGTTTACAGCTCATGGGATATATATGTACCATACAATGACCATACACTGTTTTCCCCCTCAGTTACATCAATTTACAAAAACTCATTATTCTAAGATCCGTGCGTTAGCTGTGGGGTGGGAGGGGGCAGATTCCGCATCAGCATAAAGAATAGAGGGCATTTCAGGGAATAAAGAGGTTTTGATAGGCAGAGTTCTCAGCAACCATTTTGCTAAAATTTGCAAATGATCCCACGTCGCGACTTTGACCCGAGAAAAGTACAAGAGTGGGGGGAAAGCATTCAGTGTATTTCAGCCATGTCGAAGGTGAATTCACTCCTCATACTTGCCGTTACCTAAAGGTTAAGCTAACGTTATGTTACTTCATGATTTGGCATCATCACATTGAGTCGTTATTCAGTATAAGAGACCCTGCTGTGGTACACTGGTAATATTTTCGCATCACGTGACATTACCTTGGGTGTGACTTTCAATGCTATCATGGAGCACATGCCACTACTCTACCCACCGTAGTCTGGGGTTTGGTGCACTCTAACGGAGGGTCGTGTTCTTAAAAAAACTGAAGTCCCCGGCGCAGTATGGTTTTTGTTGTTCTTGCGCCATAAAGCCACAAATCTTTTGGCTAAGAGGACTGTTCGTTGAAAAAGGTAAATTTTTGTTGTAGTATATTTGCGGTCTTTGCATGATAAAAAACCAACCATATTATTGTTGTAATTTCTAAACTAATAAAAATTAAAAAACGTACAGAGTACAAGTAAGAGGGGGGTGGGGTGGGGTTGGTGCTGCTTTTAACAGTGGTGAGAGGAAAGAATATGTAATAGGGAAAAAAACTCTCATCTTGCATGTAGATGCTTTGCAATTTATTTATTTTTAACCTCGGTATTCTCAAAAATAGGCCCATTATCTATTTTGTACTACTATATAGCCCCCAACCCCCTGCACACTTTCAGCTGGAGTTCTTTGGCTTTCTACTGACACAGAAAACGAATGTGACTTTGACTGCATTTAAACAAGCCATTTTGTAGTTTTCAGTTCTAATGCTCTTCCTTCTTGTCAGTTAAATTAAGCAGTATTAGGATGGAGAATTTTTGCTGGACATGTCAAATTTTTTCTTATATATTTCTTTGTGGTTGATATTTTCAAGTTTTTTCCAACTTCTAATGTTGAAAACATTTCTACTGATTTTGAGCTCATAAAAATTTATTTTATATAAATCGAACACTACGCAGATTAAATCAAACAACAATGTCAATCAATCAACGTTTATTGGCGTAGTGATACCAACGCCGATGGTATGGCGTGATTAGATGGTGAAACGTTCGAAAGAAAATAAATATTTCTGCGTTCGGTGGGACCTGAAGAGTGGAAGGTCGTGGGTTCAGGTCCCACCGAAGGCAGAAATATTTATTTTCTTTCGAACGTTTCACCATCTAATCACGCCATACCATCGGCGTTGGTATCACTACGCCAATAAACGTTGATTGATTGACATTGTTGTTTGACTCATAAAAATTGTTGCATTTTTTATTAATGATTTTTGCATAACTTCTCCCCCCACCCCCTGTTTTTAAGCCAATTTTAAAATAAAATTTTGTATGTTGATTTACTTCACTGATATTTGCTATTGATTTTTACTTTGACTTTTTTTTTTAGGTTGAGAATCCTGTTTGTATTCTGACACAGGAAGCCAGCAAGTGTTTCTTAGATTCCAAAGATGACAAGAAAAAATATGAAGTGAGCCCCCACTGTTACTCATTTTCCAGGTTTCCATATACTCAGAAAACCTAGAGTTGTTGGTGAATTTGAAATTGTCCCTATAAATTAGGGAAAAAATCAGGGAAACACTCTGGTCAAACCTGGAAAAGTTAGGGAAAAGCTTCTTGACTTACGTTTTTAATTGCTAAATCTCCCTCGAACGTGAAGCCATTTTTCCCTGCATTCGAAAGTCAGTTGAAAGTTTTTTGTGATTGGTTAGGGGAGTTTTGCCAGAAAAGTGAGTGGGATGATGGGGACCTTGAAAAGTCAAGAAATTTTTATCTCCAATATGAGTGGCACCCTGATTTTTTCACAAGTACACTTCAATGGTTCCATCATGTGATTGTTGATTTAAGGTTTTATGTGATGTCTAATTGAATCACGGGGCCTTAGTGACATGGGAGTTTATTTCATTTCTGAGTCATAATTTGTTTATCATCTTGTGTGGCGCGGAATAACCTTTGTTGTCCCTGTGTTATAAAAATACAACCAACCATAATTTGTTTAGTCAACCATGAGCTGTGTTGGCTCAGTTATTTAACACCAAACCTTACATCATTTAACCTCCAAGGTTATAATTAGTGGCTCATTTAACTATGAGCTCCAATGTCCCCTTTAAGAGTCAAGTCCTAATGGCCTAATCAAGTCCTAAAGTCCTAATGGCTAATCTGTAGTTCAATGTTTTATGCCCTGGAGGGGGGAAAAAAAGTTTAGGTGTCGTGGTAAGACTGTAGGTTCTGCATAACGTGAATTTAGCTGTCTTTACACCATGGAACATAAGCTAAAGACCCAACTAAAGCTTAAAACTTAGATATTTGGTTAGTGTCCACTGACCAGCAGGGCCCTTTTTATTAGGGGCCACTTCATTTAAGTTAGTCACTTCGTGTGGCCACAAAATCCTATGTAATTTGCCTGTATATTAAATAAACATGACTTTATAAATAGAAAATAATTTTGACTGATTAGTCTTGCATCTTTTATATTCCTACATATTTTATTCTAATTATTATCTTCATTCTATTAATATAATGAAAGATAAATCACAGGAATATAATATAAACTTATGAATATGATATAAGAATATGGTATAAACTTATCTAAAAATGATAGTCAGTTTTAAATCTTCTTTACACATAACTAAAAATCATACTAATTTTGAAAAATTCAGATAACACTTGCATATAAATGCCTGAAGACTAAGAGGATAAAGACATGTTTTATTTATTTTTTACACTTTTAATTAGTGATTGAAAGTTCATCGCCTGCTTTTTACTGAATCTGACCACTACAAACTAATTGCAGGTATAGGATCGAAGTGTCACTTGAAGCTTTTGTATGTTTCACTACCAGTTTATATCCTGCAGGATTGCATTGGGAAACAATGAAGTGGCGAGCGTGATGGTGACTCAAGACATATTTTTAATCGCCATTCCTCGTTATTTCGTCACCCTGTGGCTGGTCGCAACCATGAATTTTAACCTTTAGATCCATAAGCGGCACCGTGGTAACATTTACCTTGTATGTGATTAATTCGGGCTTGACAACCGATAGTGAAAAATGGCTTATTGGCTGACGGTCTATGTAGTTTGGAGATCAGTTTCGTAAGCCATCAAAGGTTGGATTCCTCGGATAAAATGTAGGCCCTCTGTCCAACAGTGGCGTAGTGGTAATGCATTCATCTGGCATGGCATTAATCCAGGTTTGACTGCCAATGGTATCGTAGGATATGTGCCGTTTTCCTGCTCATCGTAGTGCAGGGTTTAGTTCTTATGGCACTAGTGGTTCAGGTACCTTGTAAAACTGTAAATCCTGGTACTGCATGATTTCTGCAGCATTCCTTGAAAAATTGTCGGTACTGGTGCAGAATGACCCCTTATGTCCTTGCACCACAAAAACGCAAACTGACAAGCAAGCTAAGCTATATGTATAATTTCATTTTCATTTGACTCGGATTTGCATTCATTTGGAGATTTCAAAATGTGTCTTAGATTAGGTCATAGCTTCGGGTTTGTCTTATGCTGATTCAGTGGACATGTTTTAATAACTCAGTAGTTACAACCATAATCATTAAATTTATTGAATAAGGTTCAAATTCTAATATGTTTGAACATGTATAAAATGTCCCATTAAGTCACCAGTTCCATTTCAGATGACCAAAATCCTCCACCTTCTGCGTCCTTGCGGTCGAAGGGTGATGTCCATCATCTTCTGGCCAGTTTGCCTTGGTTCGACTCTCAGCATGTTTGGCTATGTGCATATGTATCGTAGTTCAGAAGTCCCACTGAACTGTCGGTCCCATCCCAGATGACTCACAGTATTGTCTTGGGTCTTAAAATATAGATACGACCATTAGATGGCCCATAGTACAATCCTTGACTGTAAAATCATAGAGAGTGTGTTCTTTCTATTAGTGTACTGACGACATACCTTCTTACCATGTCAATAATTTGGATTGGATTCAAGTAGGTACCAACCCTGCCAGTTCTTTCTGCAGATCTATAATCCATGGTTTGATTGCCTAGATTGAAGAGGTTCATAGCCCTGCGGTGGCATGGTGTGGTAAAGCGTTCACCTAGTGTGCCATTAAACTGGGTTTGACTCCTAACGATGTAAAGAACACTTACTCAGAGATCTCATAAAAGAGTTCACTTCTCACCATAGTCCAGGGTTTGGTTCCCTAGGCTTTAAGAGGTTCGGATTCCTTGGAAAACAGTAGGTCCCAGCCCAGTATAACCACAGTAGTCCTTGAGCCATAAAACCACAAATAAACAAACTACGAAGAGGTTCATATTCCTTGGAAACTAGGTTCTGGGTCATGAAAGATTCTGGCTCATGTCCTTGTTTCATAAAATGCAGGCATGAGAAAGAGACTGGACAGTCTTACAATGCAAAAGTAGTATACTCTCTTTGGCTCATGTAATTTAAAAAAAAAAAATGTATATTTTTCTGTGCTTTAAAACTTGTCGTATATCATCAAGTGTTGAAGAGATCTTAGCACTCAACCAATCAGTGAAGTTTAGTAGCTGTGGGTATGGTGAACTCATTCATTATGTCATTAGTAAAATATTACATAATGTATGATACATTATCACTTTACCTAATATTAAATCTTACCAACAGGTCAACCATACAGGACCGGAATTTTGATTTTTGAAGTATTTTTTTAATATAATTTATTTCTCTGTTTCTCTAGCTTTTTTTCAAAGCAACACAACTGGAAAAGTTGAAAGAACAGTACGATAAAGCAGAGCTGAAGAGAATACAAGCAAATGCAACGTTAAACAGCAAACGGAAAGTAAGTTGATTCATAGTGAGAAACTTTTTCAGATTTTTCCATCACCACCATACTATACTTGGAGAATGATTTCTTTTTTTTTATCCTATTTATTTTTATACAAGTTTTGCAAGTTATTATATGTCTATATTATATAGATATATAATCATAGGTGCCAATCCTTCCGATATTTTATCGGTCTTCCGATCTTCTGGTAGGGAAACGATTTCTTCCGATTTTCAGAGATTTCGTCTAAAATCGGGGGGGGGGGGGGTCACAGCCGGGGAAAATCGGGAAATGTTAGGAAAATTCGCGAGCAGGGAAATATCAGGGAATTTTTAAGAAAAATAGCAAAAAATAGCCAGATTTAGCTATAAATGGCATAATTTGGCTATAAAATAGATAAACTAGCAATATTTTGGCAACCGCAATAAATTATCAGTTTAGCTTCGGTTTTCGCTGTGTATGTTTTATTCTGTTATTTTTACTTGTTATAATTTATATACCTTTAACAATGAACTGGGACCTTGGAGGGAGTTCTTAACCTATTTGTGGGTCATGGATTCATATGAGATGTGTTTGTTCGTGTTTGTTTTTGAAAAAATTTCTGAAAAGGAAATTAATGTAAATTTTAGTAAGTAAAATCTCTAGTACACCACTAAACAAAACAGCTTCTTATTTTTTAATAATAATTGTAAATTTTTAGTCAAACTTTTTTTTAAAAGGTGCTTAATCTGTAATGAAAATCTGTTTGCAAATTTGTTTCCATCCTTCATTTGAATAATTATTTTTTCATTAATAATACTTTATTAAAATTTTCAGTATATCACTAAATGAAATAGCTTATTTTTTAATAATACTTAAAAATTAAAAAAAAAAATTGTAATTTTTTTTTCTAAAAGATGCTAAAGGATCTTCAAAGTATATGTTGGCAAATTTCTTTTTCCATCCTTCATTTTAATGGTTATTTCTTCATTAAGGGTATCTGAATTTAATACTAATTTGTAAGAATTCAGATAACACTTATACACAAATTGCATAAGATTAGAGGACAAAAATTATTTTTGCCCTCTTAATCTTATGGAATTTATGTATAAGTGTTACCTGAATTCTTAAAAATAGGAATCTAAAGATTTGTGTGATCTGTTTTGATTTTGCATAAGAGTTATTTTTTGATTATTGATTAAAGAAATTTTAACTTTGTAAACTATATTAATGACAAGTTCCTATTATACTTACTAATATATTATAATAATAATATAACTTACTAATAAAAATACATTATCAGGGAAATTTATGCTACAAACAGGGAAATTCAAAATCAATTTTTTGTGACCACCCTGTTAGTGAAATCCTTGTGTGCTTACAGAGGAGAGAATGATGGACCCATGTAGCTTAATCCTATGATTGACAGTGACCAGATAACTCATTCATTGCTAACCCATCCAATTCTG